>CM046037.1:34295376-34456200 GCA_025215565.1 Flaveria ramosissima | reverse complement strand
TTACAGGCGCATGAACTTCAGTCGTATGACTTCCATGCGTATGGACCTCAGTCGCATGGCATCCGTGCGCATGGACCTTAGTCGCATGCCTTTCGGCCGTATGACCTCCAGTCGCATGCCATTCGGTCGCCTAGCCCTAACTGATGCAGAATGTAGTTCTTCCCGAACCCAAACTGCCATTTTCGGCCTCCAAGCCCTCCCAAACCTATTCTAAGCTCAAATCAACCATCCTAAACCTTAGAAACACCTACCACAACACCATTCAAGCATACACAAGCCCGAAATCAAACCCCACTCGAATCACACACAAACACATACACACGGGTTTAACACACACACTTCAAAAACAGGTTTTACTATGTGTTCCGGCCCCAAATCAGTTGAAAACATGTAAAAGAGGGGTCCTAGAACTCACATTAACGACCTCTACGAGTAAAGCTTCACACAAACTCGCTAAACCTCGACTTTGGTACCTTGAATCCTTCAAAACCCGAACTTGCCCTTCTCTCCTTTCTTTCTCTCTCTAGCCGAATGAAGGGGGAGAATGAGGGGAGAATGGGCTGCCCTCCCCCTTTTATACCCCCACTCATTCAAGGGTTTTCCTGTTTTGGCAAGTTTGGTCCCTCAACTTTGGACTTTATTTCTTTTCTTTCTTTTTCTTCTTTCCTTGGCTTCAAAGGAAATAACCGGGCGTTACAAGTCCACCCCCCTTATATAGGTTTCATCCCCGAAACCTGTTATTTCTCGAACAAACGTGGGTAATGCTGTCTCATCTCTTCTTCAGTCTCCCACATAGACTCAGATCCCTTTCTGTGCTTCCACTGTACGCGCACAAGTGGGACCACTTTATTCCTCAATCTCTTCTCTTTATGATCGATGATCGCCACTTGTTGCTCCACATAATTGAGCCGTTCGTCTACTTCGATATCCTCCAGTGGAACAATCATATCTTCGTCTGCCAAACATCTCCTCAGATGAGATACGTGGAATGTAGGATGAATTCCACTTAACTCATCTGGCAACTCCAATCTATAGGCCACCTCTCCTACTCTAGCAATGATTCGGAAAGGCCTTATCTACCTTGGGCTTAACTTGCCCCGCTTTCTGAACCGAATGATACCCTTCCAAGGTGAGACTTTCAACATAACTCTATCACCCACCTGGAACTCAATCGGTCGACGTCTCTTATCGGCATACGACTTCTGCCTATCTTTGGCTGCCTTCATAAAGGCTTTGATATTTTCAAGCTTCTCAGTCGTAGCCTCAATTACCTCAATACTCCCCAACTCTTTCTGACCAATATCACCCCAACACACGGGCGTTCTGCATCTCCTACCCTATAGCATCTCATAAGGGGGCATACCAATGCTGGCATGATAACTATTGTTATATGAGAACTCAGCTAACGGTAAGTGGTCATCCCAACTTCCTCCAAAATCAATGACGCATGCCCGAAGCATATCTTCTAGCGTCTGAATTGTCCTCTCCGACTAACCATCCGTCTGAGGATGATAAGCCGTGCTAATGTGTAACCTCGTCCCCATCGCATCATGGAATTTCTTCCAAAACTTGGATGTAAATCGGGTGTCACGGTCAGACACAATAGACATCGGCACACCATGACGAGTCACAATCTCCTTAATGAACAGATCTGCCAACCTCTCGGATGAATATGTCTCGCGGATCGGTAGGAAGTGAGCACTCTTCGTCAGACGATCAACAATCACCCAGATGGCATCATACCTTTTCGCGGTACGTGGTAGCTTCGTAATAAAGTCCATGGTGATATGCTCCCACTTCCACTCCGGTATATCTAACGGTTGGATCTTCCCGTACGGCTTCTGATGCTCGGCCTTCACTTGTAAACAAGTAAGGCACTTACTCACATACTCCGCCACATCACGTTTCATACCCGGCCACCAATAATCTTTCTTCATATCTTGATACATCTTTGTAGCACCGGGATGAATGGAGTATCTAGTCTTATGAGCTTCATCCATAATCTTCCCACGTAGATCCCCAAAACGAGGAATCCACATCCGTCCGAATCGGGTTCTAACACCGAGTGTGTTTTCACCCAACTCCGCGACCAGACCTCTCATTCTTTCAGAGTTAAGATGATCTTCTTTCAACGCCTCATCTTGAAACTCCTTGTCCTGCTTCATAACATCAGAGGTCATAATCAACTGATAAGCTTTCACCTGAATCGGCTCGGGTCTTTCCTTTCGACTAAGGGCGTCCGCCACCACATTGGCCTTGCCCGGATGGTAATGGATCTTGCAATCATAATCCTTTATGAGCTCCAACCATCGCCTCTGCCTCATATTCAAATCTTTCTGCTCGAAGAAGTACTTCAAGCTCTTGTGGTCGGTGAAGATGGTGCACTTCGACCCGTATAGGTAGTGCCTCCAAATCTTCAATACAAAGACCACAGCTGCTAGCTCCAAGTCAAGAGTAGGATAATTAACCTCATGAACTTTCAACTGTCGGGATACATAGTCTATAACCTTTCCTCTCTGCATTAACACGCATCCCAACCCCGAGTAGGAAGCATCTGAATAAACCACCAAATCTTCACTTCCATTGGGTAACGACAAAACAGGAGCTTGAGTTAACCTCGTCTTTAACTCCTCAAAAGCCTTCTCTTGAACTTGACCCCACACAAACTTCACATCCTTACGGGTCAACTTAGTCAACGGAGAAGCTATCTTGGAGAAGTCTTGAATAAATCTCCTATAATAGCCCGCCAAACCCAAGAAGCTACGAATCTCGGATGGCATCTTCAGAGACTTCCATTGCATCACCGCCTCTATCTTTGTCGGGTCCACCATAATCCCTTCGGGATTCACTACATGACCCAAAAACTGAACTTCGCGCAACCAGAACGCGCACTTGGAGAATTTAGCATATAACTTCTCCCTCCTCAACGTCTCCAAAACCTTCCGAATGTGACCGGCATGCTCCTCCTCGCTCTTCGAATAAATCAAGATATCATCAATAAACACAACCACTGATTTATCCAACATCGGCCGACACACTCGATTCATTAAGTCCATAAAAGCAGCTGGCGCGTTGGTTAAACCAAAAGACATACGAGAAACTCGTAATGTCCATAGCGCGTACGAAAAGCTGTTTTATGAATATCTTGCTCCTTCACCTTTAGCTGATGGTAACCAGATCGAAGGTCTATCCTTGAGAACCAACTGGCATCTTGGAGCTGATCAAACAAGTCATCAATTCTCGGTAAGGGGTACCGATTCTTCACTGTCAACTTATTCAATTCACGGTAGTCAATACACATCCTCATACTACCGTCTTTCTTCTTCACGAATAAGACCGGAGCACCCCAAGGCGAGATACTCGGTCTAATGAACCCTTTATCAAGCAACTCCTGCAGTTGTTCCATCAGTTCCTTCATCTCGGTAGGAGCCAGCCGATACGGTGCCTTAGCAACAGGTTGGGCACCTGGTATCAAATCGATCTGAAATTCGATCTCACGGTCAGGTGGCACTCCTGGTAAGTCTTCGGGAAACACATCTGGAAAGTCACACACAACCGGTACATCGGGTAGTTATGGTGTTGGTGTATCTACATCCTTTACATAGGCCAAGTAGGCACTACATCCACGCCTCATACACTTTCCCGCCACCGCCATTGAAATCACTTTCGGAATCGTCGTGACCCAATCACCATAAACCGTCACCGAACTCCCGTCAGGCGCTGTCAAACGAATCATCTTCTTGGGACACACAATGTTCGCCTCGTAGTCCGCTAACCAATCCATCCCAAGAACTACATTGAAACCACCTAAGGTCATCACGATGGTCTGACAGGAAACTTGTGACCTTCTAATTCCACATCACAACCTTCTATCATCTCAGAAATCCTGGTAGACTTACCTATGGCAGTTTCTACATCAAAGGGCGCATCAACACTCCTACTACTAACAGGCAGTTTAGCACAGAAAGCAGCAGAAATAAAACTTTTACTATCACCAGAATCAAATAACACAGAAGCTAGAGTTTGGTTTACTAGAAACGTACCTGACACAACATCGGGGTCCATCCTAGCCTCCTCCTGAGTCATCGTGAAGACTTTGTGCTCACCCTCTGCCCTTCAGTTCTGGTCGTCTTCCTTGCTCCGGAACTCTCTGCCCTTGGCTTCTTACAGTCCTTGCTTATGTGACCCCTTCCGCCACAGTTATAACACTTCATCACCCCACAATCTCTTGCCAGATGACGGGCCTCCCACATTTAAAGCAGAGGTTTGTTCCCCACCTACACTCTTCTGTATGCTTCTTCCCGCAATTACCACAACTCTTCACCCCCATACTGGATGTACCACACGTCGGTCATCCACCCTCGCAGCCTTGTTGTTTGGAGTGAAACTCTCACGTTCAACCCGCTTTCCTTTCCAATTCTTGTCGCTGCTACCCTTCTTGTTCACTTCAATCACGGTCGTCTCCTTCACCGCCCTAATTACCTCAGTCACCATAGACGGCAGAATCGTCTGCATAACCTGTTGAACTCCCTCAACCACAGCCTCTTTCAATGTGGTCCTCAGGTTAGCACTATCATCACCGCTTTCCGGGTGATGGATCTCAGGCTCTTCGAGTGCCATATCAGCAGCCCTAGTCATACTTCTCGTGACACGTGATCCAGCACCACGTCCACCACAACCTTCACCTGGCAAAACCTTCGAAGATCTACCACCGGCCATCCTCTAAACACACTATAAGATTCAAACACTAACACGGTCATTCAAGGGAATAGCTCAGTTTATGTCAAGTATAGTAAGTCCCTAATTACAGTGGCTAGTTGTGATTAGCCACTTACTTTACTCTTCATACCCCGAGCATTACCTATCCCGACTACATCAGTATCTAAATCTACATACAGCACATCACGTAATACCGATTATCATTAAGAAAATACCTGACGGCACGCAGCTACTCAGATTAGCATCCCTTCTCTTTTCGTCCCATTTTCAATTTAAGTTAAGGTTTATTTTGAAAATTTACCCGTTCACTTAAAATTTGGCTCTGATACCAACTTGTAAGGCCCCGTTCCCGTGACACTTACAGCTGGCCAATCATCGCACAAAAAACATATATTTACATTTAACTTAAATAAACACCGCAGCGGAAACATTCAAAAATGGCATTTCAGTTCATTATAAAAGCTTTTGCAAAATAATACATCATTGTCCAATTACAAAATACTTGTTCCATTACATCACAAAAGCATTATAAATATGGATGCCATCTAAAATGAGCCGAGTAACCGCCCCGTGCCATCCTCAGCAACTTTACCTGCCAACTGGAAACACATAAAAGTCAGCGTTGCTGAGTGAGTTCTAGTTTTATATAAAAAAAACATTACATTACCTTTCATTCATTAAAGCATTTTCATTGCTATCGCACGTGATCAAACATCATACGTACATCAAGGTAATAATTATCATCTTCATCATTGTTCGTACATATCGCACGTCTCGCACATTTCGTACCCATCGCACTTTTCGTACATTTATTATCTTTCACTTCTATCTAGGTCCTGTCATGTACTTAACCCCCCTCTAGAGCACCAAGCAATTTCATCTAGGGTTAAGCAACAAGGACCCCATATCGCACGTACGGAGTGGTCACTAGGACAGACTCCTCCTGTGTGTGTGAACTCTTATGGGTTCGCCAAGATCGCACGCTGTATAACACACAGTAACTAGGACATCGCACGTATTGGAGCAGTCACCGAGACTGAACTCTTACTGTGTGTATGAACCCTTATGAGTTAGCCAAAATCACACGCTGTAGACACACATAGTTGGGCTAACAACTCTCAATGAGTTGTGAACCTCCTTCCAGTTGCTTGCAAGGCTTTTTATTCGTTCATTCATTTTGTTCCACTTTCATTATCTTAAATCTTTCACTTCGTTAAGATAATACTTTACGTTCATTAACAATATCACACCACGTAAAGTCACATCATCATACGTAATAAGAAACATAACATACAATCATACATCACATCATCATACATACATAACATACACCAAACATACCATCATGCATAACATCATACATAACATCATCATATATCATACATGCCCATCACTTCATCTTTGACTTCAAAAGTCAACTTACATAAACCCCCGGGAATCTTCCAAGTCAAAGCCTACTTTTACCCTTTTCTCCCGAGAATCAGATCATATACTAAGTTCTTTCGGGGCATGAGCCCTATTTGGGCGTATGAACACCCTTCAGTCGCATGGCTTCCCAGTCGACTGAACACTTAGGCGAATGGACATCAGGCGAATGAACCCTATGCGGATGGACCTATGCGGATGAATACTATGGGCGAATGGACATCTATGCGTATGGACTCTCAGTCGCATAGCTTCCATGCATATGGCCTTTAGTCGCATGACTTCAGGCGCATGGGCTTCAGTCGCATAACCTTCGTGCGTATGAACCATAGTCGCATGGCCTCCAGGCGCATGGACCTCAGTCGTATAACCTTCAATCGCATACCTTACAGGCGCATGAACTTCAGTCGTATGACTTCCATGCGTATGGACCTCAGTCGCATGGCATCCGTGCGCATGGACCTTAGTCGCATGCCTTTCGGCCGTATGACCTCCAGTCGCATGCCATTCGGTCGCCTAGCCCTAACTGTAACATCTCGTATTTTTGTTAACTAAAAGTTAACTTCGTTTATTTCTATAAGGGTCATTATTGGCAATTATGGAACTCATGTGTTATTTATGCTTATTCTTTTTAGTTATCATTAACTTTTAATGTACGAAAGTTAAAAATAAAAATATCAAATAATATTAATTATGTTAATATTAATAATAGTAATAATAATACAAGTTATAATAATGATAATAATACTAACAATAATAATAAAAAATATAGTAATAATAATAATAATAGTCATAATAATAATATGGTAATAATAATAATAATAATAATAATACTAATAATAATAATAACAATAATGATAATAATAATAATAATAATAATAATAATAAGAATAATAATAACATTAATAATACTTTATTAAGTTACTAAAAAATGTTAAAACTTATATTAATTGAGTTAGGGGGGTTTGTTAGTCATTTAAGAAACTTAATATAGGGGTTTGGGCATAAAATAATAAAACCTAAACTGCAGGGACCAATGTGTAATTTCTTTAAAATCAACCCTCACCCCCCCTTTTGTTCCCGTCTTTCCGGCGAGAGGAGGCCGGCGCCTCCGGCCGAACTCCGGCAAGGCCAAAACGGCCTTATAGCCTCGATTCTTATACCAAAAACCGTCGGGAACTCTTCTGGAACATGATTCGAACCTTAACGCATCAGTTAATCGCATTCAAACGTCGGTTACTAAGCTTAATCGAGCGTGTAACCGACGCCTTAAACTCCATAATCATCCGAGCCTTAAACACCCATAATAATCAAATTAATTCAGCCTAAACGAACGTCTACCTATCTGGATTCGATTGCTAAACTCAATTTCACCTGGAATTCACACAAACATCTCATTCGATTACCCATCTTCGTCGCATCTGTAACTTAATCGAAAACCACTTTCCGAGCAACATAATCAGAAATTGACAGAGGGCTTTTGATCTGGTACACCATTGGAAGCCTCCTGAGCAACGAATTTGATTAACACCATCGTTTGAACATCAATCAAGTTCTTCGAGTTTGCGACTGTTCCCCATCTCGCTCGCAATCAATTCGATTTCGAATCGGGTAACTAAATACATATATCTTTTCGGTTTTACTTGGGGATTAAAAGCCCCAAGGTTAATTTCATTAACGTAATCAAATTGGGGTTCAATTTGGCTCAAATAGAATCTAGGGTTCATATGTTTTGGGGATCTCCTTGTACTCATGTTTTATAAATTAAAAGTTGTTTCATAACGCGGCTAAGGCCTTTGGTTTACTGGTAATGCGTGGGCAGTGTGGACTTGAGGTCCCGGGTTCGAACCCGGGGACCTTCAATCCATCTTTTAATGTTTTTCAAGTGTATTTAAATATGCAAAAATTCCTAAAAATTTCTAATAGTAATTTATAAACTTGGTGTATATTTTTCTTAATTCTATAAATTTATTTCTTAAATGATTTAAATATTTTATAAAACAAGGGTTATATGTAGTTTATTTATTTATTTATTTTTTTTAATTATTACTATGTATAAAGTAGACTTTAAACAATGGTTAAAACGCTAAATTATTATTGGCTCGAATAATATTTATATGGTATTGTTTAAATCATAAGTATTTTAAAACAAAATTTATAAAAGATTATTTAAACTTATAATTAAACTTTACTACCAATGATTTTCTTCATTGCTTTATAATAAAATGCTCGAATATTATATTTTCATTAAAGCAAAACATAATCAACTATATCATTCTATTTAATTTAGTTATGGAAACCCCCAAAAATCATTTGAAGTCCTAGCTCCCGTTGAATCGTTAAACTCATTAGTAAACTCAAGCTTATAATGTGTATATTCTTAGGTACCTTGTGAAAGATTTCGTTGGAGCGTTTATTATTATTTCTTGATAATCATCATTTTTATACTTATTGCCATGTGAGTTTCCTTGCCCCTTTTTCATATTTTCACACTAATTTGGGGTGAAACATGATAGCTTATACATGATACACTTATACACATTTGAGACTTGTAAACCACATGCAATTCAACTTATTATTTTGTCATGGTTATTTGTGTATTGTAAGTGATTATATGAGATACATAGTTTGTTTACAATCATTAACTATTGCTAGCCTGGCGACGTCTTAGATCTTTGGGCCTGACAAGCCTATTTGGTGCTAAAGTCGAGGTATTGCCGACTCCTGATGACGTATGCTTGTTCATCATGGGAACCAAATACACTTAGCCAATCTTTTATACTTGTAATCAAGTCGAGGTTTGGTTGTAACGATATGTGTTCTATAACCTTACTTGCTTATGACCTATGACATGAATTGCTACTTGTAAATTTTATCATATTATGTATGAAAACCTTGGAAACTCACCAACTATTTTTAGTTGACTCTTATTTTTATCATGTTTCAGGTCAACCTCAAGTTTAAAGTGATCCTTTTGAAGCATGCAATAATCTAGGACTTGGACCTAGTTAATGAAATAAAAAGTTTACATTATGTTATGTTATGTTTGAACTTATTACTTGTTTGAGACTTATGATTGTATTACATTTCAAGACTTATGATAATAATTTTTACATTTTAATATAGCGTTATGTGGCTGTGAACAATCTTAACCCTCACATCTCGACGTTTCCGCCGTCAAGGTTGGGGTGTGACAGATTGGTATCAGAGCCCATAACTATAGGGATTTAGGTTATTAGAAATGGTGACCTAGACTATAGCTTATGCATGAACCTCTTAGAAAAATATTTATATTCTTGGAAATATATATATTGTTACATGCTACATAATGCTATACCTTACTTATGTGCAACTTGATGCCTTAGCATAGGTTTGCCTTGTAATTGTTTAAACTTTGTTACTCGTCTCCCTAAACTTACCTTTGACACTTTGACTCTCCCCGACAAATGAAACTTCTTAATCTTATTCTCGACGACACGTGGAATCGTATACTTATGCTTATGACTTGGATCCTTAGACTTATGTCTAATCTATGTAAAATCTCATCAAGGTTTTGATTTCATTAACCTAAGAAATTTGTGTGACACATAGACATCTGTATTCTGGATTTCCTGGCAAAAGGCCCTCGGGCTAAGGCAAGCATATCGCATAAATCCTACGGGACTAGTTATGCTTACCTGGGGATTTCTGGGATGAGTGATAAACTATGGTTAACATACACAAATTTCTAAGGCGAGTGGGTCAACTTACCTTGACGTGTCAACATTTCCAAATGGTAATGCGTTACCAAATGGAACTATTCCATGTGCCATACAACTTTTGCCTTATCCTTGTTGAACTATGATCCTTGTTATTCCAATTCTCGTATCTAACTCATTTTGTATATTCCAGCATGTCTCGTCATCATGGAAAGCGTGGAAGTTCCGATCGTAAGTTAGCCGCCATGATTGCTCGACAAATGGCTGCTGTCATCCCGACCATGGTTGCTGAACTTAATAGCACCTTAATGACCAACGCTAGCAACAATGGTAATGGTCATGGAGAGAACAGCAACAACCAAAACGGGAACAACCAACACGGGAACAATCAAACTTGCACCTTCAAACACTTTAGCTCTTGCAAGCCCACTAGTTTTAGTGGCAAGGAAGGAGCCACTGGTCTTCTTGAGTGGTTCGAAAGCATGGAGAATACTTTTATCAATTGTGAGTGTCCCGAGATGCTCAGGGTTCGTTATGCTACTAGTGTGCTTCAACAAAGGGCACTTACTTGGTGGAATAGCGAGAAGAGAAATCGTGGTCCTGAAGCTGTGCAAGCACTTACTTGGGAAGAATTCAAGAACATCGCCATCGCGAAGTTCTGCCCAAGAAGCGAATTGCAAAAGTTGGAAGAAGAGTTTTGGAACTTGAAGCAAAACGATGGTGACCATTTGGCCTACTCAACTAGGCATCATGAGTTGAGTATACTGCTGCCTCACATGGTCGACACTGTCCCCCGCAACATCGAGAAGTTCATTAAGGGTGTACCACCCTAAATTCAAGATGCTGTGGTGGGTAGCCGACCCACAACCTTGGAAGAAGCCATTACTATCACCGCTCAACTCACCGAGAACCATATATGAGCGGGCACCATGTCTGTGAAGGGTGCAAACAAGGTGGAGAAGATGGCTACCGAGGCTGTTAAAGAGACTAAAGCTGAACCGTCTTACAACAACAACAACAACAAGAAGCGCAAGTTCACACCGGCACGCAACTATGCCGTGGCTGCACCCAAACAACCCCAAAGACAACTTGTACCTGCGGCTGCACCTGTGGCACAAGTGCCTGGGGCTAGGGCTTATGCTGGTCCTCAGCCTATGTGCAACATTTGTAGGTACCATCACCCGGGAAATCAACCATGCCGTATCTGTACTTTATGCGGTAAATATGGTCACTTGGTGGCGACTTGTCACCATGCACCTAACAACGCCGCCGTGGTCACAAACCGTGTTTGCTACAATTGTGGGGAACCTGGTCATTTCCGCCCACAATGCCCCCGTCTTGTGGGTAATGTTCCACAAGCCCGAGGACGTGCTTTCAACATCAATGCTAACCAAGCACAAGCAAACAACGATGTGGTGAATGGTATGTTAATTTACCTTTAACTTTTGTGACCTAATTCTTTTCATGTTGTACCTATGTCGTTAAATGCCTTTAAAATTGAACAGGTATGTTCCTTATTAATAAAACTTATGCCTATGTCCTATTTGATTCTGGAGCCGATAAGAGTTTTGTTTCGTTCGAGTTTGAACCCATACTTGCTAAGCCACATACGAAACTAGAAAGACCTCTTACCGTTGAAGTTGCCGATGGAGAACCGATCACCGTAGACGTCGTTATTCGTGATTGCATCTTAAGTCTTGACACACATGATTTTCTTATCGATCTTATCCCTATGAAACTTGGAAGCTTTGACGTCATCATTGGTATGGATTGGTTAGCCAAACACCATGCCGAGATCATTTGTTTCAAGAAGTGCATTCGTATACCGTTACCCTTTGGAGATACGTTGAAAGTGTTTGGTGAAAAATCTTCCAAAGGACTTAAACTCATGTCTTGCACTCAAGCCCGAAAGTGCTTAAGCAAGAAGTATATGGCCTTCTTGGCTTACGTGGTCAACACGAAAGGGAAAGAACTTAAGGATGTCCCTATCGTACGAGACTTTCCTGAAGTATTTCCCGATGACCTTAGTGGTTTACCTCCCGTGCGTGAAGTCGAGTTTAAAATTGACTTGATACGGGAGCAAACCCCGTGGCTAAGTCACCATATCGACTTGCACCATCGGAAATGCAAGAACTTTCTAGTCAACTTCAAGAGTTATCCGAGAAGGGCTTCATCCTTCCTAGTTCTTCGCCTTGGGGTGCACCTGTTCTATTCGTGAAGAAGAAAGATGGAACGTTTCGTATGTGCATCGATTATCGTGAGCTTAATAAGCTTACCATCAAGAACCGTTATCCTCTTCCTCGTATCGATGATTTGTTTGACCAACTTCAAGGAGCTGCTATCTTCTCGAAGATCGATTTACGTTCTGGCTATCATCAATTGCGAGTCCATGATGATGATATCCCAAAGACCGCGTTCCGTACTCGTTATGGGCACTATGAGTTTATGGTGATGCCTTTTGGTTTAACTAATGCTCCTGCTATCTTCATGAATCTCATGAACCGAGTATGCAAGCCTTATCTAGACAAGTTTGTGATCGTCTTCATTGATGACATACTTATCTATTCTAAGTCCAACACCGATCATGAACTGCATTTGAGATTGGTTCTTGAGTTGTTAAAGAAAGAGCAATTGTACGCGAAGTTCTCGAAGTGTGATTTCTGGCTCGAGGAAGTTCAATTTCTAGGACACGTGGTGAATAGCCAAGGAATTCACGTTGATCCTGCAAAGGTGGAAGCTGTGAAAAATTGGTGTGTTCCTACAACTCCTACCGAAGTTCGTTCTTTTCTTGGTCTTGCTGGTTATTATCGGCGATTCATTGCCAACTTCTCGAGGATCGCGAAACCGCTCACTACTTTGACACAAAAGAATAAACTATTCGAGTGGGGCCCCGAGCAAGAAGAAGCTTTTGAAGCGTTGAAGCATAAGTTGTGCAACGCTCCTATCTTGACCCTACCCGATGGAAACGACGAGTTCACCGTGTATTGTGATGCATCTAAACAAGGCCTTGGTTGTGTTCTCATGCAACGAGGGAAGGTCATAGCTTATGCATCGAGACAATTGAAGGTTCACGAGGTGAATTATACAACACACGATCTCGAGCTTGGTGCTGTTGTCTTTGCTTTGAAGATTTGGAGACACTACTTGTATGGTACGCAATGTATAGTCTACACCGATCACAAAAGCCTTCAACACGTTTTCAATCAAAAAGATCTCAATATGAGACAACGTCGTTGGGTGGAGTTGATTAGTGATTACGATTGTGACATTCGTTACCATCCTAGTAAAGCAAACGTTGTAGCCGATGCACTAAGCCGAAAGATTCACAACAAGATGATCTCATTCCAAGAAATTCGCGATCGACGTCAATGGTTTGACACTTTGGGTGAGTTCGATACTGAGATCCGACTAGATGTCAACGAGACCACCGTACTGCTACAAAACCTGAGAATAGATAGTGACATCGAGTCTAGTATCCTGGAGGCTCAACAAGTGGTACAACGAGAAGGAAGAATGAAGGATGAATTGGAGCATAATCTTTTAACCCAATTGGAAACGAAACCCAATGGGTTGATGTACTTCGCCAATCGAATTTGGATTCCAAATCGCGATAACCTTCGTACCTTTATTATGAACGAAGCTCATCAAACTCGTTATTCTATTCATCCTGGTTCCGATAAGATGTACATGGACCTACGTGGTCAATATTGGTGGCCTGGAATGAAGAAAGACATAGCAACTTATGTAGCTAAGTGCCTCACATGTACGAAGGTTAAAGCCGAACATCAACGTCCAAGTGGATTACTTGAGCAACCCGAGATTCCTATGTGGAAATGGGAACACATATCCATGGACTTCATAACAAAGCTACCCCGAACCTCTCGAGGACATGATAGCATATGGGTGATCGTTGACCGATTGACCAAGTCGGCACATTTTATACCCATACGTGACACTTACAAGACATCAAAGTTAGCTCGTATATACGTTGATGAGATTGTAAGTCGTCATGGGGTACCTCTGCACATCATATCCGACCGAGATGCTCGCTTCACTTCACATTTTTGGTCGTCTATGCAAGAACTCCTGGGTACACAACTAGATCTAAGCACGGCTTACCATCCTCAAACTGATGGTTAAACCGAGCGAACGATCCAAACCTTGGAGGATTTGCTACGCCTTTGTGTTCTTGACTTTGGTGGCGATTGGGATACGCATCTACCGCTCGCGGAATTTTCGTATAACAATAGTTACCACTCGAGTATCAAGATGGCACCGTTTGAAGCACTTTATGGTCGAAAATGTCGTTCACCGATCTGTTGGACCGACATTGGTGAAAACTTCATCACTGGTCCTGAACTTATACAAGAGACGACCGATAAAGTTTCTATCATTCGCAAGAACCTTGAAGTGGCGAGAAGTCGTCAAAAGAGCTATGCTGACAAGCGACGTAAGCCATTGGAATTCCAAGTTGGGGAGATGGTTCTTCTTAAGGTTTCACCGTGAAAAGGTGTGGTTCGCTTTGGAAAGAAGGGCAAACTGGCTCCAAGATTTGTAGGACCTTTCAAAATCCTGAAAAGGATTGGGAAAGTGGCTTATAAACTGGAGTACCTTCCGACCTTAGTGGAGTTCACCCTGTATTTCACGTCTCAAACTTGAGGAAGTGCTCGGCTGATGAAAGTCTGCATGTTCCGTTGGAAGACATCCACATTGACGAGTCATTGCATTTTGTCGAGAAACCTGTTGAGATCATGGATCGCATAATGAAGAAGACTAGAACCACAACCACCCCAATCGTCAAGGTTCGTTGTGAAAATAAACGTGGCGCCGAATTTACTTGGGAACGTGAGGAGCACATGAAGAAGAAATACCCGTTCTTATTTGTATAGTTTCATTTCTCTTAATTTCGGGACGAAATTCTTTTAAGTTGGGGAGACTGTAACATCTCGTATTTTTGTTAACTAAAAGTTAACTTCGTTTATTTCTATAAGGGTCATTATTGGCAATTATGGAACTCATGTGTTATTTATGCTTATTCTTTTTAGTTATCATTAACTTTTAATGTACGAAAGTTAAAAATAAAAATATCAAATAATATTAATTATGTTAATATTAATAATAGTAATAATAATACAAGTTATAATAATGATAATAATACTAACAATAATAATAAAAAAATATAGTAATAATAATAATAATAGTCATAATAATAATAATGGTAATAATAATAATAATAATAATAATAATAATAATAATAATAATAATAACAATAATAATAATAATAATAATAATAATAATAATAATAATAATAATAATAATAATAATAATAATAATAATAATAATAATAATAATAATAACATTAATAATACTTTATTAAGTTACTAAAAAATGTTAAAACTTATATTAATTGAGTTAGGGGGGTTTGTTAGTCATTTAAGAAACTTAATATAGGGGTTTTGGGCATAAAATAATAAAACCTAAACTGCAGGGACCAATGTGTAATTTCTTTAAAATCAACCCTCACCCCCCCCCCCTTTTGTTCCCGTCTTTCCGGCGAGAGGAGGCCGGCGCCTCCGGCCGAACTCCGGCAAGGCCAAAACGGCCTTATAGCCTCGATTCTTATACCAAAAACCGTCGGGAACTCTTCTGGAACATGATTCGAACCTTAACGCATCAGTTAATCGCATTCAAACGTCGGTTACTAAGCTTAATCGAGCGTGTAACCGACGCCTTAAACTCCATAATCATCCGAGCCTTAAACACCCATAATAATCAAATTAATTCAGCCTAAACGAACGTCTACCTATCTGGATTCGATTGCTAAACTCAATTTCACCTGGAATTCACACAAACATCTCATTCGATTACCCATCTTCGTCGCATCTGTAACTTAATCGAAAACCACTTTCCGAGCAACATAATCAGAAATTGACAGAGGGCTTTTGATCTGGTACACCATTGGAAGCCTCCTGAGCAACGAATTTGATTAACATCATCGTTTGAACATCAATCAAGTTCTTCGAGTTCGCGACTGTTCCCCATCTCGCTCGCAATCAATTCGATTTCGAATCGGGTAACTAAATACATATATCTTTTCGGTTTTACTTGGGGATTAAAAGCCCCAAGGTTAATTTCATTAACGTAATCAAATTGGGGTTCAATTTGGCTCAAATAGAATCTAGGGTTCATATGTTTTGGGGATCTCCTTGTAATCATGTTTTTATAAATTAAAAGTTGTTTCATAACGCGGCTAAGGCCTTTGGTTTACTGGTAATGCGTGGGCAGTGTGGACTTGAGGTCCCGGGTTCGAACCCGGGGACCTTCAATCCATTCTTTTTAATGTTTTTCAAGTGTATTTAAATATGCAAAAATTCCTAAAAATTTCTAATAGTAATTTATAAACTTGGTGTATATTTTTCTTAATTCTATAAATTTATTTCTTAAATGATTTAAATATTTTATAAAACAAGGGTTATATGTAGTTTATTTATTTATTTATTTATTTTAATTATTACTATGTATAAAGTAGACTTTAAACAATGGTTAAAACGCTAAATTATTATTGGCTCGAATAATATTTATATGGTATTGTTTAAATCATAAGTATTTTAAAACAAAATTTATAAAAGATTATTTAAACTTATAATTAAACTTTACTACCAATGATTTTCTTCATTGCTTTATAATAAAATGCTCGAATATTATATTTTCATTAAAGCAAAACATAATCAACTATATCATTCTATTTAATTTAGTTATGGAAACCCCCAAAAATCATTTGAAGTCCTAGCTCCCGTTGAATCGTTAAACTCATTAGTAAACTCAAGCTTATAATGTGTATATTCTTAGGTACCTTGTGAAAGATTTCGTTGGAGCGTTTATTATTATTTCTTGATAATCATCATTCTTATACTTATTGCCATGTGAGTTTCCTTGCCCCTTTTTTATATTTTCACACTAATTTGGGGTGAAGCATGATAGCTTATACATGATACACTTATACACATTTGAGACTTGTAAACCACATGCAATTCAAGCCTATTTGGTGCTAAAGTCGAGGTATTTCCGTCTCCTGATGACTATGCTTGTTCATCATGGGAACCAAATACACTTAGCCAATCTTTTATACTTGTAATCAAGTCGAGGTTTGGTTGTAACGATATGTATTCTATAACCTTACTTGCTTATGACCTATGACATGAATTGCTACTTGTAAACTTTATCATATTATGTATGAAAACCTTGGAAACTCACCAATTATTTTTAGTTGACTCTTAATTTTATCATGTTTCAGGTCAACCTCAAGTTTAAAGTGATCCTTTTGAAGCATGCAATAATCTAGGACTTGGACCTAGTTAATGAAATAAAAAGTTTACATTATGTTATGTTATGTTTGAACTTATTACTTGTTTGAGACTTATGATTGTATTTCATTTCAAGACTTATGATAATAATATTTACATTTTAATATAGCGTTATGTGGCTATGAACAATCTTAACCCTCACATCTCGACGTTTCCGCCGTCAAGGTTGGGGTGTGACACTAACTGATGCAGAATGCAGTTCTTCCCGAACCCAAACTGCCATTTTCGGCCTCCAAGCCCTCCCAAACCTGTTCTAAGCTTAAATCAACCATCCTAAACCTTAGAAACACCTACCACAACACCATTCAAGCACACACAAGCCCGAAATCAAACCCCACTCGAATCACACACAAATACATACACACGGGTATAAAATACACACGGGTTTAAAATACACACTTCAAAAACATGTTTTACTATGTGTTCCAGCCCCAAATCAGTTGAAAACATGTAAAAGAGGGGTCCTAGAACTCATATTAACGACCTCTACGAGTAAAGCTTCACATAAACTCGCTAAACCTCGACTTTGGCACCTTGAATCCTTCAAAACCCGAACTTGCCCTTCTCTCCTTTCTCTTTCTCTCTCTAGCCGAATGAAGGGGGAGAATGGGCTGCCCTCCCCCTTTTATACCCCCACTCATTTAAGGGTTTTCCCGTTTTGGCAAGTTTGTTCCCTCAACTTTAGTCTTTATTTCTTTTTTTTCTTTTTCTTCTTTCCTTGGCTTCAAAGGATATAACCGGGCGTCACAACAATTCTCTAAAAACTTGTTTGTATAAAAACCTCTAATCAGATTCACTCAACTGTGTGTTACACGTGAAAAATAAAAGTTGTTACTAAATACACTTAAAATATATTAGTCATGAGAATATAATTTGTAATGTATAAAAATATGATAGTTAAAAAATATATACAAAATAGAATTACATGACAAATTTATATATAAACAAAAAAAAACACAAAATTTTACAAAACTATAAAAACCGCTTTGTATACGATATTTGATGTTGTACTTGAATATTCATCTTTGCCATCTAATACAACCAGCTTTAATCCATATCGTATTGTAACTTTTGACAATGTGACATACAGTTGTCCATGTGTAAAAACCGTTTGTTGCAAAAACAAAACAACTCTTGATTTGATGAACCCTAGCTTTTGTTTTCAGCCACCGCAAAATACATGGCTAGGGGGAATTGCGTTCTTTGAAACTTAAACGGTATTCTTTTGTCAATAGGCATCAAAAAAATTATAGGAATAAAAGTACATTTTCCAATATTACTACGAGATATAATCCCTACTTCTAATATAGACACGTACGAAATTTATAAAAAATAGAAAAAACTTGATTTGGTTTTTACATTGTGAAACCAAGGAAAGCATCATTTCAAAACGTTTTCTTGCATTCTAGTTTCCTTAAATGAAAGCAAAACCTGAAAACATGATATCAATTAATAATCTGACCGTTTGACTTAAAATGTTTAACAAATATTGAATGACGTTAATAAATTGTAAATACAAACATGATAATTAAGTAGTTTGTATACTTTGATAACATGCAAGTTTGAAAAAACTCAATATAAAAAACTGCGAATTGATTAAAAATATCTACATGCAGATTAATTTTATAAATTATAAAAAATTAATTATAGAGAAAAATTAAAAGGTGAAATATCATTGTTTTTGTATAATTAATGTTTTTCGAATAATAAATGACATATTATATGAAAAATAAAATAGATTTTTAATCACAGTATACATAAATTATCAGTTTTAAATAATTGACTTATATTCTTGATTCTAATGAACTAAATCTTCCTTTTTTAACCTATATAGCTAAGAAGATGACACATAACAATTGTTTGTTGAGAATGATAAATTATCTGTTTTAAATAATTGACTTATATCATTGATTCTAATAAACTAAATCTTCCTTTTTCTTAACCTATATAGCTAAGAAGATGACACATAACAATTGTTTGTTGAGAATGTGTCATATGGCAAATCATTGCTAAAAGTTAAGCCACATCAATAGAATGGTAAGAAATAATCTATAATAAGATTTTCTAAAATCTGAGCTCAGCATGTCATTGTATAATGTATAAAAATAACAGGGTAAAATATACAGAATAGCTAAAACATTTACACCAAGATGCAAATTATAATAAAGTATTATTAAAACAAAAATGATAGTGTAAGACAAAGAAATCAATTATAGATATATTTTAATGAGAATGTAAATCTTTATATATATATAACAAAGTTGTATAAAATCTAGCAATAATGTAGAACGATTAATTAGGGAAATTATGTAAGGAGTATAATATTTTTAAGTTAATTTTAGCAATAACGTAAAATTCAAAATTTTAATTTAAAATTTTAAAAATATGATATTTTTAGAGAATGTATATGTATAGGTCATTTGATAACTAATAGTCATAATTATTATTTTTGAGAGCATAATATTTTTGGATGGTATTGATGAAATTGATGGCTAATTGTAATTACTATAATGTAAATGAAAAGTAATAATGAGTTTATTAGTTGATTGACGAAATTATTGACTAATTGCAGTTACTATAGAATTCACATTAAAATCAAGCACGTGGCAATGATTTGTTGAAATCATAATACTAATAAAATAACACGTGATAATTGTTTGCTAAAAATATACTATGTGGCAACACATTATTTAGAATTGAGCCACGTGGTTGAAACCCTTTTCATTTATCTTAGCAAAACGTTTTCCTGTTTTATAGAATCTTGTAATTAAAAATTAAAAAAAATTATAGATAACAATTGAATAAGTTGAACCATACCTCCTTATCAATTAAAATGAACTTAATAGAGTAAGTTTTTGCTAAATTGATATATATTGATTGTCAATCACTCAAATCTTGATTGTATAATCATGGTTTGATATGCCAAGATCCTTTATGAAAGTTACTTTTGATACCAATAATATCATGTTGTGCAATATGATTTGATAGTTGAGCAATAACATATAAACCAATATACATATATATATAAATGAACAAAGTGAAGGTTATTATTATATGACAAAAAATGATAGTATTAAGGTTTATCATTAAAAACTTATTTTTTAGATCCAAGTGTACGTAATATTTTAATTGAATATCTTAGAATATGAGTCGAATATAATACTTGTGTATAATGAAGAAGCAAAAGAAAGTTTTTCATGAAAAATACATGAGATCTTTAATCATAGGAGAAGTTTCATAAAATTTTTAAATGTATATATACAATAATAATGATATAATGTTACATAATAAAGCCAACTATTATAAGAGGTTGTTAAAATATAGAATAATTTCAAAATTTGAAATTATTAACCAAAAAATCTCGAATTAATTGTTACTATTGAAATCAAAATTTGTCAACTGCATATGTTACGTTTGAATATCCAAATTGTTTGTTTTGAATTTTGGACTAAATTAAAATTATTTTTAGATAAAATCTCAGATTGAATTGTGTAGATTAAATTTGAACTTAAAGTTTATAATTTTCTATTTCAATATTAAATTTTAAATTGTAATTTTAGAATATTATTTAATTTAGATACTCAATAATTAGACTACCTAAAATATGTAATTATAATTTACTTAAGTAATATATTTTGAAAAACGTAAAATATTTTTTTACAATGTAAGATTTGAATAAAAAGAATAAAATACTTATAGACTATAAAACAAATATGAGAGTTTTAATCAGTATATTGAAATTTTAAATTATAAAATTTTTAAATTTAAATCTTCTGCATTTTAGTTTTCTTATAAATTTTTAGCTTAAATTTTAAAATCTTCTATAATTTAGGAGATTTAAATTAAAACCAAAATCTCAAATAAGTAATATTACCTTTTTAAAAAACTTGTTTCCAAAAAAGAATAGAAAAATTTATGGAAATGATAACTAAATAAATTTTTTTAATCAAAATTGGTAAGAAAATGACATATGGCAATGCTTATTGAGAATGTGCCACGTGACAACTTATTGCTCAAAATTTCGCCATGTGACGGAACTCTTTTCATTTATTATATATAGAGATAGAGATTTGAAGGAAATCAATGGCTCAAACTTAGTTAAAGGGTTCTCACAAATAGGATGGGTTCTCATTAGAACCTTACCCTACTATATATAAAACATATGAGAGGGTATTTTAAGATACCATAAAATTAAAAACACTTACTATATTCAATACATAAGATACAATCACTTTTGAGGGTAAAATAGTATTTATAACATTATTTACAAATTACCCCTTATAATTAGTTACATAATAACCTTACACTTACTAGCACTTGCATAAAATTTGATATTATCTACCCATAAACCAAAAAAACTTAATATGTTTTAAGATTTCAGCTATATCTTTTAATCTATCACATTTAAAAACGTTTTGAGACTACAACTTAACATGTGTTTTGTTCCGGTTTGGAACTTTGAGTCATTTATGCATGTTTGGAATAATGTTATGGTATTTTTTGTTCTTGACACTTATTCTTTTGGGTTGGGCGATGTCACGATCCATTGATAGATAATTTATTTAGAGATTCTTTTAGACTCCTAATATGTTATGACGATCCTATCCATCGCAATCTCGTATTTCTGCTATTAGCGGGGGTGTGACACTCCACGAGTATGGAATCATCACTAAATGAAAATGGACTATGAAACATGGATTCAAGATGTGAAAATGAAAAAAATTGATTTTACAAGAAGTTCAACAATTTAAGTCCAACCAAACATCATATACCCTAATGTTATGTTACCACCTCACCTATATTTTCAATATCAATCTCAACTAATTTTCACTATTTTTAGTTTAACAAGCGTATAATGAGTTCCGACTACCAAAACTCTTGTTTCGTTTTTCACAAAACACCAATTCCTAATATCTTCTATCCCAACATTCTAAATATTTGACCAAGTCATAGCTGACAACAATGCTACAAATAAAGGCGAAATAGGAAAATAACAGGTCATGAGTAAATTAAGCATTACATATTTATATAAAATAAAATCTTGTTTTTTATTTATTTCTTAATACTTTTTATTTGTTTTAAATATTTTGTTTTTGAAAAAATATTCAAATATAAAACTGATACGAAATATGAGTATTTTTATGATTTATGATTTAATTCGGCTGGATATATCTCTTAGGTTGTCTCTAACAAAGGAAGAATTAGTTAAACGAAACATTCATGTTGGATATCTTTTATGCGATCTGCACACTCATTTGAAGCGTGTGGATCCCATCCTTACAGGATCTCAACTTGCTGATGAGATGTGGCCAAGGGTTATTAACTAGACAAAGTGGCTTTTTTGAAAGGTGATTCGATCAAAACCACGTTAGAATCGGTGGCATATACTAAAGGCTACAAAGCGTTCAAAAATTCATTCATGCAAGCGTTGACAACAATATGAGTTATACGGAAGGCGAGGATTGAAAGATTATTTTGAGAAAAGTTATAGAGCAAAACCAGTATTCTCGAAGACATCAAATCTGTAAAATCCTTATGAGTATAACATAGAGCAAATTGACACGAATTAGATTGAGATAATTGGTTGAGTTTTAATTTTACTTTATACACATGTTAAGTGTTATTTCTTCAGAACGCCATTGTGTTTTTTCTTTAATAATATTTCTTTGTTACCGTAAAAAAGTTACGACGGGTGCCACTTGCGGATGGTCAAATCAGAGAGAATATATGACGCGTGCGGGTTGCGATGATAGGTCAAATGAGAGAGAGAGAGAGGATATGACCCAAGGAGCAAGCGATTCTTGGCGTCATCTCCGAGTAGAGAAATTTTAGTGCATATAAATTGCAATAACTTACTTCGATCATAATCTTCTATCAATTTGATCGTTTCATCTTTTTCCATTCTAACCTAAACCCTAACATATTCTTCAAGGTACTTTCTTCTTCTCAAAATCTCCTGTTTGTATATGCATATCAAAAGTTTTCGCCTTTAATTTCGCTTATCAGTCAATATCATAGTTGATCGTCCAAATTAGGGTTCTCGTCGCCTGCTATTGACTTTTCATCAATACTTCTGCTATCAAGCCAATTTTGTTTGCATCTTTTGTTTTCTTGCCTAAATCAGTACTATACTATGTTATCATTTTGTAAGATCATCACTTCTACCGTGAGTTGATTTATATTGGTAGAATTATAATCAATTTTTAACTTTTGATTTTAGAGATTGACTGTCATATCATGGGGGGAAGCTCGATTGATGATGATGATTGGGAGTTCACATCTCCTTTGAATGCACTTCGAACACTTGTGTTGGTGGGAAGAACAGGCAATGGGAAAAGTGCAACAGGTAATAGCATCCTTGGAAAGAAAGAATTCATATCTAAGGCAAGCTCTGCAGGTGTAACTAGCACTTCTGAGCTCAGGACAACTGTGCTGAAAGATGGACAGATGCTTAATGTCATAGATACTCCTGGTATGTTAATTGTTTCTTAAAAGTTAAAACCTTTGTAATTACTAATTGGTGTTTGATTTTGGAGTGCTAATGGTTAGTATGATGGTAGGACTGTTTGATTCTTCTGTTGATACTGAGTTTATTGGGATGGAGATTGTTAAATGTATCAATATGGCGAGGGATGGGATCCATGCTGTTCTTGTTGTCCTCTCTGTTAGAAATCGGTTTTCGAAAGAAGAAGAGGCTGCAATAAGTAGTTTGAGGACCTTGTTTGGGAATAAAATTAATGATTATATGATTGTGGTTTTTACTGGTGGAGATGAACTTGAGGAGAATGAACAGACTTTGGAAGAGTTTTTAGAAGATTGTCCAGAATCATTGAAGGTTAGATGTAGGCCAAGACATGGTTTTTTCTTGAGATTCTATGGAAGTTGACAGTTATATTATTTGTATTTTATTTCATTTTATTGCTAAAAATAATTAATAATTGACTTATCGGTTCAGGAAACACTTAGCCAGTGTGGGGATAGATGTGTTCTGTTTGATAACAGGACAAAAGATGAAAGGACGAAAACAAAACAAGTGCAAGAACTTCTCTCTCTTGTCAACATGGTGTTGACTAAGAACAATGGGAAGCCGTACACTGATGAGATTTTCAGTGAATTAAAGGTGAAAGACGTTGATTTCGTTACCATTTTAGATTTAGATTTTTCTTATCGACCTGCTTAATTTCGACCAATCGTTAATATTACACATGTACTTGACAGAGAGGGACTATGAAGCTTCATGAACAAACAGAAGAAGTTCAATCATTGCAGGGATATACCAAACAGGAAATATCTGAATTGACAGAACAGATGCATAAATCATATGAAGAGCAACTTAAGCGAATTACTGAAATGGTATTCTTGCGATTTTATAGTTTTAGTCATGTTCTTGTCTGCATATTAGTTAGAAATCAGCTTAAATGTGTGATACTATGATTCCCTGTTTTTATTATTAGTGGTAATGTCATATTTGGCCTTTGAATGACAAATAGGCTACTTCTTATCTTAGCAGCATGAAATTTGTTTTATTTGCAGATTATTAGACACGTAGATTAATTATACCAAAAAGAATTATTATCCTAGCAGATTTCTAAATATATCATTTTCAGAAACGAAGGACCAGTGGTGGACCATGATGTATCTAGTCTTCATGCAAGGGTTGAAAAAAAAACTTTTGAACAGCATTTTTTGTTTTCTAAATTAAGACTCATGGTTACAAGTTGTGGTTTACATGATAATATGATATCATTGGTTAGCAGGGTACTTTTGGGGCAACGCGAGTTTTCCGGTGACGGGTCTCCACTCTTTAAAAAAAATGGATCAAATCGGTTTGGGTTGCCCAAAAATATTTGGTCCTTTGTTTTGGACTTCTTTTTACACATAATTATTGTGTTAAGCATGATTAAAAAAATTGTATTATTAATAGTACTAATCTAAAGCTTCTATTTAAGCATTTTAGGACCCATTTGTATTATACACCAAAAATCTAAAACTACACTTGGGGTAATGGGGTGGATTTAATATCTTTTTTAAAAAGCTTTTGCTTGGACCAATTTGAGATGAAAACATAAACCCTAGTTCATATTGTTAACATGGTTTTAGTTGAATGGTGCATGATAATTTTAGTTTAATCGATACAGGTTGAGTCGAGGCTGAAGGAAACAACTACAAGACTTGAACAAAAATTGGCGGAAGAACAGGTGGCCCGGTTGAAGGCTGAAGAAATGGCTCATGCTGCTCAAGCGAAGTCTGATGATGAAATCCGGAAGCTCAGAGAGAATCTAGAGAGAGCCCAAAGGGAGACCGAGGAGCTTCGAAAGAGAGCTGAAAGTGGCAAATGTGCTATTTTGTAAAGCTTAAGGTTGGTGCTTTCTTTCTCCTGAAAAACATGTATTATAATTCCCCTCGCAACTGCTGGAAAACCTTAACGTTTGTTCCTACTCAGTAACTCACTTGGACTTCTTGTTTCTTATAATATAAAATCTATGTTAAAACGAAGTTATATGTATAATGTTGAGAGTCATTTATTTTCATAATAGTTCTATGGTTACTTTGGTGTTATAACATGCATAATGGTTACTGTATGATAGAAAATATCAAAACACAAATACAACTGGTAGATGTGAGAATGCACATTGCGGCAGGGGTGTTGATACGATAGAAGGTATTAGTTTATAAGAAAATATATGTCGAAACGTAGATAAAAATGTTTTAATAAATAAAATAAGGATGATAAACGCTACATTTTATATTAAAAAATAAAACTGTGAAGTAGTTTTGATAATTTGTAGGTTTGTGCTTGATCATAATTTATGTTAAAATGTACGATAAGATTGGTTAAAAACTGATTAAAATTTACATCAAAACGTATGATAAGAATTGTTGAAAACTTTAAAGTTCAAATAAAGTTAGAAAAAAAATCTCTAGCCGAACTAAAAGTACAAAAGTTTTGTGACTACTCTTTAAAAATAAAATCTTAAAATAAATATTAATTACATAGATAGTCCTTGTGATTTGATGAAAATAACATCTTTGGGTGTTAATTTCTTGTGAGTAACAAGTTTGAGTCTTGGAATTTTAATTTTGTAACATATTTATGATCTAAGAGTAAAGTATGATATATTTTTTGTTATAGTTCATGTTAAATATCAAAAAAGTTTACTTATACAATCATAGGTGCCATTTATGCAACTAACTCAAATGCCATTTATGCAACTAACTCAAATTAAATTAGAGGGATTGTTTCTATAATTTACTTAAAATAAAATGAGAAAATAAACATAAACCACCACTTACCCTCATCAAACCACCACCATAGCTGCCCCATCAGGCTAGCACCGCCGCAATCGTATGCAACTACTGCCGGAAACACTACCAAAACTACTCCACTATGTCGGCAACCCCACCACCATGGTTGTCTTCAAAAAACATTCAAGTGATAAAATGAACTCAAAATCCCAAACTTCATATCAATAGTGGCTTGTTCAAGTGAAAACGTAAAAAACATTCAAGTATAAGATGAACTCAAAACCCCAAACTTCATATCAATAGCGGCTTGTTCAAGTGAAGACGATGAAGATTGATGTGGCAAAAGAAACCTCAAATATGTCGGCTTCAATTAATGTTTGGAGAAGGTTTCAGTTTCTACAGAAGATATTAACTGATGTAAGAGGATATGAATAATAAAACCCCTCAGACTTGAGATGTCGCCTCCTTCAAACACCATCGCCAACTATGGACAAAAACTGTGACAACCTTGAAAAATCCAAGGTTGAAACTGCGAGAGTGTTTCAAATTCTACGTTTAGCATAGTAATAAATAAAAGCATAGTGATTATAACAAAATGACAAGCATTTGTGAATTTGAGTGACCATCTTAAGCATTAGATCTAAGGTGAGTATCGTAACTCATTTTTCTTAATATTTTATTTTGAGAGAAATATGCTGTTATTATTTGATGCATTATTAAATGAGGATGAGTATGAGTTTTGCTATAAGTTATTTGCCCTTATTACGAGAATTCACAAACAATAATTCTGTTTAGAACCGTCCAATAGTATATGTAACGCTACTTAGTGTTTTGTCCTACACCAGTCGAAGGCACAACTGAGACTTCTGACATGGGGTCGTGCTGTCGTGTGTTATCTGAGAGAGCAAAAACTTGTCGGACGTTTTGAGTTATGAGATCAAGTTTGGTTGTGGACTTATTTAAGTATTATGTCATATATGTAACTGTTTGATACTTAATTTATTATGTAAACTTTACGTGCTCACTAAATCTATGTTGATATATTAGAGTATGCTTTTCAGGTATTCAAGTCATACTAACTTTGTTTACTCGTATAGAATATGTGATACATGGTTTGGCTATGAGTTTTGGATTTACGTGTATATGTTAATGGATACAAAATACCTCAGCATTTCATTTTCTGTTTATGTGCACTAGTTAGTTGTGGGGCCCTATGTGGCCAGGTTTTGGCGATATGATATAATAGATAAATATAACAATGTTATAGAAGTCTATTAGGGAAAATTTTGTATGTAATCAGATATGTTAATGGATCATAGATTAAGTAACTATCTAAACCTATTAAAAAATGCATGTGATAGTTTCTACTCATTGTGTTGTGTCACATTCCAAGCTTCGAACGTTTCCACCGGGATGTGATAAATAAACCATATTATGATCATGATGATTACTATTATTCTACTATTGTATTTGTTCTTAAACATTGTGAGTAGCTAACTCCATCATACTAACTAGGTTTGGTTGAAGATTGACCTGTTATGACTATGGGTTTTGGTATTGAATGTGTATGTTTGTTTGTAATCTTAGAACTCGAATATTTTATGGATAAAAATGATTATGTCACTTGTATTATACTTGATCTATATTTCCATGCCCATGCTTGCTTGATTTTAGTTGATTTTGTATGTTCTAGGTTAGGTTTTGCATGTTAGAATTGATTACTTGGTATTTTTTGCTTTTAGACTTTGATTATAGATAACCTTGGGGGTATTGGCTGTTTTATTTTTATTGTATTTAACAATGTATATATCTTGTAGCTGATATATTATTTAAAATCTTCTACCCGTTGTGTGATAGGTTTATATTTCACGAGAGCTTGTTTTGTCTTCATTCGTGGTATTTGTATTTATCTCCCTAGGAAGCTAGACTTTGTTCTCTACTCATTTTGAAAAGCTAATCTGACTTCTATCTCTTCTAAGTTCTCTAGTTCAATTTTGTCCTTTGTTCTGTGGTTGCAGGTAAGTTTTTTCACAACATCATAGGTAGAAAACCTAGGGGTAATATATCATTAAACATTTTATCAAACTTGCCATACCTTCACATGTGTCTTTAATTTTTTTTAGAAAGTAAAAACATGTTTAGTTAACTTAATATTCATATCTTTAGATGTAGTAATATGATTCATTACATTAAGTTATTTGTTGAATTCTTAGCTAGATTTTTTACATATTTAATCTTATTTTCGTTTCCAATTTCGTATTTGTAGTTGTTTTACTACTTTTCTTGTGCTTTTGTAAATCTTATAATTTATATAGTTATTTTATTTTTCATTTAATAGTTATTAGTTAAAATCACTCAATTAATCATATTAGTACTTGATAGGTGTTTATTATAGAGAGTCATCCATAGTGTTCACAGATCTGATATCCGGTTCTTGCCACTACTATAATATATTTTAATATATACACTTGATTTTTATGTGTAGTTCAGTTCTTTAGTGGAAATATTTTTAAAATCGTTTTTATGACTTTATTATTATTATTATATATATCTTACACACAACATAGACGAGCATGTGAATGACTAGGAATGACTCAAGATATAACAATACCCGTTTTAACGTTTATGGTTCACTAGCTTTAGCAAGTCATTGTATTTACACGGGTTGAATAAATAAAATATTAAAGATTTTAAAATTTTATTAATTATAAATCACTACTTTAAGATAAGATATGATTAAAATTACGTATGAATAAAAATATAAGTAATAAAACATAGAGTAAATTACTCTTTTAGTCCCTGTGGTTTGGTGGTTATAACGCTTTTCATCCAATAGTTTAAAAACATCCTATTTAGCCACTGTGGTTTGAAATTTGTCACAATCACCTCCACCTCTATAACACCGTCCAGTGTTGTTGTTAGTCAACCCACATGTGCCCCTCACGTGAGGGGCATTTTAGTCTTTTTCTCTTCACATTCTTACATGTTTCCATATATTTAATTCTTCAACCCCTTTCTCTCTCCCATGCCTTTAATCAAATCCATTATCATCTTCTCCCTCTCCTCTCTGGTGCACAAAGAACAATGGACAAGCACAAAGTGGTTATGTGTTCTTGTGGTTCTCCAACCGATGTTCGCACATCATGGACATCAGCAAACCCTGGTCGGCGTTTCTACTGCTATGCAAGCAAGGTATGTGGATTCATCTTTTTAGGTATCTATTTTAGGGTTTATTTGAGCTCCATTAACTTTTGTTTTTGGTGTAATTGTCCAAGGTTCAAGTTGTGGATTTGTTGCATGGGCGGATCCTCCAATGTGTCCGAGAGCAGTTGAAATCATACCTGGTCTTTTGAGGAACATGAACAAGCAGGGAGAAAAAAGCAAAAAGAAATGCAAGTCAAAATCGGAAATTGAAACTAGTTTTAGTTGTTAGTTGGGTGTTGTTCATCATGTATTTTGTTATGTAAATGACCTAAATGCTTGTAAAGGTCATTAATTTTCATATGTACTAGCTTATTTGGGCAATATAATGAATATTTGATTTGGTTAACCATATTGTTCATCACTATCTTACAAACTACATTACATAACCATAACAAGCTTATTTGGTAAACATAACCATAATAAGCTTATTTGGTAAACATATACATAACAAAGTTATTTGATAAACATAATCATAACAAGTTGTGAAAAAAATAACCATAACAAGTTGGTAAACAACATGACCATTACCATAAACTGTAGTACCCAAAAAACATTGTTCAGAATTACAACCATAAGTTTACCATAACCAAAACAGAATATAAAGGGCATTGTTCATAAACTATTACAAACATAAAAGTCTACCATGTTCCCAAAAGACAACCATTTCACCCACAAAATACAACCATTTCAAGCAGTCAAGTAGCTGCTTGTGAAGAAGGTTAACTATCATTTTCCTGTCCCTTGCATGACCTTGAGTTATGGCCTTTTTTCTTGCACTTTCCACATGTGACTGTGTTACCAACTCTAGCCATCTTTCCACCTTTAACAACTGGTTGACTTAACTCCTCTAAACTCTTCTTTCTTTTTTTCTTTGGCCTCCCTACTTGTGTATGATGTTTTGGTGCAGTTAGTTTTGTGGGGCAAGTAGAGGGTGTCCATATATCTCTTCCATTAATTGGGTCAACTGTGTTTGCATATACCTTTTTCCAGGTGTCTAACCAGTACACCTTAGACACTCAATTCTCTGGAATACCAACCTCCATTCCATTCTGTGCCATATTCCATATCATTGCAACTACGTACTTACATGGCATGCTTGTTAACTCCCACTTCCTGCATGAACAGATTTTTTCATCAACATTGACCATACATTGGTCCTGTGCAAGCCCACTCACATGATATTTGCTCATCCCATTCCATATTACTATGTATTCTACAGCCTCTGCTTTGATTGCTTCAAACAATTTTGTTGCATTAGGAGTCAAAGGCCCCTCACACTTTGTTATCACCTTATACACCACCACTATCCTTCTCATTAAATACTCCCTGATGAACTCTAGACATGTAATAACAGGTTTGTCCCTACCCCCTACTAGTTGCCTGTTGAATACTTCACATATATTATTTAGAAGAACATCACTAGTTGACCTTCCTGCATAAGTTAAATAAGGATTATTAGCAATATGCAATAGGTATGTTGATACATGTATGTCCCTAGATCATGATATGAATGTAATAGATCTTGTTTGTCTGATATTGATGTAATGTTTGGAACGGTTAATGAAATGATATTGGTTGTTTGTTATGTATAATGTTTAATATTTCATTAATGAGTCGATGTTGAATTGGTTAATTAGGTTTGTAGTTGTTTGAATGGTTACACATAATGTTATATTAATTAATACATTCAAACTTAACAAAATGAAGTTCTCATGCGAATGGCCCATGCGAATGGACCACACGCATGAATAACTTCATACGATTGACTCAGTCGCACGACTGAACCAGGAGACTGGATCAGTCGTATGATTGAAACATAAGATTGGCTCAGTTGCACGACTGAACACTCAGTCGTGCGGATGAATCAACCGCATGGTTCAATCGCATGACTGAACCATACTTATGGTTCAGTCGCCCGAATGAACAATACTAACCTATAAATACAACCCAATTCGTGAAAAAGCGTAAGCATTCATTCTATTTCGACTCCAGACGTACCCTAGCCGTCCAGAAGCCTCCCAATTCGTTCTCCAAGTTCATAGAACGCTGTAGATCGATTCCCAATCGATTCTTAACGTTAGATTCAATACTTTATTGATTCTTCGTGCGTTCTCACTGATTGGATCGCCAATCAAATAGGATTCCGCACTATTTGGTTTGGTTTACACGCTAATCACTCGGTATTTCGTTCAAATACCAGGTCCTAACAAGTGGTATCAGAGCTTTGGCTCTTGATTACGTGTGATTCAATCAAGATTGATAAAAAGTTTGTGTTTTTACACTAAAAACGCAATCTTTTGTGTCAAAAGTGATCTTGGACGTTCCCTGCTCATCAAGTTTTGGTTTCTACGGACTTAGGCGATTAGAGTTTGCAAAATTTCGAATTTTTACGGCTAAAACACGTTTAACCTAGAAATTTTCGCAAAACAGCAGCTTCAGTCGCACGAGTGAGCCATTCGCACGACTGGACTTCATTCGCATTGTTCAGACGCACGATTGGACCTAGTCGCATCCCATTCGCACGACTTAACTATTCGTTCGCAGTGTTCATACGCATCAGCTTCATTCGCACGACTGAACCAATCGCTTAGTTCAGCCGCACGATTGAACCAGTCGCATTGTTCATTCGCACGGATAGCCCATTCGCATCCTTCAGTCGCACCAGTTGACAGTTTGTTTTAGTAGACTTAAAGTTATTCGACATGGAAGATCAAATGTCAGCCTTTACTGCCGGGAAGGACTCAAGGATCCAGAACCTGCTGTTGCTTGAGAGTGAGGTGGGTAATCATAATAAACCACCAAAGCTCTTAACGTTAGATGAGTTTCCCCACTGGAAACAATGTTTTGAGATCTACCTCAATGGAGTGGATCCAAATCTGTGGGAAGCTATCGAGATTGGGTATAGTACGCCGGTGGGAGCCGATGGAGTAAAGCTTACTTTAGGAGGGATGACTGACGCTCAGAAAGTTAAGTATAATGCAGAGAAGAGAGTCTATGCATTGATCACACAGTCTATCCCTAAAGACATTTTCCACCAGTACTCAGAGAATAAGCAGGCCAAGAAACTATGGGATGAGCTGGAAAAGAGGTACGACAGAAATGCTTCGCTGAAGGCAATCAAGGCTAAGGAGTTAAAGAAGGAATTTGATAACTTCTCATCGATGGGAAACGAGAGTTTGGACGATGTTATAGATAGATTCTACCATCTGATGAGTGAACTGCATACACATGGGGTTGCTACTACCATGGAAGAAAAAGTTAGAAATTTCGCAGACGGACTGCCGGAAAAGTGGGCTTCATTCATGTCTAACCTGAGACAGAATGAAATGCTGGCAAAGCTGGATATCAATGACTTCATTCTAAAGCTGCGAGAAGAAGCACTTAGGATGAAGTATAGAGCTCAGAAGTCTTCGTACACTCAGAATCCAGCTTTGTACAATGCCACACCTCAAGCTAAGACATCTGGAGCACCTCTTCAGACTACATTTGTGTCTAGCTCATCGGGTCCTTCACATGCTTCTCCTTCAGGATCAGACACGTCGGGGTCTTCTTGTACCCATTATATTGGATCCGAAGCAAATGCTACTAGACTGAAGACCGAGAACCTCGGTAATGTGACTGTGGAAGTAGCTCGAGAGCACATGGATCTTTTGGCTGCAGTGGTTCATTCTTATGATGGACTTGTTGCTGGGAAGATTGGAAACTGCCATCTGGCAGATGAGGACTACGAGCAAGTGGACGAGATGGAGCTGGAGAGAATGGACATTATGTGGGCCTTAGCTACTGCTGTCCGGAGGGCAAAGAAGTTTGTGAAAAAGACCGGACAGAACTTGGTAGCTACTAAGGATACCACATTTGGCTTTGACAAGAGTAAAGTGACCTGCTTCAACTGTGGAGAGAAGGGGCACTTCAAGCGAGAATGTGTTAAGCCAAAGAAGACGGGTAACGGGAACCCATTCTCGTCCTTCACTCGTCAAGACAAACAAGCTAGCAGTTCTACTTCATCAAGCAAGGATCCAAAAGCCTTGACTGCTCATGATGATGAAGGACAGGACTGGAGCTTTAGGTTTGTCTCTCCAGGGGATCAAACATTGCAAGTGTAGAAGACTTAGACGATGATTCCGCGAGTGAAGGAGATATAGCAGTTGAGATAGCGATGTCAAATATTGAAGAGACAACTGCAACTGAGGTCAGCTACAAGCCTGAAGAAGGGACTTCCACAGCAAAGACAGAATCACCAGAACCAGAGACATCTGATGCTGCTTTGATGGCTAACTCTTCTGAACCTCCTCAGGTAAGTACCACTGACCAAATGTTTAATAATCATGCTTGTTCTGATTGTGATACTTTTAGAAATAGCATAGATGAGAAATTTGCTAGGTTATTAGATCATAATGATAACTTAGTAAAAGATTTGCAACTGTGCACTGAGGCTAATAGAGTATTAAAACAAAATGAGCATGGTTACAAAGAAAAGATAGACCTTTTGACTAAACAGCTTAGGGAAACTGAAGTAGTTGCATTTAACCAAGCTAATGACATTAGGTACTATCTAAACTCCCTAGAAGACACTAAGAAGCAAAAGGCAGTTCTAAAAGTTGAAGTAAACTCATTAAAATAGAAACTGCACAGTTGGACAAGTTCATCACACATTGTCCAACACTTAGTGAGAGAAAGAAACAACGGGGAGGGGTTGGGTTATAAAGTGGTTCCACCACCACCTGAGACCTTGATGAACACTAAGACTAGACCAATAAATAATAACCCCATCAAGGATCATGTGGTGTCTACTCCTCTTGTTAGTGACCCGTATTCCTCATGTTCATCTATTGAATCTGGAACCAAACAAAAGGAGGCCACTTCAAAGGCAAAGGGTAAAATGCCTTGTGTTAATCTGGATAAGGAATTCGAAAAGGTTAATATTAAGTCAGGGTCAAATAGAGTCAAATCAGAACCTAAAAAGACTGTTAATGTTAATCTTTCACAAGTTTCAAGTCAAAAACCAGTTAACCAAAAAGAAAAAGATGTTAAAAATGTTAAAACAATTAATTTTGTTAAACAAGAGAAAACATCAAAAGAACCAGAGTCAAAACCTAAATTGAGTGACGTTACTAGAGTGTCACACACATCTCCACAAAGAAAGTTTAATCATAAAGTTGATAGCAGGTCGTGCTACAACTGTGGAGAGTGTGGACACATTGCTTCCTATTGTCCTTACTATCAGACACCTAGGAAGAAGATTGAACTTCAAGACTCAAAACCTAGGTCTTCTAAGAGGAGTTCTTTAACTCCACCTAGAAGAACTAGTGAACCTAAAGTTCAACCTATTAGCCAGTCGACTGTTTATCACAAACAGGCTTTGTACAAATCTGGCTTATGGAAAGAGAAGTCATCCTCTGTGTCTGATAATGATGACAAGAAGGAACCTGAGCTACCCTCACCCTCTAAGGGTCAATGGGTTGAATTCATGATGTGTGATGCCTCTAGGAAACCCAAGCCAGTAAAGGCTTGGGTTCCTAACCTAAACTAATCTTTTACATTGTATGTGCAGGGTGTTCGGTACAGTGCTGAAACCAATACGTGGATTGTAGACAGCGGAGCATCCAGGCACATGACAGGAAACAGGGCTCTTTTATCAAACGTCAAGCAAATAAAAGGAGGGCATGTTTCGTTTGCTGGAAACAAGGGAGGCTATATCACATGTGAAGTCACTGGATCGGTAAACATCCGAGCATGTTCTTGACGGAAGGATAAACAACCAAAACCAAAAGTCAAATCAATAACACGAACTATCAAAAATTGGTTTCATTGATAAAACCTAACGATTACAAGCTCGTTACAACATAAGATACAAGACTCTTGGCAAGGGGAGATCGAGCATGATCTCCCCTCTCATCCGGTAGCCCTAGGCTCCGGGCAGACTCCCTCCCCAAACCCTTAATCTCTCTACACATTGAAACTGGTATATATAGGCCTTGGCCCATATTAGATGTGACTGGGCCCATTCGTGCGATTGGACCATGCGTATGGTTCAATCGTACGACTGGACCATGCGTATGGTTCAATCGTACGACTGGAGCATACTTATGGTTCAGTCTTACGAATGACCCAATCGCATCTCTCGGTCGCACGACTGGCCTATTAGCAAGGCTCAGTCGCACGACTGAGTCTCATTCGCATATGCTCCTGCAAATGACCCAGTTTCATGTGTTTACAACATATCAGGTGTATTACATTAAGCCTAGACTATTCGACAAGCGACGGACACACTAAATATGACTATATATGCTCCAACAAATTCCCCCTTGGACGTTGCTTGCGAATAGTAGATAACACCTCTTACAATCTTCAGTCAATCTTTGCTCTGGTTGTCAATAGAATCAAACGAAAACCATATTAGCCAACGTTGTCGATCCGTCAGGTTGCTACAATATCCCTGAAAATGAATTTAAGCACAATAGCTTTCGTTTACTTTGCAGAACACCATCATAGCAGCAAGATTCCCCATATGACTGATTTTTCCAGATAATGACATGAACAGTTTTCCATTGCTTCAATCTTCACACAGGCTAACATGATTAAGATTAGCACCTGTAGAAATTCCCCCCCACATTCAGCATATCCCAATATATAAACGTTGTGCTCTCTTGGCGTCTTCATACGGTGTATTGGGCAAAAGGTTGAAGGTTCCAATCCACAGCTGACAATATCAAACAAATCAGCATGCATGTAGATTCATCATCAGAAACCTGCTCACATCATCACTTTCTGATTGCGTCTTCAATTTCTCTATACATAGATTCCCCCTAAGAATGAGAATCCTCTCTGTGCGGATAGATATAACTTGATTGGCCCGTAAATAGTTAGATGCTCCTGACTACCCCATAAAATCAGCACTGACTGCTGACATCTTCTCTTCTCTCTTTCGTGTTCCAAATACATTCACCTATTCTGGAGGTCCGACGAATAATGGGGTATACATCGAACTTGTTTGACAAAAGAACCGCAGGGTGAATGTGCTTTGCTCATCCTCAAATCTGTGCAAGAAGCAGTTCCAGACTCTTTTTTTTATTAGTCTGGAACAAATGCGGATGAGTCAATGCGGCTGGTCCATTCGTGCGATTGAACATACGACTGGTCCAGTCGCACGACTGAACATACGACTGGTCCAGTCGCACGACTGGTCCATTAGCATGGTCCAGTCGTACGAATGGTCCATTCGCATGGCCCAGTCGTACGAATGGTCCATTCGCATGGCCCAGTCGCATGAACGGGTCTGCACGCAGTTTTTCAGATCTGCAGCCGCCAGGGGCGCCCAAAACCCTAATCTGACGAATTCAACATGATTTGAAACAAAGTAAACATCATCAGATTCGAAAGGGTGATAGGAACGTGGTTTTGAGTGCAATTTTAACATAGAGATACCACACGTAACACGATCTGATCAAAACACGAAGAACACGAAGTGGGTTTAACGTCAAGATCTGAAATTGGATCCAGAAATCAAGAGCTCGGGTTGCTAGAATGATTGTTAGATCATTCCAGCAGTAACCGGCTCTGATACCAATTGTGAAGTCACTGGATCGGTAAACATCCGAGCATGTTCTTAACGGAAGGATAAACAACCAAAACCAAAAGTCAAATCAATAACACGAACTATCAAAAATTGGTTTCATTGATAAAACCTAACGATTACAAGCTCGTTACAACATAAGATACAAGACTCTTGGCAAGGGGAGATCGAGCATGATCTCCCCTCTCATCCGGCAGCCCTAGGCTCCGGGCAGACTCCCTCCCCAAACCCTTAATCTCTCTACACATTGAAACTGGTATATATAGGCCTTGGCCCATATTAGATGCGACTGGGCCCATTCGTGCGATTGGACCATGTGTATGGTTCAATCGTACGACTGGACCATACTTATGGTTCAGTCTTACGAATGACCCAATCGCATCTCTCAGTCGCACAACTGGCCTATTAGCAAGGCTCAGTCGCACGACTGAGTCTCATTCGCATATGCTCCTGCGAATGACCCAGTTTCATGTGTTTACAACATATCAGGTGTATTACATTAAGACTAGACTATTCGACAAGCGACGGACACACTAAATATGACTGTATATGCTCCAACAGATAGTACACGTAAACAAATTAAAAGGAACTTTAAAATTTAATTTAGAAAAGATGCAAAGATTCAAAGTATAAGTCTGTGTAGTCTAAACAATATAAAAGGAAAGATGATAGGAAAACTGGTAACTACTAAGGTAACTGCAGGACCGTTTAAGGGCTTAACCACAATTACAACACAACAACACAATGAGGAGAATAACTAAGCTCTAATCAAACAGTGAACTGGGTAACCAAAGTGATACAAAGAACACAAGTAAAGTAAAGAGACAGAACAAGAGAGTTGGGTTTCAAGGAGGCAGTATATTGCTTTCTCAAGTTCTTTTACAAGTGTTACAAAGCATAAAGAAAAGATACAAGAACTTGAAATACTTATACTACAACCTACAGCCGGCCATACTTTGAAAGCCAGCTGGATACAATTGACTAGACACTAACAAAATCAATTGTAGGATCAAAAGGCATATCTGCCTTTTGACCTTGTGACTATGACATGCCATAGCTCACATCCTTATACAATACAAAAAGGATAAAGTACATAAAGTGGAAAGTTGAATACTCAAGACCTCAATGTACAGTTACCAAAAGCAAGGCCCTTTTCACCAACTCATGTAAGTTGGTGACTTTACAGAGATGCAGCGGAAAAGGTGCTTTATGGAACAGTACATCAGATAAAGCATGTGTACTAAAAGTCTTCGGAAGAAATCTGTCTTCATAGGATGAGGCTTCGGAAGACTTTGTCTCTGAAGCTTCGGAAGACTTCATGTTTGGCTTCGGAAGATATTGGTCTTGGCTTCGGAAGATTTTACACTTAGAGTATTTTCTAATGCTTTGTGTAAAACTTCCGAAGCATTCTTCACTTCAGTACTTAGTGCATGTTGCTGAGACACTTAAGCTGTTTTGGGTTGCATCAGACTTCAGGAATCCTTACAAACTCCCCCTAGGCTGATGCTACCAAAACACTTGGAAGATCTTCAAATGTTGGTAGTCTTCAGTACAATCAGGACCATTCCTTTCTTCATGAGATGGTCAGGATCATCAAGACTTTCATAGTATCTTCTCATCTCAAAGAGATCATGCAGAGGTAAGTTGATTATGTCTTGCCATGAGTAGACATTCTCAACACCTTGATCTCTGATAACAGTCCATCTCTCTGGATTGGTAGAGTATGTCCAGGATAAGATGGGTGTCTCACTAGTTAGAGGAGCCACTTGAATAGGAGTTGATTGGGCTGCCTCATCATGCACTTCCTCAGGTTGATCTGATTCAGCCTGAGGTGCAGAGGTAGATGACTTTGGCTTCTTCTTCTTTGTCTTTGGTTTAGAAGCCATCCTCTTCTTCCTCTTGGTTGTCTTTAACTGAGAAGACTGGTCTGCAGCACCATGTTGATCATCAGTGTCTTTCTCAGTTGGGTGTTCCTCCCTCACAGGTTCAGAAGGAGAGGGAGTTTGACCCTGCCTAGGATCAGAAGATGAAGCTTGCTGGGGCTCAGCTGGAGGTGCTGGTTGAGGTGTCTCTGGTTGTTCAAACTTGACCTCCACTTCAGGTGGGACTTGACTTGGAAGAGAGTGCAAGTCAATAAGTTCTCCACTCTTAATCTTCTGCTTGATCACCCTAATGTGCTCATCCATAGTGGATAGAGACATGGGGCCAAGTCTCCTTCCGGAGAATCCATACAGCTTCAAGAAGCTCACCATTCTTTGTCTGTCAGCAGACTTCTTTGCATTCTTTTGAATGGTGGCCCTTGACTTTGCAGCTTCTTCCCTTAGTTTCCTTTTGGTTGTCTTTCTTTCCTTGACTAACTCAAGCTCAAGTTGCTTTAAGTACTCGAACTCAATGAAGTCATAGGACAAAGGGAGAAGTGCATCTGCCTGATAGAAGCCTGTGGCACTCAGGTAGTTGATCATCTTGATCCTATCTTCCTCTTTATCTACCTGAGGTTCTTGTGGAGCCACATCTTCCTGTGCAGGACTTTCTTGAACTGGTGAGAGAGTAGGAGCATGCTTGTAAAGTCTTTTCTGTCTCTTCTCCTCTTTGAGTTGGAGAAGTATCATTGCATCCTCTTTCTCCTTCAACTCTCTTGACACTTCTCTGTCAGCCAGTTCATTTAGTTCTTCTAAGGGGAGGGAGATGATCTCATCAATGTCATAGTTCCTGGTCTGTAAGTAGGTAATCCTGACTGCCCTTAACTCATCATCCTGAGTATTTGGTCTGGGGGCAGCCCTGATTGCAGCTTGCATGAAGCTAGATGACCCAGTGGAACTTTCTCCCCTTAGTCTCCTTTTCCTCTCTCTCTCTTCCTCCTCAATTTCCTCAGGAGTCATTATCCTTTTCCCTTTGTCACCAACAGACCTTTGTGACTCAGGGTGGATTGAAGCTTGGCCTTCATTGCTTGGAGTAGCTTCCATGCTCTGGCCAGAGAGAGGCTGAGAAACACCTTCACCAGCAGGTGTCTCAGATGGAGTTTGGACCTCAGCAGCAGTTGTTGATGATGAGACAGGGGTCTCAGGTTCTGTCACTGGGCCTTCAGTCAAGGTTTCCCCTATGAAACTAATCTTAGGGTCCACCTCAACATCCAGTTGACCGATGACATTGCCTGATTCCCTAAGTCTCCTTCTTAGAGAGAACTCTGCCATGATCCTGTCTTGGATTCTTTGAGCCAGCCTGTCAGCTTGTCTTGAATTGCTTGGATTGACAAGTGGCAGGTTGACTAAATCCAGTCTTTCATAAAAGCTCAGGCTTTGGAATTGAAAAACTTCTTGTTGGCCTTGAACTCTTTGAAGTATGAGGGCTCTTCTGTCATCATCATACCTCCACCTTATGATTTGATTGCTAGTTCCCAGTGGTGGAGATGAGACAGCCCTTGGTATGCCTTCCTCAAAGAGACTCCTGATGAGAGAGTCTATAGAGTCCACATTAATGTGAACTTGAGGAAGTTGCTGAGAATGCACAACAGCAAGTGAGGATGGTGAGTCCTCTATGTCCATTCTCTCTGAAGAACTCCCAGGTTCTGTGGTTGTAACAACTTTCTCCCCCTTTTTGGTAGCATCACCCACTTGCATAGGTGAGCTGGAGGATAAGTCAATCACTTCCACAGGTTCTTGTGTTCCTGGTTGAGCTCTCCTTAAAGGTCTCCCAGCTAGTTTTTCCTGCAGATATGAAATCTGGAGTTGCTGATCATTGACCCTGTTTTGTAAGGTAGTCACCTGAGATTCCAAGTGACTAACCTTAGAGACTAAGTAGGTGCATGTTTTTGACAGTTTTTGCACCTTTAGTCTCAAATTCCCCTCATCTTCATCAGAAGATTCATTGGGGGATGAGATGATTGGACCAAAGTCCTCTCTCTCACCACCAGCTTGAGTTTCTTGGCTGCTGGTTTTCCTCTGCTCACTGGCAGCCTCAGTTGAGATGCCAATGGGCTGAGTTGCCATGGTTGAGGTCTTAATGATGTAATCACTTTCAAAAGTGAGAGCCTCTTCCATATGGACATCCTGAACAGGTTCAGAAGTGTCCACCTCAGTAACAGGTGACTGATGGGGGATAGACTGAGGAGAGTCAGAGGTACTCATCTCTCTTTGAGTAGGGGAGGAGAAGAGAGACTCATGGTACTCACTGAATCCTAAGTCTTCATCAGTGTAAAAGGATAGGTTGGGAATTGGTTGGTTGAGATCCAAAGGCTGGGGATGGTAGCTGTCCCCTGAAGGTTGTCCACTTGAGTGTTGAGACTCAGAGTGAAGGCTTAAGGTTGTTGGGCTATTGAGCTCATCAGGGTGAGCTTGAGGAACCTCAGCCCTGATAGGTGAAGTAATGGGAGTGGTTTGCTCCTCAGGAGAAGTGGGAGCTCTAGTGTCCACTTCTTCCTGTAAGGTTGAGTATTTGGGGGCCTGCACAGACTCAATAGTCTGAGCAGGGGTTCGTTTGGATTTTCTTTGGTAGGTGAGGGTGATTTCTGGTCTTTTTAATGGTAGGGACAAAAGAGGTGTGGGTTCAACACTAGCTTGTGTTGCTAGGTTGTCACCTTGAGCAATGAGCTCTAACATTTTTGGGACTAGGGCTGTTTCTACCCCAGAGAAGCCTACAGTTGGCTTCTTCATTATTTTAAAGATGCCGGGCTTCATCTGTCCCAATTTAAGAATATTACCTGTTTCCCTCAACTGTGAGCCCAGTTCACAGTTGAGAATGTGTTGAACATATCTAGGAAACATGTAATACTCTAAGGAGTCTAAGTTTGCAAGTAAATTAGTATAACAAATTGTGAATACCTGAACTTGACCCCTTGAACCATTCCATGAACTATGAAGGAGAGATCCTCAGGAATCTGGTCCCATCCACCATGCTTGTTTGACAAGCTGTGGATAACCACATGGAGCAGGAATTTCCATTGGGATGAGACCTTCCCTTTCCTAAAGGTCTTTACAGAGAAATCTCCCTCATAGCCCATCTGCTCAAAAGAATGATTAACAGCTTCTTTTGGGAAGGACACCTCACCTTCTTCATCATCCAGCTGTAGATGTTGGTTAATGATGGCCGGAGTGATGAAGACTGTCCTCCCTTGCACTGTGGCAGACAGTGCCTTCTCCCCATCCATAATGACCTCTTGGCAGGTCTTCCAGAATTCAAGCAACTGATCCTCATATAGAGGAGGATCAATGGTCAGGGAGGTGAAGTAGTTTGACAGAGTCAAGAATTGGCAAATCTCTGAGAAACTTGCATCTTTCTCAGAGCTTAACAGAGCAACTTGATTATGTTGCCTGTGTAGTTGCATGGAGAAATCAGGGTTGTTTCTGCGGTTAAGGTTGGCCATTTAGAAGCTTAAGGGTGAAGAAAGGTAGAAAGCAAAGGCGGTTTAGAGAATTAGGTTAGAGAAACAGTAGAATTGAGGAAGATAGTGGGAAAGAGGGGGAACCGTTGGGTATTTATATGAAAAGGGATTTGAACCAAAGTTAATGAAAGAGGATAAACTTTGAAATCCGAAAGTCGGTCCCACCTCTGAAAAAGTAGTTTACTTTTGCTCAAAAAGTAGTTTTCTTGGAATTCGAAAAGCTTCCGAAGTTTATTTGTCTTCGGAAGTTTTGATTTAAAAAGCTTCCGAAGCTAAAATGGCTTCGGAAGATTTTCCTGAGAGTCTTGATAATTTATGCTTCGGAAGAGAAATAAACCCTTGAATGCTTTGTATGAAAATAAACAAAGCTTCCGAAGGTTAATTTTGCTTCGGAAGGAAAAGGTTCTTGAAAATAGATAAGTGTCTGAGATAAGAATTTTAAGCTTCGGAAGATGAACTTTACTTCTTCCGAAGGTAAAATCTCTTAGACAGTTATTTATTTTAAAGACATGTTTTTCTTCCGAAGATAAAATCTTTATCTTCCGAAGTATCAGAAATTTTCAAGAATCTAAGGAAAGTCTTCAAAAAGAATTTTACATCCAAAGAAAACATGAGCTTATGAAAGTGATGAACTAGACAACTTAGGACACACATATTTTAAGAAGAAATAATTAGAATTAGTTTTAATAAAAAGTCTACTCAAAGTTAATCATCCCAATAGCTGATATCAGATACTTAAATCTCTGTTCATCAAAAGCTTTGGTGAACAGATCAGCATATTGTTCATCTGTATGAACTTTGACTAGTTTAATTAATCCTTTTCATAGTTATCTCTTATTAAATGATACCTGATGTTGATGTGTTTGGTCCTTGAGTGCTGCACAGGGTTCTCAGTGATAGAGATAGCACTATTGTTGTCTATGTGGATAGGAGTCTCTTGAAGTTAAATCCATAGTCCAGCATCTGATTTTGAATCCAAAGCACTTGAGCACAGCAGCTTGCAGCAGCAATGTATTCAGCCTCAGCAGTTGATGCAGACACACAGGATTGTTTCTTGCATTGCCATGAGACCACCCTTCCACCAAGGAATTGACATCCCCCAGATGTAGACTTTGCAGTCATATTGCAACCACCATAATCACTATCTGTATAGGCATACAGATTGAAATTTGGATTCTTTGGATACCATAGACCAAGTGTTGAAGCACCTTTGAGGTATCTTAAAATCCTTTTCACAGTGATTAAGTGAGACATCTTAGGGTTGGCTTGATATCTTGCACAAATACATGTAGCAAACATGATATCAGGCCTGCTAGCTGTAAGATACATAAGAGACCCAATCATAGCCCTGTATAAGTGCTCATCTACACACTCCCCCTCAAGATCTGGACCAAGGGAGTGGTTTCTGGCTATGGGTGTCTTAGCAATCTTACAATCAGTCATATTGAACCTCTTGAGTATGTCTTGAACATACTTTGACTGACTTATGAAGATGCCATCTTCAACTTGCTTCACTTGAATTCCCAGAAAGAAGTTGAGTTCTCCCATTGAACTCATCTCAAATCTGTCTTTCATCAGCTTCTCAAAGTCTTTGCAGAGCTTTGGATTAGTTGAACCAAAGATGATGTCATCAACATATACTTGAACCAGCAATAAGTCATTTCCCTGTCCTTTGATGAAGAGGGTTCCATCTATAGTACCTCTTCTGTATCCATGCTTGCAGAGATACTTAGATAGTGTCTCATACCACTTCCTGGGTGCCTGATGCAGCCCATAAAGAGCTTTGTCAAGCTTGCAGACATAATCAGGATGATCAGGGTCTACAAAACCAGGTGGCTGTTTGACATAAACCTCCTCATCAATCACTCCATATAAGAAAGCACACTTTACATCAAGTTGGTAGACCTTGAAGTTCTTGGATGCAGCAAATGCCAGGAATATCCTAACAGCTTCTAGTCTTGCTACAGGAGCAAAGACATCAGTGTAGTCAATCCCTTCTTCTTGTGTGTATCCTTGAACAACTAGTCTTGCCTTGTTCTTGATGATGATTCCCCTATCATCCTTCTTGTTTCTAAAAACCCATTTGGTTCCAATGGTAGTCTTCCCATGAGGAAGAGGACAAAGGTTCCAAACTTTCTGCCTTTTGAATTGAAGCAGCTCTTGTTGCATAGCTTCAACCCAACTTCCATCCTTTAGAGCTTCATCAACTTTCTTGGGCTCTATCTGAGATAAGAAACAAGAGTGAAGACAAACATTTGCTTCATGGGTTTGTCCTCTTGTTCTTACCCCTGTGACAACATCTCCAATGATGTTTGTGGTGGGGTGAGACTTGTGGATCCTTAGCTGAGGGATCACAGCAAGTTGCTGGAAAGATCTAAATTTGAGAAATTTAAATCTGGTCCTGAAGATTCACCCTCCACATTATCACACTTATCAAGATTAACTTGATCCAATGAGTGTGAGACATCATTGATGTTGTCATCTATGGTGTGGTTATTAGCATCAAGGAATTCCTGATCACTATCACCATCACCATTGTTGTCTTCTACAAGTGAGGTATCTTTATCTGGTTGAGAGGCCTCTGAGCTGGAATTTGAAGGCATGCCAGATGTATCAGCTGAATTTGTCATTGTTGTGCTGATAGAAACCTCATTTGCTGAAGTAGTTCCAACTGGAGCTGAAGATGTATGAGTTGAAGGTCTTCCTAGCTCAAATCTTGGATCAGGATCACCTGTATTTAGATTTTCTGCAGATCCTGAAACATGCTCACAAGATTTGTTAAAACAGTTGGTAACTAAATCAAGATCAAACAGCCAATCCGGACCAGAACCAGCCACACAGGGAGTGTGCTCATTGAAAGTCACATTGGCTGACTCCTCAACAATTCTAGTTCTGAGATTGTATACTCTATAAGCTTTAGCTTGAGAAGAGTATCCAATGAAATGTCCATCATCTGATTTCTCAGCAAACTTGGCAATTTGATCTTTGGTATTCAAGATGGTGCAGGGACATCCAAATGACCTGAGAAAACCAATGAAAGGTTTCCTCTTGTGCCAAAGTTCATAAGGAGTCTTACCATGTGTCTTAACTACTAAAACTCTGTTTTGCACATAGCAAGCAGTATTGACTGCCTCTGCCCAGAAGGTGATAGGCAGTTTAGAGTCAGACAACATAGTTCTTGCAGCTTCAATAAGTGTCCTGTTTCTCCTTTCAGCAACTCCATTTTGCTGAGGAGTCCTGGGAGCACTATATTGTCTTGTAATACCTTTTTCATCACAAAATGCATCAAGGATTTGGTTCTTGAATTCAGTTCCTTGATCACATCTTATGGTTTTGACCTTGTGATCACATTGATTCTCAACTTTTAAGATGAAATTCTTCAGAATCTCAGGGGTTTCATCCTTAGTTCTAAGGAAGAAGACCCAAGTGAATCTTGTAAAATCATCTGTGATCACCAGACAGTAAGAGGTCCTTCCTAAACTCATTACACTGGTGGGGCCAAAGAGATCCATATGTAACAAGTGTAGGGGAGTAGTGATGGAGTTCTTTTCCTTAGGCTTGTGAGATACTTTGTGTTGCTTCCCTTTCAGGCATGCCACACAATGATCATCACTAGTAAACTCTTTCTTTGGCATTCCAGTTACCAGATCATGTTTAATTAATTTATTCATGTTCTTAAAGTTTACATGGCACATTCTTTTATGCCATAGGAAAGACTCATCACTATTTGCTTTAGATAGAAAGCATGAAACTTCTCCTGAGGGAGATGTTTCTTGCAAATCCATCTTGTACATGTTCCCTTTCCTGGGGGCTCTGAGCAGGATATGCTCATGAGGAATGACCACACCAGGTTTGAGAACAATGCACTCATGCTCAGTAAAGAGCATGTTATGACTCTGATCACAAAATTGGGATACACTCAGAAGATTGTACCCAAGCTCCTTAACAAAGTTTACCTTCTCAATGCTGAGCTTACCATTTGTGACCTTGCCCCTTCCAGAAATGTAACCACCTTCATCTCCTCCAAAAGCAACTGGTCCTCCATCAATTCTCTCAAAATTATGGAGTAGAGACCTATTGCCTGTCATGTGCCTGGAACAGCCACTGTCAATTATCCAGACATTCCTGTTGGTCTTGAGCTGTTCCTGCACAGAGAAGATGATTAGTTACATTTGGAAACCCAAGCCTTACTTGTCTTGGGCTCATTAACAGTAATAGAAGGTAATGCAACAGTAATAGATCCTATGGTTGTACTATGGGGATCTTCAGCTGTTGTTGATGGAGAAACTCAGTCATTTGGTCTTTCTTAGACTTCCACACCACCTTTGGAGTCTTGGACTTGACCTTCAAAACCTTAGAAGCTTTTAGAACTTCATAAGTTTTGATGACTGATCCTTCGGAAGAGTCTACAGTCACTGCAGCAGACTTTAGTGCTTCGGAAGAACTCCTTTCTTCCGAGACCAACTTTGCTTCCGAAGGTAATTTTCCACTTACCTCCTTCTTTGATTTGGAGCTTCCGAAGGAAACAGACTTTCCTTCCGAAGCTTGAGACTTCTTGAGACTCTTTGAAGTCTTTGTTTTAGTCATGTGGACAGTACTTTTAGGATTGTATGGGCAATCCTTAGCAATGTGAGAAGTACTTTCACACATGACACATAACATTTTCTTCTTCAAAGAAGTCTCCCTTTGAGAGCAAGACTGACTTTGGTCACATCCCTCTCCACCTTCATCTTGGTAGATGCTGAGACAGTTCCTTTGGGCTGTGAACTGTTCTTGGAGTTTGATGGTCCAGGCTGTGCAGCAGTGGTACACAGCAGCTCAGTCTTCTTCTTGGCACTGAGATGATTTGAACAAGAACCATGACTCTTAGCTAAGGAGTCTTGGTTGATGTCTTCAGTCCTTACTACTTTGAAACCTGCAGAGATAAAAACTTGTTTCTGCTTAGCATCAAAAGTAGCCTTGATTTCTTGAGCCTTCTTTGCTTTTCTTTTGCTCTTTCTGATCAAGTTCTTTCTTTTGGACTTGGTCATCACAGTTGATTTCTTCTCCTCAGAAGGATAGTGGCCCTTGGAAGAATCCTCTTCTTCACTCTTCTCAGAGGAATTCTTCACTATCACTTCTTCATCATCCTCACTTACAGGATCTATGAGAGGAAGCTCATCTTCACAAGTTCCACACCTAGGAGATCTTACAGACAAGATTGTGTGTGGAGGAGCTATCTCATTTGATCCTAGTCCCTGTCTATTTTGATAACAAACTTTGTTGTGCAGGGATGAGGATATCATGTTCTTGAAGGTCTCTTCTTCAAGAACACTCTTCTCTGCCTTGGCTTTGCTGATCACAAGCTCAGCCTGGCACTCAGTTAACTTAGTGATGAGATCTTGGATCTGAGTTCTGAAATCTGTATGTTCATGTTTTAGTACTGAAATGGTTTTCTCCAAGTCTTCTATCTTTAACTTGTAATCATTTTCAGACTTTCTAAAATCAGATTTTAATATGTTTAATGACTCAAGATCAGATCTCATCTCTAGGTTATAGGACCTGTATCTATTTACTTTAGCAATGCATTCAGGGGAGCAAAGATGTTCCAATACCTTGGCTTCATCATGGTCAGCCATCAGTGCTTGGTTTGGAGAAGCATCCTCCACCTGAAAACTCCAGTCAAAGCCTCCTTCTTCAACAGCAACAGCAGCATGTTGCTTTGTCTTCTCAGCTTGAGGAGCTTTGTCAGTAAAGTTTGGTCTGGGTTGTGTTTGGCCCCCATTTGCTTTAGGTGCCTTACACTCCCTGGCAAAGTGACCCATAAGGTTACAGTTGTAACACTTAACTTTGCTTTTATCCAGCCCAAACTTACTGCTGGTAGCATTGCTTGGAAATCTTCTTCCTGTCCTCTTGTAGAACTTCTTGGCTCTGTGAGTGAGGAGAGCCATCTGCTGAACTATCTCCATGTATTCCAGGTCATCTGGATGGATACAGTCCAGGTCTTCAAGAGTGAAGAGATAATTCCCACAGCTTTCATCTGCAGACACAAAGGCTTGAGAAGAACTTGTCTCTTGGAATGGGCTTCCTTGAGTAAAGTTCTCCCTTGGTGTCTCCGGGAAGGTGATGAAAGGACCCTTTTGTGAGTTGTCAGGGTAGCATAAGAGATGATGCTGAGGTTCTATGCTGTCCCTTTCAACCACATGAAGGGCTGAACCCATTTGATTGTTGGAGTTGCCAGATGAACCTTGCATGTTCATCTCCATCTGGTATCCACTGAGAATCCCATACAACTCTGTAAGAGTAAGAGTCTTAAGGTTCTCAGTCCTCTTGATCACCACACAATAGTGTGTCCATTGCCTAGGAAGTGAGGACATGAACTTCCTTACAATGTCCCTGTTCTCAAGAGGAACTCCTCCATCCACTAGGGTATCCACAATCTCAACATACCTGAAGTATTGTTGAGTCATGGTCTCACCTGCTTTGAAGGTGAAATTTTCAAACTGCTGCTTCAGAAGATCTTTCTTGTTCTCCTTGGCTTCAGAGGAGCCTTCATACATCAGCTTCAGTGCATCCCACAGCTGTTTGGCTGTCTTGCACTTCTTGAAGCCTCTGTATACAGAGTTTGGGAGAGCAGTCTGAAGAGCAGTCATGGCCTTCCTATCAATCTCTACTCTTTTTCTATCTTCATCTGAGTAGTTGGCCACATCTTTAGGAATCATACCAGCACCAGTAGCAGAGGGGGTGCTGGGTATGAAAGGTCCATTCTCAACAGATTCCCACATTCTTGAATCAAGAGACCTGATGAAGCCTTCCATCCTCATGCACCAGGTGTCAAAATCATCAAGAGTGATCAGTGGGGATTTGTTCATGGTTCCAGTCTCCATATCAGTCTTAGAGATGGCAGCCATTTGAAGAGTTTAGCTTTTGTGTGTGTGAGGGATCTTAAGATGGTTAGATCTTATATCAAGAGCCTGGAAAGCTCTGATACCAATTGCAGGACCGTTTAAGGGCTTAACCACAATTACAACACAACAACACAATGAGGAGAATAACTAAGCTCTAATCAAACAGTGAACTGGGTAACCAAAGTGATACAAAGAACACAAGTAAAGTAAAGAGACAGAACAAGAGAGTTGGGTTTCAAGGAGGCAGTATATTGCTTTCTCAAGTTCTTTTACAAGTGTTACAAAGCATAAAGAAAAGATACAAGAACTTGAAATACTTATACTACAACCTACAGCCGGCCATACTTTGAAAGCCAGCTGGATACAATTGACTAGACACTAACAAAATCAATTGTAGGATCAAAAGGCATATCTGCCTTTTGACCTTGTGACTATGACATGCCATAGCTCACATCCTTATACAATACAAAAAGGATAAAGTACATAAAGTGGAAAGTTGAATACTCAAGACCTCAATGTACAGTTACCAAAAGCAAGGCCCTTTTCACCAACTCATGTAAGTTGGTGACTTTACAGAGATGCAGCGGAAAAGGTGCTTTATGGAACAGTACATCAGATAAAGCATGTGTACTAAAAGTCTTCGGAAGAAATCTGTCTTCATAGGATGAGGCTTCGGAAGACTTTGTCTCTGAAGCTTCGGAAGACTTCATGTTTGGCTTCGGAAGATATTGGTCTTGGCTTCGGAAGATTTTACACTTAGAGTATTTTCTAATGCTTTGTGTAAAACTTCCGAAGCATTCTTCACTTCAGTACTTAGTGCATGTTGCTGAGACACTTAAGCTGTTTTGGGTTGCATCAGACTTCAGGAATCCTTACAGTAACACAACGATAGTAGACCTAGAGGTTGCTAGACCACAAATGATATGTCGGTAGATTCAACACAATAGATGATTAGACCTGACTGGTAATCTCAAGATCAAACTAAGTTGTTCAACTGACTGTGGGCTTCCATCTTATCACTGGTTAACACAATCAACAATATTCCAATAAGGGGTAATGAGCATGTAAACGCCACGAATGTGTGCGGATGACCATAAATAGAGCAAAGCACGGAAAAAATGAAAGACAAATGCTATCAAGCTAATGACTTATGTTGTTGGTGCATTTTGTATAAAAGAAAATTAAGCTGCTCTAACAAGAAGATAGGGTTGTGTGCCTCTCTACTGTGCGATGGCACTGACCTGAGGATAAGCATAACCTAGATATTCTAGAATTCATTGTTGTTTGCCGCCTCTCTGCTGTGCGATGACACTGACCTGAGGATTGGCTTCTCTTTGAAAGCTCTAAGAATAGTCTCTTCTTGTAACAATACCCGTAGACCGCTCAAAAGCTCCTGAGGAATGTTGATTACCATATAAGTGTGGGATCCACAAATGTTAGTTGAAATAATTAAACCTAAGACTATCACCAGTTTGTGTCAAAAGTCTGTGTATGGATTTAAGAGGACAAACATACTGACAATCATTGTGGCTGCAATTCTTGATAGTTCAAATCAATGTGGGAATCTAATAGTACCAGTGTGATTTCCTAGATTTGCTAACGACTCTGGATGAAAACCAAGAATTGAGCATCAAAAAGTTTTGATAACAAGTCCCAAATGATTTGACTTGCCTGTATGATTCCAAAATTGAATTGGTCCAGGTGTGGTCAATCTAAGTTGAAGCTGCCTATTCCGGAACCAAATCCAGTATATCTTAGGATTTATCTCTCACAAAAAGCCAAAAACAAGTTTAATTTTTGTATTTTACTTTAACTTTCTAGTTAGTTAGTCATTTTAGTTTGTTTGTTTGTCGGACTACATCATGAAAATCAGTATGGGATCAACTCACTAAAAGGGTCATGTCTGAGATGACCACATGTGTCTTCAAAGTTTAAAAGAGTCACGTCTGAGGTGACAAAGTGTTTAAAAGAGTCACGTCTGAGGTGACTAAATTGTTTAAAAGGATCACGTCTGAGGTGATCAAAAAGTTTTCAAGTTAAAATGATCATGTCTGAGATGATCAAATGCTCATAATGTTAATTTCAAAAGTTAAAAGGGTTTTAAATGTAAAATGTTCAAAATGGCAGAAAATTTAATAAGTATGACCCATTCGCACGATTGGACCATAAGTATGGACCAACCATGCGAATGGATCCCATTCGCACGACTGGACATGAGATTGAGCCATTCACCCGAATGGCTTATCAGACTGATCCATTCGACCGAATGAAAGGGTGCGAATGAGTCAGTCGACCGACTGAGACTCAGTCAGTCAACTGAAGGTGCGAATGAAAGGGTACGAATGAGTCAGTCGACCGACTGAACCTCAGTCGGCCAACTGAATGCGACTGACTGGGCCAATCGCACGACTGAGCTTCAGTCGCCCGAATGAACTGAGCGAATGAGGCCAGTCGGCCGATTGAACTCAGCTTCAGTATTTAAAGGGCCACAGTCGATCGCATTTTACTCATCACCCTCAATCGCTCCTAAATCGCATTTCGTACCGTTACTCTGCCAAAATTCCTCTAGACCTTGTTTTCACATTGTTGTTGATCTTCTGACGTTCGTCGACTTTTATACAGGTAGATGGCAATGAAATCTCACCGAAAACAGAAGAAATGGAACCCTAATTTGGTGATATTCGAATGAAAACAAGAAACGGACTGTTAATGACCTATTAACCAACCTAAACTAAGCAAAATGTTAAAATTAAGTTTAATAGGTTATTAATTACTAGATGGCGAGTCTATTGAACCGGTAACCCATGTTAAATCACTTGTTTTTGTCAAGATTCGAACAGCAGGCGACTGAACAGTAGGACAAGCGACTGGTCGTCCGGATGAACTCCAATCGCACGATTGAATCTTGCGATTGGGTCAATCGGCCGAATGAACCATGCGAATGAACTCAGTCGGCCGACTGAACCAATCGCAGACTCAGTCAGCAGATTGAACTCAGTCGCATGTCTCAGTCACCCGAATGAGCTCAGTCGCATGAAAGGACAACCGACTGACTTCAGTCGCATGATCCATTCGCACGAATGAATCAGAATGAATTTAAACATTACACTTAGAACTGAATTTTGATGTATTATTTACTAATAGTTCTGTGTCTTGTGTTACAGGCAAATGGCTGATAGGTGGTCCATTAATCCAAAGCACAACATATGTGCTCATTTGGACCACACGACTCGGAATGGGGCCGAGTTTACAGAGATTATTGCGTTCCTTCGACGTTCTCGGATACATAAGGCCATTTCTACACCGTGTACGCCTTACAGGTCGTTACACCAGGCATTTTGGGAGAATGCCTCAGTTGATCGTTCTCGTGAGCCTTACAGTATACGGAGCTCCATTCATGGTCATGACATTGAGATCACTGCAGCTGACATCTAGAGAGTTCTTGAGTTTGGGGACGATACTGATCACCCCACCAGACTACATCCACTTACAGTTAGAGGCTGCTTTCTCAGGATTAAGTACGCTGGGGACATAAACTCAGGTGTGCTCAACAAGAGCAACCTGTGCCCCCAGTACAAGTACTTGGCGCATGTGATCCTGAAGTGTATTGCTTCAAGGAGGGGTGGGTTCGATGACCTATCAGACCAGATTCAGAATGCCTACGTGGCACTGGTGCTGAACCACCCCTTCAGCTTCTCGAGCATGATTTTCTCATATCTGGTTGAGAACCTGGAGGCTAAGGGGAAGGAGGGTTTTTGTATGTACCCCAGGTTTCTGCAGCTGATCATCAACGAGAAGCTGCCTTCACTTCCCAAGGAGAGCCATGATGTTGTGGCCTTGGAGATTATGGATGACACGACCTTGGGTCGTATGAGAGTGTATAGGGGCAAGCAGGTAAAGCCCCAAGTGAAGAGGTTGATCGGCCATCTGGCCAACGAGAGATATGTGGCGCCAGGGAGACGCAAGTGGCGTCATGACAATAGTGATTCAGACGACGAGAGGCTATTGCTCCCAGAGCATGATTTAGACGATGACGACAGTGGGGATGCTGGGGATGATGTGCCTATTCCACCAAGGGGCACAGCTTCAGATGTTATACCTCCAGTGTCTGCCCCAGCTGGTGACATAGCCGAGTCTGCTGGTTTCCATCAGGACTTTATTCCTGGTGAGGAGGAAGAAGAGTCTGACGAGGAGCCCTTAACGATAACTGTAGGAAGCAAGGTTGTTCCCACAGAGTATGGGCTAAGGGCGGTTGGTGAACGCCCAAGAGACTCAGGAGAGACAGCTACTGATCCCAGTTATGCACCCGAGTCAGCTAGCCGTGTCTTAGGGGGAGCATCCACCTCGACGGGAACGAGGAGGAAAAGGATGGCTCAGCCCCACGGCCAGAAGAAGAAGAAGAGACGACTGACCTTCGTTACCACCACAGCCACCACAGCTACCACCACCACTACCACTTCCACAGCCACACCATCCACCACCACAGCCACCACAGCTACCACTACCACCACCACACCTCCCACCACTATACATATGCCAACCACCACCATATCTTTCACTCCCACATCACCTCCACCATCTTACAGACCCAGCCCCATCTTCATTACAGCCACCACCACCACCACTACCCACCAAGCAGGACCCTCAGCCCATCCCTCACATACATATGGATCACCTTTACCTCCAATTGGGGTAGAGGAACAGCTTTCTGCGCTTAACCGGATGGTGATGCGGTTATTAGCTGCTGACGAGGAGAAGACGGCTAAGATCCGCCAGCTTGCTGACCTTACTGCTGCACAGTCTCACCAGATCTCAGAGCAGGCTTGAGTGATAGAGGAGCAGGCTCGAGTGATAGAGGAGCAGGCCCAACAAATGGCTACTCAGAGCCATGAGATCGCCCAACTCCAGGAGCACAGTGTCACATTTGCAAAAAAGATAGATGAGTTGGAGGAGGCGAAGAAGACAATCATGTTAAAGCTAAAGGGATCTAAAGAGGAACCCCTGAAGATCAAAGAGGGAGACGGAGATGATGGTGATGATGATGATGATGATGATGATGAGGATGGGACTGAGGATGATGAGGGGACTGAAGAAGAGGGGACAGAGGAGAAGGATGAGGATGATGATGCAGAAGGAGGAGATGCAGCTGCATCGGCCTCTGCTCAAGGTCAGGAAAGAAGATCCAAGAATAGGCAAGACCAACCAGCTTCATCCTCTGCTTCACCAAGTGATGACCCAATGATCCAAGACAAAAGTAAAGATTAGATGTCTATGTATTTAATTAGTTTTGTATTTGACTCATGTATTTAAACTGATGTATTTGATGTTTATATTAAAGTTTAATGCATGTCTGTTTTGATTATTAACTAATGGTTGATGTGTTGCATGTTTAAATCAAACAGATCCAAATTACCAAAGGGATGAGTTCGATGTTGCTCCCCTTCAGCAGGTCAAGACTCAGTTAACAATGATTCTTGATCTGCAAGGGATCGTAAGGAGGTCGGTGAGTTATACCCCTGAAGAAGGGGAAATAATTCACGATCTATCAAACGAGCAACTAGCAGAGATCTTCAAGTTAAATCCAGATGAGATTGTAAAGGATGCTCCGACGTGCGACTCGACTAGTGACGAAGAGCTCAACGACGTTGATGAAATAAAGATTGAAGATGTCACTGCCGAGCACTACCCTCAGTATGCTGACAATGAGGGAAATGTGGTTCCCAATCTGGGTGAATCCCTTGTTAGCGATATTTTTGAGGTGTTAGACAAGATGGAGCAAGAGTCAGAGAAAACAGAGGGAACGGCCCAAGCCTCAAATGATGATGTTGACATTCGAAAGGCTGAGTGGGCTGCGTGTTTTGAAGAAGTTAGAGCCCAACGCGCTGCACCTAAACAGGATGCCTACACCAAACTCTACCGAGTCAAGAAACATCATAAGGTGTCGGGCAGGATCATAGCGTGGGCGTATTTTGAGGACCTTAACGTATATGCAGTTAAGAGGGAGAAGGGCATAGAGTACTTCAGATTCCCACATGATCTGAAGACTCTACCAGGTTTTGAGCTCAACCAGCTGGCTAAACTGAAGCTGTTATAAGCTGACCCGAGAAAGATGTCAGGCTGGTTTGAGGCTGCCCTAAGGAAGGAATACCACACCAGGTGGGTTAACTTCAGACCCCAACAGCCTACAAGGTATATCAGAAGGTCTGAGGTTGATGCCATTACTGGAAAGCCAAAGATAGTGTTGAAGTGGAGTCCTCCGCGCACAATGTCAAGAATCCCACTCAGGGAAATGCCACAGGACTTCACTCCACACTTTAAGTGGTGGTACTATGATTGGAGGACAGGAGAAGTGGTCATAGTCCTAAACAAAGAGGGCCAAATGGATACTATCAGGGTATTCGACCCAATGTGGCTTACCAACTTGTCAGCTAATGATGTCTACACTTTATACAAGTGGCCACTGTTCTATGATACGCAGGATATTGTACAAGCCCTCCAGTTCCAAAACGTCATAAGACTCTGCTTCGCGTTTGAGATTCACGCGGGAGTCACAAAAGAGGATAAGTACAAGAAATATGAGGAGGTGATGCAGAAAACAAGACATTAGAGAGATCTAGGTCCAATGGGGAGTTTGTTGATACATGTATGTCCCTAGATCATGATATGAATGTAATAGATCTTGTTTGTCTGATATTGATGTAATGTTTGGAATGGTTAATGAAATGATATTGGTTGTTTGTTATGTATAATGTTTAATATTTCATTAATGAGTCGATGTTGAATTGGTTAATTAGGTTTGTGGTTGTTTGAATGGTTACACATAATGTTATATTGATTAATACATTCAAACTTAACAAAATGAAGTTCTCATGCGAATGGCCCATGCGAATGGACCACACGCATGAATAACTTCATACAATTGACTTAGTCGCACGACTGAATCAGGAGACTGGATCAGTCGTATGATTGAAACATAAGATTGGCTCAGTCGCACGACTGAACACTCAGTCGTGCGGATGAATCAACTGCATGGTTCAATCGCACGACTGAACCATACTTATGGTTCAGTCGCCCGAATGAACAATACTAACCTATAAATACAACCCAATTCGTGGAAAAACGTAAGCATTCATTCTATTTCGACTCCAGACGTACCCTAGCCGTCCAGAAGCCTCCCAATTCGTTCTCCAAGTTCATAGAATGCTGTAGATCGATTCCCAATCGATTCTTAACGTTAGATTCAATACTTTATTGATTCTTCGTGCGTTCTCACTGATTGGATCGCCAATCAAATAGGATTCCGCACTATTTGGTTTGGTTTACACGCTAATCACTCGGTATTTCGTTCAAATACCAGGTCCTAGCAAGGTAAAAAAAATCAAGGGTTCTTACAACTGAAATGGGATCTAGACCAATGCTTTGCTGGTATTTCTTTCAACCACTCATGTAAAGCAGGATCTAGGTTGTATACATCTTTCATGGCCTTATTAAAATGGGGTACTGTTGTTGCACTAGCACATCTCCAAAGCATGTTTTTGTACAAATGGCCCTTCCACTTTAACTTCATGTTTTCATGTATATGTCTTAGACAAAACCTGTGTTCAGCACTAGGAAATACTTTTTTCAAAGCTGGTATGATGCCCTAGCATATCAATAGATAATGTGAGTAGGTAATTGGAGTTGAATAAATAGAATATTAGAATAAGAAAGTTAAACAAGTATTTACCTTTTTCCTGTCACTAATAAAAGTAAAATTGGAGTTGGATGTCAGATCTAGGTCATCACCTAAACATTCTAAAAACCATGTCCAAGAGTTTGTACTTTCAACCTCTACTAGTGCATAAGCAACAGGGTAAATTCCATTGTTTGAATCTAGCCCAACTACAGTCAAGATTTGTCCAGGGAATGGACCTTTCATAAAACACCCATCTAACCCTAGCAGTTCCCTCCCACAAATCTTAAACCCTGTCTTCAAAGCCCCTATGCATATGTACATCCTCTTAAATTGTCTGGTCTCACTAGATGGATTGCATTCTCTTTCAGCATCAATCTTAATTGTGGTACCTGGATTTGCCCTGATGAGTTCATCAGCATAATCTCTCAATAATTCATATTGAGCTCTGTAATCACCTTCAATCTTATGGATTGACATGTTTTTTGTCCTGAACACCTTCTGTCTTGATACTTGAATTTGTAATTTTCTGTGAATTAGCTCTTGGATTGCCTTTATTGGGATGGTCGAGTTCACAGTAAGAGTTGGTTCCAACTCCCGGGCAAGGAAACTGACTATGCACAATCTAATCTCTCTACTTTGAAGACAGTTGTGAGCATTTATGAATGTCTTCACTATCCATGGTTCTTCTTTGTTATGATTTGTAATGTGCAGTTTCCAAGGACAAGTGGGTGTCTTAAAGGGTTTCTTTGTTTTAGGTGTACAAAGTTTCTTGTTTGACCCACAAACATCAGAATTTTTGAGATTTTTGGTTCCACTTGCTTCTTGTGAATTTACATCCTTGCCCTCACTGGAGGCACCTCCTGCAAATGAAGGATTTAACCCCTCACATACCACACGATATCTTGTTTTGTCATTTCTTATAACCTTTAGTTGTCTTCTACTAGAAATAGCATAGTTATTCACCATTACCCTTATCTCATCCCTACTCGCAAATGTTTTCCGAACATAGAAAATTTCATCAACTGCTTGTTTACCTTTACTCTTACTTTTCCTATATTTTCTCAATGCTTGTCTCAAAGGAGGTTCATTGTTGTCTTCATCACTTAGGCTATCAAAATCATCCAAGTCCACATCAATATTTTCTTCAATGTCTTCACTTTCCTTCCCCAGAGGTTCTTCATCCCTAATGTCATTGTCAACAATTCCTCCATGTCAACTCCAACATCATCAATGATGTTGTCTGTGTCAACTATGTAATCTAAATCCTCATCTTCATCTTCTAGTATATCATCTTCAGTAGCTTCACTAGTATCATGCTCTACATCTTGAAGGACATCATGCTCTACATTCTAATCTTCAATTACATCCTGAACTACGTCCTCATGACCTGTTAGATCTACATCTTGAAGGACATCATGCTCTACATTCTCATCTTCAATTGCATCATCCATAATTACATCATCTTCAATTGTATCATTTTGAGGTAAATGTTGTGACCCTTCTACAAATGATTCATTAACTGACCCCTCTACACATGATTCATTTTGAACTGGAAAATTAGTTGAGCCTTCTTCACCATGCCACTCTAATGCTAGCCTCTTCCTACAAGCTTGGGTGATTTCTTGTGTATTCCTTCTTACCTCATAAGGTCCTGCTTCAGTTAGTTCCTCAATGACAACTCTACTTTTTACAGGTGACATAAAGTATGTCTCCACACTTGTGTTCCAATGCTCAGTGTATACGTCTATTACTTTAAAATTCTCAACATATTTCAAGAAATTAAGCACATCACTATCATTTCCTAGGGCTCTCAAACCAAAGTCTAAATCTTGCTCAGGAATCATATAATGATAGTATATGACTTCATCATGCGGATACCCTAACTCTTGGATCATTGCATTTATCTTAAAAACAGAAAATTCATCATAATCCACCAAATCAACATAGCTTACTTGGCCGTTGATATACTTTCTTCCAGGGGCCTTGGTGAATTTTCCTCCATGATGAAACTTCAGTGAAAACAAACTAGGGTTTCCATCTAAATGCAAAATCAACCAAAAGTTTAAAATAAGGCATGTAAACTACAATGCCTAGAAAAAATAGAAACTTCAGTGAAACATAGAAACTTACCATATAATTCGTAAGGATCAACGTGGTCGCCTTTAGGACGAACGTACCAAAGCGTGAGCACCATTGCAGCAAACGTCTTCAATAATCAATGCTTGAAGCTTGCAACTTGTTCTCTAATAATTTTCAACTGTCAATTTGAGGTTTAGGATGATGAAAGGTCGATGGTGTTTTTTGATGAAGTAGAAGAAAAGAGATGATGAAATTTAGATATAACAAAAAGGTGGAAGGGTTTTATGGAAACATGTAAGAATGTGAAGAGAAAAAGACTAAAATGCCCCTCACGTGAGGGGCACATGTGGGTTGACTAACAACAACACTGCACGGCGTTATAGAGGTGGAGGTGATTATGATAGATTTCAAACCACAGTGGCTAAATAGAGTATTTTTAAACTATTGGATGAAAAACGTTATAACCACCAAATCACAGAGACTAAAAGAGTAATTTACTCTAAAACATAATATCAACTTTAAACTTTTATTTTAAAAAAATTAATATTTTGTTTTAAAACAAACCGTATTAAAAATATCAATTTTTAAAAGATTTTCTATTATAACTCTCAATTTTAATTATTTTTTATTTATAAATATTTACTTTTGAAAAACACCACTTTTAAAATAATTTGTATTTTTAAAAAAGTTTGATGTTTTAGAAAAAATTATTATTTTATAAAAAATATTCTTTAGAAATTACATTAATAAAAATCTCTTTCTAAATTTATTAAAAACTGTTTTAATCTAAAAAGAAGAGTAAAATGTCATTTTTGTCCCTGACGTTTTGTTAAATTTGTCATTTCAAATGAGGCCGGACGTGTACGATTTAAAAGCTTCAATTTAACTCTAATTCATGTCGTTCGTTGAGGGTTGTTGTGAGATTTCAATTAACCTTCACATTTTGTTTTGACGTGTACTTTTATCCGATTGAGGTCTGCTGTGGGATTGAGGCCTGATGTTGTCACGCTTTGTTTGATTGAAGTCTGCTATTGTCACGTTTGTTCGAACATGACAAGAACAGACCTCAATAAAACAAAATGTGTTAAAGGTATATTATCAATCAAACAACGGTGCACGTTCGAACAAAACGTGAAGATCAATTAAAATCCCACAGCAGACCTCAATCGAACAACATGAATTAGCGTTAATCAAAGCTTTTAAATTGAAGCGTCCGGTCTTACTAGTCGCTTCATTTTTTTCTTTTAGTTTTAAGTGAATATTAGTTGATTAATTTGTCTTAATTGGATAATTAGGGTATTAAAAAAGACTAAAATACCCTCTTATTTAACAGAGAGCTTAACGGAGTTAGTGGATGTGATGAAAATGACAACATTTGGTATACTACAGTGATTGAAATGACAAAAAAAAGTTTTTGGATTAAAATGACAAATTCGACAAAACGTTAGAAATGAAAATGACATTATACTCTAAATAATATTATTAGTAATTAAGGTAATTAGTTAATAAGAGAGAGAAACGAGAAAATTTTGATAAGGATGAATGTGTTGCTGACACGTGTACTTCAGTTACTTTTTTATGAGTCAATGTAGTGGAGGTGCAATGGGCGCTATAAGTAGTAATTTGGTTTGGAAATGTGGCGCCAAAACCACTACTAAGATGGTGAAAGCGGGCGCCAAGGCCTTCCACGCCAGGCATGAAAACTATGAATAGAGAGTGGGAGAAGAAAATATTAGATTTCATAGGGATTTCACAACTTAAATGTAGAAATATTAAGCTTAAATGAAGAAATATGATGCTTTGATGTAGAAATGTGAAATGGTGAAGAAGAAGAATAAAAAAGAAATAAGATGATGTTGATGTCTTAGAAAGAAGAGCTAATTAGTCAGGTAGTTTTTTTTTTGTTAAATTTGAAATGAGAAAGTTTCTCACGAGCCTCTTCAATTACAACAATGTTTTAAGTTTGATGTGAATTAAAAATAACCCTAAAGTTAATATTTTCTTTTAGTTTTTACTGTATTAGTTAAACACAATATTAACCATAACTAATTAAAGTATTGGATATTAATCATAAATATATTAATTAAAATTATTATGTTTATTGAATATTGAATATTAAATAAAATTGATTGAGTAATAATTACAATTAGTTAAAACCATTACACTTAATTTAAAAGTAAGTTTAGTGAAATTATTTTTGTTTACATGGCATCTAGATGTCATTTTAACTAAAATCATTAGTTAAACCACTACACATAGTCCTAGAGTAAAACGATTTTATTTCAAAAAGCATCAACCAAAATTTTAAGACTAAGGAAAGTACTCCTCACGTATTATATTTTGTTCACTGTTATATCATTATCATATCATTTTTCATGTTCCACTCACTCTCTTTAGAAATATTTTTCACACCCTGCACATTCTATATTTCACCCACTTTAAGTTTTTCTACTTTTATTAAATAAAAATAAAATGAAAACTAATAACAATACATAATTCATAAAAAAACTAGCGTTAATTGTTGGGGCGAAGTGACAATATTCCACTATACCCGCTTTAATAGCGTTGTACGTTTCATGGTTATGTATTCGTCGAGCATTAGCCGCCTTTTGTGTTTCGCTAATTTCTTGTGTGCCGGTAGGCAAGTATGCACAAATAGCACGATCTTCATCTTTTAAAATCATGTTATGTAAGACTACACACACGTACATGGTAATTCTTATTCTTTTTCCTAGCTTCCATGCCCTTGTTGGATATTTCAAAATAGGCTAACATTGGTTAAGGACACCGAAAGCCTGTTTCACATCCTTGCTTGTAGATTCTTGCGCTTATTTAAACGTTGTCCTATTCTCATCTTCCGGTCATGTAAACTATTTAACAAAAGCAAAATACTCGAGGTATATATCATCAACGAGATAGTAATCGTGCTTATATTATGTTCCTCTAAGATGGAATGAAAAGTTAAGTGCAACTTCGTTTATGATGTTGTTGAATATCTAGGACTGGTCAAGTATGTTGATGTTGTTGTTTGATCATGCAACTCTAAAAACAAGGCATACAAAATCCATCGATCTTGTAACGCCATCACTTCGAGCATTATTGTTAGACATGGACGATCACTTTTAATGTACTGGCTTCACCCTACCGAGTACACTCGACCGCATAATTCGAGTCTTACAACACACACATATATGGTTAGGATCATTTGAGAACTACTATTTTTAAAACTGCGAGAACTAATATTAATAGTTTATATTTTTTTAATTTTATACTTTCTAACAAAAATTGTGTATGTTTATATAGAATAAAACCATCAAAAGAACATAATAATCAATCAAACCAATGTTTCATATGTTTTAATTTTTGTTAATGATCCTAACTCTTTCTATAATAACAAATACTTTATTCTTTTAATTTCAATATGATATAGCTATAAATTTTTAATTTAAAAAACTTTACATGTGTTCCTTGGCGAATTGCTTGGGCATCCATGTAGTTACCATTATACAATGGTTGAGAGAGGGATAAGGCTCTTGGCCACAACCACGCTTGGCTGCCTCTGCCATTGTCCACACCACCTCATCGCGGTGTTCCACGTCTAGCCAACATACCAACTAGGAGGATAGGACCATGTCATGGCTCGTGGTATGTCTGCCGCGAAGCCTATCAAGTGGCTCCTCAATCTGTTAATGGGAAAAAAATCGATGATTTAAAATCGAAATTATTTCGGTTTTGTTTGTTTTGAAGAGCTTCAAACTGCTTTCAACAACAAACCAATTGCAAACAAAAGGGTCCTTAGAGGTCCAAACCAATTAACTATACTTTAAAAACTAAGCAACAAACCTCTAATGCGTTATGTATAACTTTCAGCTACATGGCTTCTAAGTGCTCCACATGACTTCTTAGGCTCTAGCTTAGATTTCATATTCCAAAGTAAGTTAAAATCATTATTTTATTATGATAATTAATTTTATTGTATTTTGTTTTTATCTTATAACTTCAAAAATATGTCTTTTAAAGTTCCGAATATACGGTTACGACATGCTTATTTTTATTGACGTTCAGGTGTAAGTTTCATTCGAATCCAACTCGGCTCAAATATAATATATTTATTAAAATTATTTTTTTGAAAATTTTAAATGTATTGTTATGCCGTGATTCTCTACCCACATTTCTATATAATTTTTATATAAAATCAAATGAAGCAACACGTAGCCAAACCCGTGTACAAATATATTACATTTTTAATTCTTTTCAATACATCATAATTGTTATCTATATTCCGAATATACAATTAGGATATGCTTATTTTCACATATATTTTGATATAAATTCTATCGAAACTATGTAACAAGCAGGCAAAACACTAGTCTCAACTATAACAGTTTGGATTCAAGTTAAAAACAACGATGGTTCCATTACTCCATAGTCCATATCATAAGAAAGTCCAACTAAAGCTAGCCCATGTCCAAAGCCCAAAACCTAGCCCACCATCCTAATTCCATATCTTCCTTCGATTTCGTGACTTGAAGCTTTCGCGGTTGCACTTTGGCCCTAATTTCTTCTATACTCCTACACTCACACACTCACACACATAGCAACCCCTTCTTCTTCCCGAAGTTTCTTCAGGTGAACTCTGGTAACATCACTTCTTCTACCTCTCAAAATCGGTTCAGATCTGTTCATTTCTTTGTATGAAATTTGATTTACAAGCTCCATACATGAAACCTGTTATTGTTTGTGATTATTTGGAAAACTAGTGTGTCGGAGTCGATTTACCTCTCAAATCAGTGTTTGCACATGGTTATTTGCTCTTATTATTGTGTGGGTGGATCAGTTGGAACCATTGTACTTCATTAGGTGTTTACTAGCGTTTTTTTTATGATCTAAACTAGGTGTTGGTCGTTATACCATCAGAAACCCTAGAAACCTCGAGAAACCCTAACTTTATTGTTTGTCGTCATTGTTTGCTGGACCTGTGCACATTCTCTCTTTCTAATGGCTTGCGTTTTGCTTTACTACACAATTGGATTTGTAATGGGTTGCGTTTTGGAAGGAAACAGCTTCTATCATAAAGTCTATGATTTGATGCTATAGTATAACATCAAATTAGATACTAATGTCTTGATTTTTTTCTTGTTCAGGTCATAATAATCTTATAGGCTACTGCATTTCATATATCTGCTGACTTTAAATGGCGGTAAGTTACATCTTGTTATAACTTGTGGGGTTGCAGTAAGTTTATTATTTTGTTTTCTCTTTTTTTCACACTGCCTGTCTGCTTTTGATGTGTATTTCAGGTTGAAAAGCTTTTTAAAGATGAAGCTACCGAAGAAAAGGGTGAACGAGCTCGTATGGTGAGCCTTCTGAGACTTTGAAATCTATTACAGATCTTATAATTTCTTATAATTTATTGGATGCAAATTATCTTCATGGTTCAGGCATCCTTTGTTGGAGCCATGGCGATAGCTGACTTGGTCAAAACAACCTTGGGGCCTAAAGGAATGGTATATCTTGTTTTTTTTGTAACATGTGTAATATGGATTATAATTTTGATCTGCATATTTGTGTAATCAGTCATCTTTAATCATTCCTTTTTATGCAGGACAAAATATTACAGTCCACAGGCAGAGGACACAGTGTCACTGTCACTAATGATGGTGCCACTATCTTGAAGTCCCTTCATATTGACAACCCTGCTGCTAAGGTCCTTATTGGTATCCTTTGAGTTGTAATACCATTTAGTGTTTTATCACTATTATGTTAACTTTATCAACAGCTTTTAGAATCATTTTTAATTTTTTATCTGTTAAGAAAAGTGTCATATGTGATTTAATATCTAATATAATCACTTAGGAGATGGTGAAGGGTGCTCTAAACTTACAGATTTTCACAAAAAAGTTTAACAAAGTTTTGTCAAGTTTCTTAATTTAAAAATTTAGACATCTCAAAAGTGCAAGATGATGAAGTGGGTGATGGGACTACTTCAGTGGTAGTTTTGGCTGGTGAACTTTTGAGGGAAGCTGAAAAGTTAGTGGCATCAAAAATTCATCCAATGACAATAATTTCAGGTTTTGTTTTTGTATTTTTTTCTTTTTGTGTTGTTTTAACTTTTTCATTAATTTCAGCTTCTAATTGTTTGTATTTATGGTAAATTGCTTGGTCATTTTTAGGTTATCGGATGGCTGCTGACTGTGCTCGTAGAGCATTACTGGATAGGGTCAAGGATAATAAAGATGATGCAGGTTGTTGTTGCTCACATCAGTTTACCCAATCACTATACTATATTGTGATTGCGCATTTATACTTTTATTTTGGTTGCTTTAATTATTTACAAATCTGAATACATGTATTATGGCTCATAAAAGCTGGGATTCAGTATCATTCCTGTATTACAGGCTTATTTTAAATTAAATTTATATTTTATTCATGTTCATGCAGAGAAATTCAGGTCAGATTTGATGAGGATTGCTATGACCACTTTGAGTTCAAAAATTCTGTCACAGGACAAGGAACATTTTGCTAAATTGGCTGTTGATGCTGTTATGAGGCTTAAAGTGAGTTTTTGGCTTGTATCTAATGACTTCTAAAATGTGGATGAGTGTTATTTTGACTTAAAAGGAATAATTCACATCATAGCATGTGTTGGTGCCATTATTTCTTTTCTGAAATTCTTTACTAGTAGTTTCTGATATTTCCCTTGAATATGTCAGGGAAGCACAAACTTGGAATCCATCCAAATCATCAAGAAAGCCGGAGGGTCACTAAAAGATTCTTTTTTGGATGAGGGGTAGGCCAAAAACTTTATCTTCTTATTTTACGATTATGGATTAATATGAAAGAGAGTTCATGTAAGAAGATAATACTCCAAATCTAATTGGTATCACATTTTTATGCAGATTTATTCTTGACAAAAAGATTGGCCTTGGGCAACCAAAACGTATCGAAAATGCAAACATTTTGGTTGCAAATACAGCAATGGACACAGATAAAGTAAAAATCTATGGCGCGCGTGTTCGGGTAGATTCAATGGCCAAAGTTGCTCAGATTGAAGGAGCAGAAAAAGAAAAAATGAGAGAAAAAGTGCAAAAGATAATTGGTCATGGGATTAACTGCTTTGTCAACAGACAGTTAATTTACAATTTCCCTGAGGAATTGTTTGCTGATGCTGGCATTCTTGCAATTGAGCATGCTGATTTCGATGGTATTGAACGCCTTGCTTTAGTTACTGGTGGTGAAATAGCATCAACTTTTGATAATCCAGAATCTGTTAAACTTGGGCACTGCAAACTCATTGAGGAGATTATGATTGGTGAGGACAAATTGATCCACTTTTCGGGTGTTGAAATGGGGCAGGCCTGTACAATTGTTCTGAGAGGAGCAAGGTATGTCACATATATACATATACATATGATCTTATATATTTAATAAAGCTTAATTCTCATCATAATAATATCAAAATTATTGCATCTCCTTCGAGGTATTTAAATTTTTTACTCGTACTAGCATATGCTAAAATGTTGGTTTTGATGGTGATTGTGTGATTTTGAATAATCACGTTTAAATAATAAACTGTAACTAAATCACTGGGGATGGTCTCTAAATGTGTTTCTGTTTGAAATAGTAGTAGTTTGTTGTTTGAGTGTTACACAAATTCTGATTAATTAGAGAACTAATTGCTGAAAAGCTAAAAAAGCCATTTTTAACAAATATATTTCAAGTATTCAAATTTAAAATGATAATGTATTTTTCTATTAATTTAAAAAAACTTATATTTCAATAAAGTATTTTGTAACTATTTTTGTAAGTTTTTATTTTTGTAAAATTAAAACTTTATTAGCATATAATGCAAGTAAAAAAAGAGGGTACATAGTTGATTTAATTTCGTTAAGATACTGTCTTGTACGAGTAGATGTCAAACTAATTATTTGACCCCTAGATATGCAGGTGGTCAGATAGTCAGTTATATAATTTTCCCCTACAACTGTTTATTCTTTGTATCTGCCATGATGATTTGGATTTCTGACATTAGTAGTGATGTTATTAAATCCCATTCTGTGTTGCAGCTTCCATGTTCTTGATGAAGCAGAAAGATCCTTGCATGATGCCTTGTGTGTTCTGTCTCAGACAGTAAATGATAGTAGGGTTCTCTTAGGTGGTGGATGGCCTGAAATGGTGATGGCTAAGGCAGTAGATGAGCTGGCACGAAAGACACCTGGCAAAAAATCTCATGCCATTGAAGCTTTCTCGCGTGCCCTCATTGCAATTCCAACAACTATTGCTGATAATGCTGGTTTAGACAGTGCTGAGTTAGTAGCTCAACTTCGTGCTGAGCACCACAAAGAGGATAGCAATGCAGGGATTGATGTGATTACTGGCAACGTAAGTGAATTAAGCTGTTCAATTTTAATTGTTTTAAATTTTATAATAGAAATCTGTTCAATATAGTACGTCGTTTGAGGTGAACCGTGAAATAAGCTAGCACATAATGCTTGATCACTAAATGGCATTAATTGCACATTCATATAATTGGATGCCTTTATAGGGGCCAAACTGACATTTAGCTATGATACAATGCATTAGTTCATATGCATTGTCTACAGGACACTTAATTTGAATCGTTTTAAGTTTTATAATAGTAACCTGTTCAGTAAAATACATCTTTTAGGTGAGATAAAGTAGCATGTAACGCTTAATCAGTAAACTTCATTAATTGCATCCTATGATTATGCACACTTCTTAGGGAAAAACCGACATTTAGCTATGATACAATGCGGTAGTTATATGTTTCTAAAACTGTTTTCATTTTGTCTACCGAAAAATATTTTGGGATGGAGGGGGTAGTATCGTCACTGATTACCTGAGCAATACTTGTTTATATAATCATCTAATTTATTCAGTACAAAAAATGCAAAACTAAACATCCCTTCACTATAAAGTTGTTTAGTTTTAAACGCACACCCCCTTAAAGTCTATTCCTAAATCCACCGATTGTCCACATTGGGGGACTTGAACCTGCATCATGTTGGTGGGGACAAACACGAGATGCTGAAGAGACCATCGATCATTATAATTATAAAGTATATTGAAATGTGTGTTTGGTTACAATGATTTTTGTACAGGTTGGAGATATGTCAGAGCTTGGAATATCAGAGGCATTTAAGGTGAAACAGGCTGTATTGCTCTCTGCAACTGAAGCTGCAGAAATGATTCTGAGAGTCGATGAAATCATCACTTGTGCACCAAGGAAGAGAGAAGATAGAATGTGAGCTCATTGTAGTAGGTTTCATGCCATGTGTCATCGATCCATTGGTTACCGATTTGGTTTGATTTTTAGTTTTACCAGGATGTGGTACCTAAAACTTAAATTTTGTTTGGTGGTTTGCTGTAGCAAAATGTTGCGTTTTTTCTGTCCTCTTTCATTTTGAAGGGGGACTAAATCTTGAACTACATCACGTATCCAGCTTGTGTTTCTTTTCTAAACTGTTGAGGTACATGTCTTGTTAATGACTAACCAAGTACATACAACCATGAGTAGCAAAAGCACTGAGACGGGTCTGTTTGTGTAATGCGTCATAACGGTTTCGGGTCAGGGTGCGATGGTGGAGGTGGTCATGGTGGCATGCTTGACTAGTTGACTGGACCATTTTGGAGCATTTGCAAATTCAACCTCAAAATCTTATGTGACAGTTAAAATATCATGTTACAGTGATTCGGTATGTTTATATAAATCATTAATCAATAATTTATCTGTTTTATGAGTCGTTAGATTGGTCACTAAAGTTTGTTTTTTTTAACAAAAGCGCCCCTACCATTTTTTTTTCACTCACAATATAAAGGGTCAAAGTGCATATTCTCACTTTCATCTTCCAACTGCCATCTCGTATCGATTATCCTAACCATCAAATATTGTTCACCAGTGTATAATATATAGAGCATTTTGTACAAATTAATACTACTTGAATACAAAAGGAACGTCTTTGTTTATACATGTGTCCCCATGCAGCAATTTTTAAATATAACATCTTGTATAAAAATATAATGGTGTAACGTGTTTATTTATATTTTTATCCATGTTTTGATAAATTAACCCGTGTCAAATATAATATACATTTAACTTTTAGATTCTAAAGAAAACATTTTGAAGTGATTATTTCTACCAACTTTTCTGCAACCGACTCGAGTCAAATACTAAATATTTACTTTTGAAATTCTGATTATATCACGATGTTCATATTTCTATCAACATTTCGATATAAACTTTATTGAAAACAAGCCGTAAGATCTTGGGGCAAACCCCACTGGTTCTATTAAAAGAAAATGGTGGTTGTGTTACTAGAAATATTTTGTTTTCTTTTGGGTTACAATACTAAAATCGATATTAGACTGTAGTAATCATAGTTAAGAGTCTTGATATCATCACAAATACATCAAGGTTTTTAGACTTAATCAGGTTTATAAATCAAACTCACACAACATATAAATCTTATCATGGTGAAAATGACTCCAAATTAATATTACATTCAAATTACATATATATAAACTTTATATGAATACGGCTTATGTCGATAAAACCATCATATACGGTAACAATTCACCTGCAAAACAAACTATCATAAGCGCCATTTTCTCCATTTTGATAAACAAACACATAAGTATTGAACCTTTAATAATAAAATTAATCTATATAAGCATATATGACTATTGAATAATCAGTGTTATAATTATACCAGATGCGAAGAGACTTGTTGGGTGAGAGTGTATTATTATAAGCAGTAGGGGTACCCTCCAAAGGCCCCATAATATTAAGTTGAAGGGCACTTCTAGCAAGATAAGCTTCTATTGCTTGGTAACCAGCATCATCTACCTCATGCTGCTGCACCTTCTCATTCTCAGCAATCTGCAATTATCAAATCACTTGGATATATTACTTTTGTTCTTACAAATAAAGATCGGGTCAAACTGTGTTGGTTCGAGCTTACTTTCAAGCGAAGGGCTTTATTGTTATGTTCAAGCTCGATCTCCTGTCGTAGTTGAAGATTGAGAAAGTAATTAAGGTTTTGGACCCAGTATATTATTTTTATAATTTCTTGTTATTAGGCTTGTTGTAAAGTAGTAAACGATAAACCTTATATAAAACTCTTATATACGACTATACAATGCCTTAAAATTTCATTTCGCTTTAGACTCCAAAATGATCAAGCCACCCATGTGACCAGTAATATAATGGCGTATTTAAATAGACTTATTTTTCAATCTAATCGGTTGTTAAGATGGACAAATACGATTGGGCTAATACGTACTTACAAACCTTTTATTAAAACTAAATCAAGAATGTTATGACATGTAAACATAAAAAAAGTAATTAGTTACATACCCTTTTCTGCAAGGATTCGGTTTCTGCAGTTATCATGTCATGCTGTTGATCAAACAAGATGACAGCATTAGTAAAACTAAAAGAAAGATTAAATTTTCCTAACCATAAATGATGATATCAGACAGTTGATCCTCTTGGGTCTTGATATCTCTTATCTTGATTTTACTCATTGTTTGGTCTAATTAGAAAATGACAAAAGTTAATTTTAAGATGATGTAGCATTGACTAAAACTAAAATGGAAAAACAATGAAATGCTTCTTCCATAATAATCTGACTCTTGAAGAAGATAGCATGTGAGATTTGAATCGGAAAGGCGCCTCAAGTTTTATTCTTCAATTCTTAACAAGTAGTTGGTAGATGTTGATCTGAATTATTGGAAGTCAACTAAAGTTCAATATTGCTACTATTGGTGGAGCTTAAACAAGAATGAAACAATTATTTGTGCATGATGTGTTAATTAAATGTAACATGGTTTAACCCAAATTATATTTGGGTAGAATGAGCTAATATATAATGTGTAATGGGTCACATTTATAGAGTAATTTTTAATATATATAATATCTTTTTGAAAATTTAGGCCCCTTGTAAGATTGGGCGCTTGGGCGATCGCCCCTGACTATAGTGATTGATAGAAATTGAACGACAAGTAGGAACCAATATAACAAAGAGTTAGTAGTAATGGAAATTAATACCGTCGTCAGTAGGAACATGTTACTGCCGGCATGGACTAGAAGTGTTCATTCTCATAATTTTGCTTTCCTATTAGCTGTTATGGTTAGTCAGAGAGGGTTTACAAGTGACGAGGAGAGAATGCTTGAAAGAGACTCGTAAAGATTATCATCTTCAATTGTTATTTTTCATAATCATTGTTTAATTTATATTACAAAAAAAAACTATTATCATTCATCATAATTCTCATATTTAATATTTTGATTCTTCATATGTTATTTTCTGGTATTTAAGATGTATCAGTTTTAGATTCAGTATTAGTAATTGGTATTAGAGTCAAATTCAGCTTAATTTACGCTCATATTGACGAATGATTTTAACATAATTTGATGTGGAGAAATTCAATGGGACGAACAAAATTAGACTATAGAGGATGAAGATGAGGAAACCGTCGATGGAAAAAGGAATTATCGGTGTTTTTGGTGGCGAAGCAAAGCTTTCTACAATTCTACCTGATAAAGAGCATTATGGAAAAGGCTCATGCTGCCCTCATTCTGATTCTTTAGGGACAAAGTATTTAGAGAAGTGTTAGAAGGAAACATTTTACTTTAGAAGTTGGGTCAAATTAAAGAGTATTTACATGAAAAAAGTCTCCTAACACGTTATTATACACATTACAAATGGCTCTCGGTAAGTCTCTTGGGAATCATTTTAATGAAATTTAATAAACTAGTGCTTGATCTTGAGTATATAAAAGTGACGCTAGATGAAAAAGATATAGACATCATCTTCTTGATGAATTTATTAAATTGGTAACTAATCTTGAAGATATAGCATTATGTTCCGGAAACACTTTAAAAAGGGATTCCCTTGGAAGGATGAGAAAAGAAAGGCATAAGCTAGTCTATCAAAAACTCATGACTATTAATCATCAGATGTTTTTTCTCATAAATATGAAAATGTTGAGGTGTTAATGGTGTCTGGTAGGGGGGCCGAGGAAGGGGTAAGAAATGAATCATATATTCTAGTTGTTCTTATTATGACATCTAATAAGGGACTGTTTGGTAATTTCTGAATGATTAAGTGTTGAACCAATAAGAGGTCTTAACCATTAAGTGCTGAACCATTAAGAGGTCTAAACCATTAAGAGCTAGTATAACGCTTAACTATTCAAAGGCAAATGTCTGATCAATTCAGATAAGAGGTCTTAACCATTCAGCATTAGATCTTTTAACCATTTAGCATTAGTATAATGCTTAACCATTCAGAGGCAAATGTTTGAACCACTCAGACATTTGTTCGTGAAACAAACAGTTTGAACCGAACCACTCAAACATCTGAACCATTAAGATGCTGATTCAGATGCTGCCAAACAGCCCCTAAGAAGTTCTATAAGGATTCGTATTTATAAAAAGTTTGTATTGTGATACTAAGATTTATAGACTTCTAGACCATGCAAGATTCTAGGATGTGTGATTGTCACATTTTACATTAGGTTTGAAATCTATTTTTAAAATATAATGTATATTCAATTAACATAAGAGAAATTTTGATCTTAAGGAGAACTTTTGAAGAAGTTGGTTGTCACATGAAGTAGGGTATTGGTAGGGTAAGGTGGTAAAAGGATCAATGATGTTTTTATCTAGCATAAGAAATAAATACAACATAGAGTTGCTAGCAGGGGTAAGGATTTCAGGATCAATCTTAGTTGTAGAACTAAATGTTGAAAAGGCTGCAATGTCATGATCATGACATAACATGATTAGGCCATATAAGCAATCAAAGACTAATGGAATTGAAAATACAAAAAGTTAGGGATATCTAAGATTGTTACATTGGCTTTCACAAGCATTATGTGAAAGGTGAAGTCATGAAGATCGAGTTAAATTTAGCAAGGGAAGCCATTACATAAATGTAGTGTTGGATTATGTGCATTCAAATTTGTAGGGACTTGAGATAAGAATCCAGCTCTAGATGGAGCTAGATACTTTATTTCAATCATTCATGACTATTCAGAGAGGGTTTAGGTTTATATGTTTACATATAAGGATGAAGATTATGAAAAGTTTTGGAATGAAAAGCTTAAGTTAAAACTCAAACCAAAAGGAATATGATAAACATAAATTAAAAATGGTTTTAAATATTTAACGGGAAGTTCAACCAATTCTAGAAGAGTAATGGGATTGCTAGACATTTAGCTATGGTGGGAACTCACATAAGTATGGTGTGGTTAAAAGGATGAATAAAATATTGTTAAACAAGGCATGGTGCTTATCATGTCGTCAAGGTTACGATCACCGTAACATATATGATGAATAGGTCACCATATTTAGAAATTAGTAAGAAAACATCAACGGAGATCTAGACTGGGAGGATTGCGGACTCTTAGAATCCTAAATGTTTGGAGCATTAGCTTATACTTATGTTAATAAATGAAAACTATAGTCCAGACACACATATGTATATTTCTAGCATACCTGGAACTCTCGAAGGTGTAATCCTAAAGTTATCATATGAAGTCATGTAGTTTATAAAAGAAGATACATCATATAAAGATGTAGTCGAAAACAAATATGGTGAAACTTTTGGTGAGAAATATGATGACTAGGAATTTCAAGTTGAGGTCGCTTTTGAAGTACCAACATAGGTAAAATGTTTATATACTTTGGTTTGGGATATGTCCAAATAGTCACCTAGATATCATAACTTTTATGTGAATTAAGAGTATTAAGGATATTTTAACATTTTTAAGTGTTACTAAACAAAAAGATGTTCTAGAGCTTTGACATTTAATGAGGGTATATGGTCTCAAACAGTCACCTGGATAATGGTACAAAAGGATTGATAAGTATATGGTCACTCAAGGGGTTGTAAGTAAAACTATATTAGTTATGTTTACTTTAAAGAATACATAATAAGAGAGTTGATGTACTTTTTTGTTATATGTGGATGACATTCTAGTAATGGAAGGATGTGAAGGAAGTTAATGCTACTTAGATGTTGCTTATGATTGAGTTTGACATGAAGAGTTGGGTAAACCAAGAAGGTACAAGGAATGGAAAATTCACAAGAAAATGAAACTTAGGTGACTTAAGTTGACCCAAGGTACATATGTAATGAATGTGTTACATAACTTACTTTTGGAACTAAGTAAAGCTATGAGAACTTCAAGTTATCAAGCAATATTCTATCAACCAAGTTATGAAGTTAATGATATGATAGTTATACCATATCACAATAAAGTTTGAAGCGAAATGTATCATATGGAGGGTAATGGGTTTGATATAGGCTTTACTGTTATTATGATGAGTAGGTTCCTAGAAGATTTTGGAAAGGCATATTAGAAAGCTGTGAAATGGATCTTTAGGTACCTAAGTGGTACCAGAAGTAATGGGCTAGTTTTGATCTTGGTTAATACGATAAATTAATATGATATCTAGATATGTAGATGTTAATTTAGGAAAAAATCATGATAAAGGAAGATATGTGAGTGGTTATACATTAATTTCAAGTTCTAGGAAGCATTGTTATATGGAAAGCATGATTGTAACACACTGTAGCTTTGTCAACTTTCTTAGATGAATATAGCTTTAACTGATGCAGTGAAAAAAGCTATATAGCACAGGGATTTTATATCTAAATTCGGGTTAAATCAAGGGTCCATTGGTCTTAAGTGACAACCATAGTGCAATACATTTATCAAAGAACTAGTCGTATCAGAGGATGACAACAACATAATTATTTAAGGTAACATTTGATCATCAGGGATACTATCAATATAAAGGTTATGAAGTTAATAATGATATCGATACATATATGTTAATGAAGGCAAAACCACGTCATAAGTTTTCAATATGCATAAATGTATTGAACATTTGCTGAATATGTTAAGTATTGACTTAAAAATAAGATGAAGATTGTTAAAATACAATGCTAGAAGACAACCATAAGTTTAACTATACTTTAGAATGACACTCATGAGAGTCGATAGCAAGGTTGCATCAATAGTAATATTTGTAATCAGTAACAACTTATTTTGGTTAGTAGGAACTTTAGTCGATAGCAACAATAGTGATCAGTAGAAACTAATTAAATAGTAGTAGGAATTAATGTTTATAAAGAGCTAGAACTAACAGAAATTAGTATGGTTAGTATGAAGTGGTCACATTTGAAAATGACTATCTATAACTTATAATAACTTATAATAAAAGACTAACTATGGGTACATATGTTGTCTTTCTAGCACGTCCACCTAAGCGTCACATGTGCATTGCCACATGTCGTTACATCTTTTAATCTTGAGTTACTATGAATTTGGAAAGTATTAACTCATATCAATTACAATAAATATTATATTTATCAATTATTACCTTTAATTTGTTTGACATTTTTTAAAAGAAATTGTTATTTATGTTACCAAATAATGATTAAGTTATTAATTTTAGTACTACAGTTAACAAATTTCATTTTATTAAAATAAAAGTTTCTGTCATATTTTCATTTGAAAAAATATTTCTCTTAATTAATTTTAAAACTCATGACAATATTCATATTTTCGATATTGCTTGTTTTTTAACGATATTTTATTGTTATACTTTTACTCATCATTTATAACTTTAATATCATTAAATAAATAAGTATTTACATCTTTATGAACAATTAGTTTTTAATTTTAATTATTTCTTGTTTTAGTTACGTATTATCATTACATACTTTTATAGATTTTATCAAATTTGTTCATTAGTTGATATTTTTTTATTTATTTTTATGTTCAATTGTTGTACATACATTTGTTTCTATTGGGAACGTCATAATTTTTTGATATCATTATATAAAGAAAAGATTCTTATTTTAATTTATCTTTTTAACATCATATACACACATATATATATATATATATATATATATATATATATATATTATATATATATATATATATATATATATATATATATATATATATATATATATACATATATATATATATCATATATACATATTACTGTAATTTATTTACTCATGTGTTATTTTAAATATTAATCTACCCGTGAAACACACGGGTCACTAACCTAGCAAATGTATATTCGCCTATTTTTGTTTTTTAACGAAACCATTATTATCTAGAGATGGTTTAATGATGAAAGGATGTTTTAGATACTTTTACAATTTTTGTTTTCAGAGTTCTTAATAATCATTTAGTTCAAATTTTGTCATAGTTCTCATATTTTAATTTTCCCTCTTTATTCTTTTAGCGTTAGAGGTAAGTTATATATTTCTATAGCAGATATAGTTCGTTTAATAAGAAATTGTTAAAATTTTGTCATAGTTCTCATATTTTAATTTTCCCTCTTTATTCTTTTAGCGTTAGAGGTAAGTTATATATTTCTATAGCAGATATGATAATTTAAATGATCATGTACCGTAAAAGAATCGATTTAAGTTATGTTTTAAAAGGTGAGACACCAAGAGTACGTCACTAAAATGTATTAATTGAACTATTTGGAGCAGCTCCAATGATGCCTAAAAAATATCAAACAAACGCTGGCTGCGGACCAAAATATGGGTTTCTAATTTTCTATAAGATAATTAGACTATTTCATGACTGATAATCTAATTATTTATGTAATTCTACTATTTCATGAAACTTTTGTTGATTTCCATATTAGTACGTTTTTGACCCGAATTTGTTTGCATGGACCTAGAGGTCCAATTAATTAATCATCTGGATCTATAGCCACCCGTGGGTTCAATATGCATCGTTAATTACCTTCTTGGACCTGATCTTTGAGATTGCTTTTTCAAGTCTCGTTTCTAGCTGTTTCAGTTCCTTCATGTTCAAACAATCCAATCCTTTTCCTTTAAGATGCCTGAAATAATAAAATAACATGAAAAATAATACTACTATACATGCACAAAAACATGAAATTTTATTTGTATACACACACGGACACTATGCTAAAAATCAATGTATAACCATGAATTGAATACAAAACATAAAATAGTTAATATTAAAAATTTGAAAATTATTAAAAGTTTTTCGAATCTCAAACAGGTATAGATGTGTGTTTAATCACCTTATAGAATTTTGACGTATTTCTATCTGCTGGTGAAGCTTCTCTGCCTCCTGTTGATAAAACTGCAAGCACAAAAACACGAATACACACTATAAAGTTGTTGCAACTTGTAAGCAAGTAAATAATAATAATAATAATAATAATAATAATAATAATCATAATGATATATTTTTCGTATTTAAAGAATATAATTGATTGAAGATCGATCTTACTAATTGAGCATCAATCTCTTGATGTGAGCAGGAGTTTGATTCACTGGATATTGTCTTCTTGTACTTGTCTATAGTTGATTTCATGCTGCTGGACATATACATGCAGTCACTCAAAACTAACAGAGATCATGCAATACGCATGAAGCACACACAACACAGTTGATACATTGTACAAACAATATGTATATAAGCACATACATAGTACAAACCCGATACACAAGGCTCCCGCATGCACGTGTATTGTTGATTTGGATAGTACTTTAAGCCTAATGTACGTATTCTTACCATGCATTTTTGCAAAAGCTGTTTTCCGGACATAGTAGCAACTTTACAATGCTCCAAGGTCCATGTACCCCACATACATGCATACATACATGCATGCATACATACACACACATACAAGCTAGGGTTTTACCCGTGTGTTCTGTAGGTGTCTAAAAATGGAAAGACAGAAGACTACTGTGTTTTAAGGAAAATAACTCAGAAGTCATAATTGATTTCCCATTTATGTTTCTAACACAAACTTCTATTAGCATGCAAGGCATCTGTAAAAGACAAAGGCTTTTGTTTGGCACTGATAGTGAACTTACACCCAAAAGGAATATATTACAGATTCAAATGCTCACCACGAACTTGTAGTTCCAAATAATTGCATAAGTTTACTTGTCTTTTTATAATATAAACATGTTTGTATGTGTGTGTCCGTGTATGTTTGCAATAATTTATAACCTGGCCATAAGAGCAAGTACTATTTTTTCTTTTTTCTTTTTTCTTTTATTTTTTTATTTTTATTTTTTTATTTTAAATTCGGGGCAATTACATATATTCATTTCTAAATGTTATAAATTGAGTATTTACCCAACCTAAAAAAAATTGCATACATCCCTGACTACTTAATAAAAAAGAATTGCAAATATACTCACTTTGAGTTAATATATTAAAAATAAATTATATTATGACTATTTTATCTTTATTAAAAAACTACAAGTATACCCAATTGAATTAAAAGTGCTTAGCATGTTTAAACAAATTCAAACAAGTGCATATTTGTTTAAACTAAAAAAGTGATCCCAACATGTTAAAACAAATTCTAACAAGCTGATTAGTGTAAAATCAAAAGATATAAACAAGCTGCACAAACGCTTTATGTTTGGTTTTTCTTTTTCTATTATTATTATTTTATTAATCTCAAAGGCGCAATTGCATAAGAATACAAACTATTTTATTTGTGACAAATTCAAACAAGCCAAAAAACGAAACCTTCTTATTCGAAAAGACATAAATCGATAAGAACGAATTAAAAAACACATCTTATTTTTGGCCGAAGGACATCATGAATAGCTGATTGGAATTGAAAGGATAATGCAACCCCTTTGTTTTGTTTTTGTAGTAAATTTTCTTTAATTTTTTAAAGAGTTATTTTGCCCTTACGTGAAATATTTTTAATGAAGGGGATATATACAATTTAAATTAAGGTTTGAATAAATAGACAATTGAGTTGGGGCACAAGGGGATATATGCAATTTTTTCTTTTGTTTTTTGGTACTACGAAAACAATCATACAAGTAGCAAACAATACAACATGTTCCTTTACATAAATTTGCATGGATTTGCTTTCGCAATTCATATACTTGTAGGTTATTCGTAAGCTTATCAACCATGATATCAAAACTGGTTATAAAACAGTTCATATGGTGTAATATATATGGTGTTATGTTTACATTTTGTAAAATAAATAAATTAGCAAGGGCAATGTATGGGATGGTTAAAAAATTGGTTCACTATATTTGAGTAGAGTAAAATGTGAAGCTAAATGAAAAGCAAATTAAAATAATAAAATTACTTGTTACTGGAATACTCATAGACGCGTCCCCTTGTTGAGAAGACAATCACCGCAATTTCAGCATCGCAGAGCACAGAAAGTTCACAAGCTTTCTTGAAAAGCCCACCCCTCCTCTTGCAGAAGGTCACCTGTCGACTTGTATCGTTTTCGATCCTTTTGATCTCGATCTTTCCTCTACCCATGCTTAATTTTACCTGTTGTTTATGCATACATATACACACCAATTATCAACTAAATGCATAAGTAATCTGAAAAAAAAAACATTCTCATATTTATAGTCAAGATTTAGAATTTTAAGCTAATAATTGGGGTAAAATTCTACAAAACCATGTACATGTAGAATCTATTCCATCCCCAATATCATTAAAAAAGGATTTAAAATTATACACCCCCTAATGTAAGTTGATCTAAACACAAATCAATATTAAAGAAAAAAAACACTTTTGATATCATCTGAAAACCCTCACTCATAGGTAGAAAACCCATGATTGTAAATGCATAACAGCATCAAGTGAACTAGATCTTGATACTACAACCAATCATTTGGTTGTAAAATAAGTGATTCACTTGAAGGAAAACATCAATCTTTATAAAGACTACAAATTGCAAACTTAGGGTTTTCTTTTTCATTCAAGAAACAAACTTTTTATTAGGACATGAGAAAAACTATGGATAAAAATCTAATTTCATAAAACCATAAAGAAAAGCAAACACACACACACACTCACACACACACATCTTTCTTTCTCTCAAGATCTGTTGCAGTATGGCCAACCTGTTGAAGATCAGAAATAAGGTCTTCCATGCTGTTGTTTTATGGAACCATATAAGTACCATTTCCAATAAAATGATCAAATAACTATTCCTCTTTCTTCCCAGATGACAGTAAATTAATTACAAGAAAGTAGAAGATATAGAATCTGTATGAACATGTAAATGGGTATATATAAACAGACCAAAAACAGTACCTTTGAAGAAGAAACAGCACCCCTTTGATCAATATCTCTTCAATGGAAGGTATTGTAGTCTTAAAAACCCTAAAAACCATACCTAAGGTCTCATCATGTTGTATAGGCAGCTGGCCAAGATAAGGACATTTTCTATATTTGGTACACATAATGTAGGTTGTGCAGAAAAGCAACGTGGGTTGAATTTAACCCTAAACTGATACTTCCATCTTACTTTTCATTTTTACTGTTATGCCCTCCACTTTATTCTCTATTTACCTACAAACCATCATGTACCACTTACTGCTGCATGCACAAACTACACTTTCTTGCATTAGGGGTTGTACAAATCATCATGTACTACTCACTGCTGCATGCACAACCTTCACTTTCTTGCTTTAGGGGTTGTACAAACGAGTTGAAGATGCATGTCAAGACTCAAGATAGCCTCATCTACCACCAAACTTTGGTGATCATGTCTACAAAATATTAAACAAATAATGATCACTATGTACATGTATATAATTTCATGCACTACTTAGATAATATATGAGGCCGGGTGTGTATACATAAGTATTGAATCATTGAGTAAGGAAAACACAAAGAAAGTTGCTTATATAGGAAAGCAAATTGAGAGCCACGTGTCAATGGAGTTCCAACTTCAACTATTAATTAGTTACTGTGTAACATATTTTCTTTCATCATATATATAGATATTTTATGAAACATTTTGCTTGAGTTTATAAATCACATTAAATTCACTATTTTGTTCGTATTTGGAAACGAAGAGAAGTACAGAAGCCGATCACAACCAAATGTAGTGCCCCTAGCTACACTTGATTCTACAACTCTAGTTAAAGTATTAAACTCTCTTGGGTTGATGGAACTGTATAAACTATCATTTAAAGCATGCAACATAATTAAACACCCGTTTGGCTAGAACTTAAATTTAACATACTTATGGCCAACACACACACACACACACACATACACACACACACACACACACACGTGTATGCAACGGCGGAGCTCGAACAAAACCTTATGGATGCGGGGGGACTCTATATCTATTAAAAAAATTTCTACTACCAGACTAAAAATTTACACTACTGACAAAAAAATATGAGGAGCGGAGCCTCCCGGGGCTAAATATTTTAGGGGCTGAAACTATTTTAGGGGGGGGGGGGGAGGGGGTGAAACTTCTTTGAGGCCGGGGCTGAATATTGATGGCTGGCTAGATAAGTGTGAGCACTTCTTTTTTTTGGTGGATGAAACTCCGAAATTAAGCTTTGAAGCTTAGACATGCTATCATCAATTTGGAAGATGATGCTCTTGAATGGCTTCAATCATTCATGTGCTCCAGGGGTGCGACGATGGCTGATTTGCAATGGGTAGATTATGGAGGAAATTGCACTATTGAATCAAATCGATGATTTTGATGAATATCACAATAAGTTCAACTCATTGCTTAACAAGGCAAGTGTTAAGGATTCCCAAACAATTAGTTTGTTTTTAAAAGGATTAAAAGATGAAACAAGGGCCCACTTAAAATGTTTCAGCCAAAATCTTTGAATGAGGACTATGGTTTAGCTCGAATCCAAAAGATTAGCCACACTAATTTGTGGAACAATATCACTTCTTGTTGTCCATTGTCTTCTCAAATAGTTAAGCCTTAGTCAAATTCTTTTAAACCCTTTCTTGTCCAGCAGTTTCAAACTTCCACTATTACCTATGCCTTCAACTAAACCTCTCCTTACCACTACTATGAATACTATTATTCCTAATGCTAAAACACTATCTAGTAAGAAGATAGCTAGAACATAGCTAAAGGGGAGTGTTTTTGGTGTAATGAAAAATACACTCCCGCTCATGAATGTACCAACAAGCAAGTGTTTGTAATTGAAGTAGGAGGGAAGGAAGATGATGAATTAGAATTACAAGTATGAGAGGATGTGGATCCTTTGTTGTCTGTAAATGCATTAATGGAAAGTCACTCGTTTGCTGCCATGAGGGGATAAGTATCGATGGGAACTCATTAGCTTCATATTTTAATTTACTCCGGGTCAACTTACAACTTCATATACTATAGGTTGGCCAAAAGGATGACCTATGAGGTTTTGTATATAAAACCTCTCAAGGTTTGTGTAGGAGAAGGGAAACAACTTGACTTTACTAAGAAATACCCTTAGTTTTAGTGATGTATGTAGGGTCGTTGGTTCATTACTGAGGTCTTGCTGATTCCTTTTGAGAACTATGATATGATCTTAGAGGTGTAGTGGTTACTTCCTCTTAGTGACATACTATGGAATTTTAGTACCATGACTATAAAGTTTATGGTGGATTGTGTTCCCTTTGAACTCACGGGTATTCAGGATAATCGACTTTCTCTATGTTATTTTCAAAAATGCATATATAAGATCTTCCAAAAGTATTAATACACCAAAGCATATTTACATAGTTTACATGCTTCAAATATGGAAGATGTTAAACCCCATGGTTCTGAGGTATTACAATTGGCTATTGATCAGAATTTACATTCCTTGTTGGATCAATTTGAGGAAGTTTTTGCTAATCCTACCATATCACCTCCTTTACGACCTTTTGATCATCATATTGTCCTCAAACCAAGTTGTGGGCCTATTAACCAAAAACCTTACCGATACCCAATGGGACAGAAGAATATGATTTAGAAAATGACAAAATGAATAGAAGGAAACTGAGTTCATACGTAATAGTCATAGTGACTTTACTGCTCTAGTAGTATCAATTAAGAAAAAAGATGGGCGAAATCATTAGGTTCAAATGTGTGAGGAGGATGTCCATAAAACAGCTTTCTAAATGTGTGAAGACCATTTTGAATTTTTAATCATGCCATTTGGCTTAACAAATTCTCCTACTACTTTTCAATCCATCATGAATCATGTCTTTAAATCTCTACTGTGAAAATGCATTCTAGTGTTCTTTAATGATATCTTGGTCTATACTACTACACTGTCCCAACTTCTTATTCATCTACAAGAGGTACTTCAGTTGTTGCAAGCTAATAAATTGCTTTATAAGAATTCCAAATGTAGCTTTAGTAGTACAACAGTTAAGTATTTAGGGTATGTGATTTCTGGTGAAGGGGTGCATCCTAATCTAGCTAAGACTAAAGCAATTGTTAACCGGCAAATACCACATAATTTGAAACAATTGCAAGGATTCCTGGACCTAGTTAGGTATTATAGATGGTTTATTCGTTCATTTAGTATTATAGCTAGACCCCTCAAAGATTTGATTGAGGATGGATCTGGGTGGAATGAAGCAACTCAAATAGCCTTTGAGGCATTAAATATAACCTTGTCCATAGCCCCCGTATTAGCTCTACATGATTTTACGAAGATTTTCTTTGTTGAGACCGATTCTTCCAATTAGAGCTCGGGGGATGTGTTGATACAAGATCACCACCCTATTTTCTTTATCAGCAAGAATCTGTCACCTAAACACCAGGTTCTTTCGGTCTATGAGACGGAGCTTCTTGCTATTATCATGGGCGCTAAACAATAGCACTATTACTTGATATCCTCCCACTTTATCATTCGTACTAATAACCAAAGCCTTAAATATTTGTGCGGTCAAAAAGTTACTACACCTTTACAACACACATGGTTAGCCAAATTGATGATCTATGACTATGAGATTATGTACAAACAAGGTAAAGAGAATACTGTAGTAGATGCTTTATTACATGTACATGGGGTGACAATCTTAGCTATGCATGTGTCCAACTTAGGACCCCATCTAATGCAACGTTTTCAGTTAAGTTGGATCTCTAGTGTTATACTTCCCACTCTTATTGCTACTTTATAGCAAGGAAAGGTTTCTCCTTATTATTCTTGGGATGGAATAGTCTTGCGTTATAAGCACAAACTTATTATGGGATCTGACCCTTCAATAAATCAAGACATCATCAAATTGATGCATGATTCTTCAATGGGCGGACATTCAAGGGTACAAACTACCATTTACAGAATAAAATGCATTTTCTATTAGAAGGGTATATAAAAATGGTTAAATAGTCCTTTTAAAGTTATGATACTTTTCAAAGGGCTAGGTTTGAAAATGTTGCCCTTACGGGTTCCCATAACAATCTTTGATGAAATTTCTTTGGATTTCCTTGGTGGATTACCCGTTTTTCTTTGGATGAAATTCCTATGGTAAGGACACTACTTTTTTGTTGTGGATCGTTTGACCAAGCATTGTCATTTGATGGCCTTGAAACATCCAATTCAGCAGCTGATGTTGCTCAGTTATTTTTTGGAACACGTTTATAAGCTACACGAGTGTCCCTCAACAATAGTTTCTGATCGCAGTACCATCTTTCTTAGTCATTTCTAAGAGTTTATGGCTTTACAAGGTGTCACATTGAAATTGTCTACAACTTTCCACCCACAAAGTGATGGTCAAATATAGGTGGTGAACCAATGTAGTGAGGGATATTTATATTGTATGGTGATGGAAAGGCCTAACACTTAGTATAAGTGGTTGTCTTTGGTTGAATGGTGATATAACATCACTTATCACTCATCTGATCAAATGAGTCCTTTCCGTGCATTATATGGGTATGATCCACCCATTCATAACCTATGCATTTTCAAGGATTCAAATGATGTGTCTATGGACTTGGTGACACGTGATCGTGAATCTACCATCACTATCCTTCGTGAATCCACCCATTTATATTCCATACATTTTTAAGGAGTTTGTTATGGGGGGTGGGGTATTGTTGTGAGACAAAGGTTGGTTGACTGTTATTTGGGAATTAGAGGCCAACTCATGTTAGTATGTGTTTGTACAAGGGGGTTAATTGTAAACATTGAACTAAGTGTATTTGAGGCAGTTATTTCTCATTGTAATTCTGTTAATAGGGATACGCAATTATACGAGTGTCTTATTCTCTTCTATAGTTTTCTCTCTTTTTCCTTTCGTTAATTGCATCGATATATAATACACACGCACACATATGATTGCTTTGACGCGTTTTCTAGTTCTCGAATTTTAAAGGTTCAATAAGAAACCCTATGTTTTTGGGGAATGACTGGGGGTGGGGGTGGGGGTGGGGATGGAGAGAGGTGGGGTCCATTGGGAGCATGAACCTTATATTTTAAGATACCATGGATATACTTCTTAACTACATATTTTTAATAAATAAAAAAGCTAAAAGTTAAAACTTTAAAGCTAAATGTTATAAGCTAGCTAAACAGTAAAAGCTAAACCATAAGCTAAATGTTAAAAACTTCACGTGTTTATTATGCTATCATAGTCAACCCATCAATCTATTCAAAAGTCATTAGTGACTTCTAGAATTCTGCAACCAGTGAAAAGATGAACAAGGCAATCAATGCATTGTGACAACAGTTAAAGGAAAACGTGTAATTATTACTGCTGAGATCATCAACAGAGTTTTGCAACTGGGAGATCAAGAAAATGCACTAGTAAAGATAGACGATGATGTGGTCAAAGATTTCTTAGAGAGAATGGGTTTTGAGCATCGTTATCCCTCTCCTGAAAAGAAATACGTACCACTTTTCTAGAAGTATTTATTTCATGTGGTAGTGCACTGTTTAAGCAACTTAAAGGCTGGAATGGATAGCCTAAGTGCCATTTTTGGATCATTACTTGTTTCTTTGGTGGATGATCTTTCCTAAAACATTTCTAGAGCCATATTTGCTGAGATGTAGAAGAACGTGCTTGCTGCTAGTGGGAAGAAGTTTATTATATATCCTAGTTTTATTTAATTGGTGATTGATGCTGCCCATCTCGAGTTATCTAATCTAGGAACATCTACTTACTTAGCAGAGGAACAACATCAAGCCGAAAGTGTTGGTACCTCTTCTTGAACTCCCGATGATGGTCCGGGTAGTTTAGCTCCTTAGAGAGAACTTACTTCTGAAATTGACAGATGGTTTGATGACAACTCTGATTCAGAAACTGCTTGTGATGAGATAGGCAATGTAGCTTATATTTATCAAGATAGACCTAAAAAGAATGTCACACCTACTAAGCGTACTGCAAAAGAAGCTGATATAGATTTTGTTCATGAAGACTCTCCTAACACTAAAACAAGAAAGAAGGCGGTTGCATGAAAGAAAGTAATTGCTGAAAGAAGTGGACGTGGTAGAGGAAGAAGGAGAAGTGTTACCTTCAGAAAATCTCAAACTCTAATGACTACCACTTTAGCAAACAGAGAGATTCCTGTAACAGTTGGGGAGGTGAGAGTCGATCAAACTATGACTCAGGAGATTCCAGTTATTATGATTGAAACCGCTATAGTAACTAAGACTCCTTGTTCATCAAATATTAATATCCAATCTAGACCACCAAGAAGCCAAGATGATAACATTACTTTTGATGTTTAACATCTCATCAACACTCTTCCAGAGCAAAGATGACAAGATGGAACTTAATCAGATTCTCCACATATCATTTCCGCAACATTAAAACAAAGAGTTAGTTTGTTGGAGAGAGAGGTGTTAGAAAAGACTAAACAGATTGAGATGCTTTAGCTAGTTGGATTCTTATTTGAAAAAGACATGGTGGTGCATCAGATGTAATTCTTGTAAAATTATGTTTAGATGGTGTATAATCAGTTCAAAGTTAAAGCTCATTCTACAATCCAAACTAGTTAGCCAAAACTAGTTAGAACTACTAAACCTGGAGAAACTAGTGAATAATAAACTGCTGATCAAGAACCGGTTATACAAACTCAGCAGCCATAGACTGTTACCGAAGATCCATAGCCTATTATAATAGAGAGTGGTGCAGTTATTAACGATCAATCCTTAACACAAGCTTCTATTGATGTGATTGCCACTCCAGAGCATGTGATTCAGAATTCTCAAGCCGATGATGAAGATAATGAAATTGTTAAGGTTGATTATGATGATGATATTGATGATGATGACGATGATGATGTTGATAAGGGTAAGGGTGATGTAAGGTAAAAAGAAGTTTAATGATGATGATGGTGGTGACCAGGGTGGTGACAATGGATTAGTTGTAGGTCCTTCTAGTGAATCAGGATTTGAAAATGTATTTGAACCAAGTTCGGATGATCTAGTGGATTACCTACCACTTGACCCTGCTACAGAAAAGTTGTATAAAAAGGAGTTTCACACTTTCTAATAATAGATTTTAACAAAAGAATCACATGATGAAATTAGGTCATTTGATGATCTTGACGAGCCAGCGAATTATAAAAATATATTTGGAAACAGTTTGAAGAGATTATTCTCAAATATCTTGCTGGACAAAGGTAAAATACCTCTGAATCTAGAGTTGAGCATACAAATGCACGAGCTGAGACTTTGCTCTGACAGGAAAGCCAACTCTGAGAAAATTCGAAAAGCTTACTATATATGCTCTTCCACCACTAGTTTAGATTCATCTTTTAAGACATTTCAAACCATTCACGAGATATGGGAATACTAAACTGGTTATGAGTTAGGCTTATGATGCTGAAGGAAAATGTATGTAATTAAGAGAAAAGTTGAAGCTATAGAGTACTATGAGGATGAGCATGATTTTCACACTCTTAGAGCTTTTGATTTATATGCTATGGGAAGAGTGTCGTTTATAAATCTAGTGGTGCTAAACGGGTCGTGTTCTCGAACCCGAAAATTGTGTAAGAAGTGTCAACCCGAACACGACACGAAAATTTATGGGTTGACACGAACACGACCCGATTGACCCGAATTTGTAAATTTTTATATTTTATTCACATATTAATACTTTAAAATTATTATTTTACAACAAAAAATACCAATTAATATAAAACAATTATATTTTAGTGATGAAATCTTATGCAAATTTCTATTTTAAGTTTTAAATTCTGAAATAAAACATATAAGAAACTTAAGCGGGTTCACGGGTTCGACTCGAACCTGACTTGAACCCGTTTATAGTAAACCCAAACTCAAAAATTTCGTGTTAGGTTCGTGTCGTGTCAGAAATTCACACCCCTATATAAATCCAAGAAATTATGGCAAAGCTAATTAGATACGAAACATGATTCGAAGACAAAACAAGTACAACTTCAAGGACTTTAAGACAACAAAATCTAAAAGTAATTGAAGATGATACACGAATAGATCCTAACACTAACACTCCAGTGAAGATCAGAGTGTTCGGACATCCTAGATATGTAAGGAAGAATCCAATCAATGCTCAAGTGCCTGTAAATAGTTTATCAAAATTAATGAGATGGGTTTGCAAAAAGAATATCGGGCATGCAGTGATTTATTATGTTGATAAGGAATTCCGTCCAATTGAAGCCGATGAATCAGTTAACTTTATTGTTGCTCAATTTGGTTGGTTGATCACGAAAGCCTTAGAGAATGAGATTTATGTTTACAAAGGCAATTATAAAGTTGCAAATATGGACTTTTAAAGATTTGATTCACTGAGACTATGGGAAGATTGTAGGGATCAAACCTAGAGTCTCGAGAAATCAAAATCTAGCTTTTAAATATAGAAGTTTATGCGAGAACTAGTTGCCGTGCAAGAAGAAGTTCTCGCGCGATAACTCTTGTTTAGTATAAATATGTGTTTTGATATGTAATTTGTAACACCAGAAATATTTCTCACTTTGTAATTAAGTTTCTCTCTGGAATAGTATTGATGTTTTATTTACATTTTGTTCATCTTGTTCTTTTTTTCTATTCAATCTAATCGAGCGATATTCATTCTGCTTTTAACGTTCGAGATTGATCTTATTGTGATTTTCTTGGATCTTACATTGTGCATCAAGGTTTGTACCTTAGGTTTAGTGAGTTGCATAATAAGATTGCAAGTGTGTCGTACAGGTAGCAGAAAAAATTAGTATAAAAAGGAAAAAAAATAAAAAGAAGATAAAAAATGTTAGTATAGAAATATTAATAAATAATCAAAACTCGAAAATCAAGTAAAATGAAAAAATATAATTTTGTAGTTTAATAAAAATAAGAGTAAAATACTAATTATATAAGTTATTTTTAATAAAAAATAATAAAATGGGTAAATATGTAATATTTATGTTTAGTAAAACAAAGATATCTAATTAAACTTTTAGTTTGAATATATATGTAATTAACTAAGTTTTAGATGAAGATATATGTAATTAAACTTTTAATTTGAATATATATGTAATTAACTAAGTTTTATAAAAAGATATATATAATTAAAAAATTTAAGTTAAATATATATATAATTAATGAATTTTATAACGAGAATATACGTAATTCTTTCATATATTTAAAAGCACTGTTAAAAATATATCAATATCAACAAAATAATTTCATTTTTTCTGTTCTAAGAGCGAAAGTTGAAAATGAAAGGCGACTCCAGAAATTGCTAGAAGCATCTGGCCTCTAGGCGTGACTTTATGCGTTGTTCATACACAAAACCTAACGCAAAACTCTTCGTCGTCGATATGCCATTGCCATGGATGCGGATATGATGGATTCCGATGCTCCGGCGACATCTTCGCCGGAGCTCTCACCGGTTGAAGTTGCTCGAAGATTGCTCACACTAGCTCGCCAATTCCTTCATCAGGGCAAGCCTTCACAGGCTCTTCAAGCCGTAATTCTTCTTTTCTGTTCTGATCACTGTTTGATTTTCTTTGTAACTTGGGTTTTCATTTGAATCATGACTAAACATTGATGCACATATTGACATATGTGTGTGTATTGTTGTTGTTAACTTGTTGTTAACTGTGGTTATAATCTGTTCTAAGTTTAGAATCCCGAATGCTTTGAACAAGTGGTATCCGTATGATGATAATGTTGACAGATACCTGTTCAATTTGACTAGGAATGTGATTGTATATGGGATTGATCTTATTCATAACTATAGTCATTTTTTACACCGGGTTTCGTTGGTTTAGTTTTCATATCTATTTTCTGTAGTCTGTTGATTAAATTATTAACCTAAAATTATGCGTTTGCTTATAATCACTCAAAAACAGGATTTTTGTTTACTACCCCCACAACATTGGCATATTGAAGCCATGTCATTTGGTCCCCATTATGGTTTTGGTAACAGTGTGTTGTTATTGTCGACAAAAGTTAATCTTTTTAATGAACTACTAAGTTCCATCAAAGAAACTAGAGGCGTAAACAAGTAGAGCCGAGCCGAGCCGAGCCAAGCTTTTGAGCTTAAGAGAGTTTGAACTTGGCTCATTTCATGTCTTATGTGTAACGCTCAGTCTCTACTCGTGAGTCCTGTTAGATGCTTGGGCTCAGTTCAGTTATTATTTGTTTTATATAAATATTATCTTTTTTGTGTGTATATATTTCTATAGTTGTGTAGTTTTATTTCATATATGTAGTAGCTTTTATTATGTAGTTATATGTTGTATTGTTTATACATTCCTGTTTTAAGAATAAGCTAAGGGGCTAACAATAGTCTGTTAAACGAGCTCCACATTAAGCTCAAACTCGACTTGAGCTCATTTAGGCTTGTCTCGTGGGTGCTTTTGATGAGTCGAGCTTGAGTAACATGACTCACTTGCACCCCTAATGCAAATTGTCAATCTTGTAAACTTAACTAGGAATTTTAGGAAATCTCAATCAGGGAAATGTACGACTTTGAGACATAGTTTTCAATAGCGGTAATAGTGCTCGCTGTAGCGCTATGTAGCGTATAGATCATCTGCCGCTATTTGGTTGTAGCGTTTAAATAGCGACCTTTTTAATTTGATTTAATTTATTTTAATTTTTCTTATTTTATTTTTCTTATTTTATTTTTCTTTTATAAATATAAATAGTGAATGTTTAATAGCTATAAGGAAGCAGGATTTAGTGCTATTTTAAGCTATTTTGGTGATGTGAATGTTTATTTTTTGTTTCTACAAGTGTATTGCTAAACATGAAATAATGGTCGGCTTGCTATTTACCGTTATTCGTTACATAGCATATAGGTAGCTTGTTGCTATCGAGTATCGACCGCTATTCGCTATTGACAACCTGGCTTTGAGATGGACAAATTAGTAGCTTTAGTTACAGACTTACAGATGGTGTTGGAACGCAAAATTTCAATGAATGAATGTCATAGTATGGATAACAAGCCTAATCTATTTAGAATGATGTTGGATGGAGTGAAGTATTTCAAACCATTGTACTTGACAATTAGGTGGGATTTGGTTTGTTCGCGTTGGAATCTAAGTTCAGGGGATTAAAATATTTAGTTTGGCTATGAATTAGAATGATATCACTGGGCATGTATGACATGACACTACTATGGATGGTGGTATAATTAATATATGATAATCTATTCTTGTTTCACAGGTTGTGATGGCTATGAAAGGCACAGGAGGTGAAGCAGCTGCGCTTGAAGCCCTAAACCGAGCAAAGGAGGTTTACATGAAGAAAATGTATGAAAGTAATGCTGCTGACGAGCTGGCATCCTTGTTTGCCGAGTGTGCAATAGCTGAAGCGTTGCCATCAATATCAGTAACAGAAGAATGTCCACCATCTAACTTGGAGCCGGATGGTGGTGGAACATCTATACTGACTGAAAGCGGGAGAAAGCAAGTGATGGTGGATGCATTCTCTGATGGTAGTAGCTTTGTTTGTTTACAATGTGGGGGTCTTGTTAGTAATAACCGCAAAGATGAACACTTTGCTTTCTGGTGCTGTAATGGTGACACACGTTAAATCATCTTATTTATGTTTTGTAAAATAGACATGAAATAATGTACCCTTTTTGGGGATAATTATTAGTCTAACTCTTGCGATCCATCTGGTTCGATTTCCCCCTAATCTTGACTTCTACTGTTGGTTGTTTTGCGACCCAACCTCCAGCGAAGTACTTCATCCTGAAGAGGGACATTCATGTCCAATGACGTTCGTGCCTTCTTGGCTTATACCCCTAATTTTCATGTCGTAATCTAGCTGTTGCACATATCGAAATACCATTGACAACAACAAGCCACACAACCCCTCAAGATTAACCTTGTCGATGCTAAGTAGCCAAATCTGATTCTCACATCCTGCAAGATCAAATGAAGCAGAGGTTACACAAGTAGGCATATTCTCATATTGCTAAACAATACCATGTGCGGGCAACTGTGTTAAGAATATTCTTTTTGAAACATACCTCTAATCCTTACTACCGTCTTCATAAAACATTAACTTTGCCCGACTACTTCTGATATAGCAAATGCTAGTTAAATTCATCGTGTTTGCACTTGGTAATTCCTACAATCACCTTTTTTCCTTTCACATCAAAATAACTTCTAACCATACGATTGAGACAGCCTATCAAAGCTTCAGAACTCTTGCATGTGTTGATGCTGAATAACATACAAATACTGGCATAGAAGCCTAATCTAGGCTAGAACCCGACTAACCATAACAACTTGCCATAGCTCAGTTTTTAGTTTGGAGTTCATAACCTTTAACATCTAACATTAAAATTTCATTTAGTGAGCAACATCTAACAATTAATTATTAAACTAATCACTAAAAAATATATAATTAAGTATAAACTAGTAGGGTTCCTTCCGCGCTTCGCGGCGGGGCCGAACCGTTCTAGACACAACTAAATGGTAAAAGTTTGTTTTAGAAGGCCAAGAAATGACAGCCATTGCGGCAGCAAACGGTTGTTTAGCACACCAAAACAACAAGCAACACACACTTGTACGTATGTTGTCACCGTCTGCTAGCATTCGACATTATACTATTTATTAATTTAAATATATAACAAAGAGTTCCATAGAAGAACATAACCAGATTGTTGAATACAACCTTCAAGCGTAACGTCGGTCATGTTTAGAAACTATATGAATCAACCAACTCAAGGTTCAAACCTCAACCATGACTGCAACATTAATTGTCACACCATATATGAGGCTGCATCAAAGGGTGTACGTAGTTCATACCTTCATCAAAATGACACCTGAAACACAATACAATCATAATAGATAATCAACCAAAACTTTAAAAATCAGTAATTATACTTAATTAATTACCTTACCTAGACAGAAGCACTGCTCAAGTTTAAATAATAAGGTACACATAAATCTACATTTTGATTTTGCTATTCAAGTATATGTAGTTCCTACCTGAAGAATATGGTATAACTTGGGTTCATATAAAAGCTGTTGAACTATTTCGACTAAATTAAATTTAAGAAAGCATGTTGTGTAAATTATAGGGTAATATCAAAGCTTTGTTCTTGGAGATTTATAGGCCAGAAAAGTACAGAACTATAAATGTCATAGTCAAATTTCTAATACCTTTTCAAATTTGCTCATGTCACCCAATAAGATTGTTATGCTCGTGGTGACTTCTCAGTTAGGAATTCTCATTCCCCCTTCTAAATGGTTACAATATAAGAAATCCTATTAGTATAGAAGTCTATATAATTAGCCAAATCGTCTGAAGCATGAACATAATCGCCTTTGTTCCGAAGGCCTAGCGAGTTAAGCGAGTTTCTTTTTTCTTTTTTTAAAGGCAGTCCTTTTCTTCGATGGACCGATGACTCGCTTGTTTAGTACTGCTAACTATTATTAGAGGATTCCGTCCCCTTGGGACTACCAGTAGCTTCGGTTGTTGAATCTCGTGCAAGTTAGGTTGTGGTTGTATTGGCTGCAAGCGGAACGTAGGCGCTTTAGATGTGGGTTGGCCATGCACTCTCGCGTCCCAATGCCTGGTGAGCTCTACAAATTCACAAATTAAAAGCACGTACTTGGCATTAATCTAAATTAAATTAATCTTATATCACTACTCTAATAAAACGGTAACTAAGGATTACACATGTCACCACCACATTCATTCTCATGAAATTTTTCCGCTTCTCTCTCATATTAATTACTACATTAATTACTAATAATTTTATTTAATTCTTTTTATATTAAAAAGTATTTTAATAAACTAACCAAGAAATATTTTTATTAATATTTCAAAGAAACAATTCTTATAAAATAATTTTTTTAAACATCAAACTTTTTAATATGAAATATTTAAAAATTAGTGGTTTTAAAAAGTAAAAACTTTAAAAATAAAAATAATTAAACTTGGAAGCTATAGTAAGGAAATTTTTGAAAATGATAATTTTTAAAACGGTTTGTTTTGAAGAAAAATATTTAATTTATTTTTTGAAAATACAAAAAAAAGTTTAAAAAGTTAATATCATTGTTTATCACTTATAGTGCTTACTCATATGTAATTTTAATTGTATCTTATCTTAGAAATCATTTTATAATAAAAAAATAATTTTATTTAATATTTTATTCATTTAACCCGTGTAATACACGGGTTTACCAAAGCTAGTATATAATAATTAAGGATACAAACTTAATAAATGTTTTGATTTTTTTAAGGGACTATCAAACAGTCGTCTTCTCTCTAATATTGAGTGTTAGTCAACCAAGTAGAAGAAGATATATTTATTGCATATTGTTACGGGAATTGATAATCTGTTCCACACTTCCACCTAATTGCTATTTTTCACTCAAATTCTAGCACTTGGTTAAAATGACCATTTGCTAAACAAAAGCGAGTTCCAGTTGATGAACAACCAAGTCCCGCAAAAGTTGCAATTAATTGTAATTTTTTACGCACAATTTAAATAATGATCAACTGAATGATAAACACAGTACGTATTACCTCCATTCAACTGAATGATGCACTAGTGATTTGGAAAATGATTTAGATTCACCTTCATGAAGTAGTAAAATAGAGATCCTTGTGATAAACGAATAAACACAAAATACTATAGTGTTGTGTGCAATGAACCCTTTTATTTAGGTTCATCAGCTAAAGAAATGCCTTGCTAACATTTAAACCATTCCGATTGCATTCTTCCATGGCTCGTTTTACGCAATCTCGACCTGTCTTATTTGCCATCAGAAAGTGTTGATTTATCAAGTCCAACAGAGGTAATGCTACAAATAACCAATTTGGAAACAAAGATAAAGCAGTGGGATTAACAATATGGAGGCCACGAGTTCGCAATTGGTACATTTTCAGGGTGAAGAAGAGGAGCCAAGAAAGAGTTACCGGTGGTTTTTCACAAAAAATAGATGATGGGTTCAACAGCATAGAGTCCGAAGGGGGAATTCAAGAGATTTAAGAGGATTTCTTGTTTAAATTATTTATTTATGACTTTAAATAAATTACACAAAGGTTCTCTAACTATCTAATAATCTTACAAAATGAACATTTAGAATCCTTCTATGAACTATATCTAACGTTGTGGTTATATAACTCCAGCAATCATGTACACATTTCAACACCAACCCTATCACCTAATATTAGGAGTCATTACTAATTTCATCTTTGGTCCACTTGCCATTAATGCATTAATATACCAAACAAAACCAACAGCATCAGGGATAAAAGTATTAAGAAGAGCTTTAAATTGATTAGTTGACCCACTCATAAGGCTTTAGTTAAACAAATGTGTGCATGACAAAACGTACGATTCCTATAAACATGTTTGTTCAATATCATCATGAATCCAAATAAGATGTTAAACATACCTTTTCAACTAAATATATTTATTAGAAATAAACTTAAATTGAAGAATATACGGATGGAACATTGGATAGAACACCTGGCAGGCAGTCCTTTTTCATTGATTTCAATCTCAATTTAAAATACTTCTTACCCAAAGATAACTTTTTCACTTGAATAATTTCTTTTCTAGTATAATTGCTAAAGGTAAATATTATTTTCTGTTATGTATTACAATGAACAAAAACAAACAATTTATACAAGAGTACAAGGCTTTAACCAACAAAACTTAGTAACTATTCTTGGCTGGCATTATGCTAGCAACGGTCCTTTTAGAGCAAGCTGTCAAATAATACAAAAAAGGAAATGATGTGCACTGATCCTTAACATCCTTTGATTTATTCTTTGATTTATAACTTTTATTATTTTCATTTTTTCTAACACTCCCCCTCAAGTTGAGTAGTCGGGTCTCCGATGCTCAACTTGTTAAGACAGTAGTTAAAAATTCTCTTATTGACTGCTTTCGTTAATATGTCTCCTACCTGGTCTTCTGATCGAACAAACGGTAGCTCTATTATATCTGCTTTAATTTTTTCTTTGATAAAGTGTCTATCAACTTCTACATGCTTCGTTCGATCGTGTTGAACATGATTCTCAGAGATTTGTATTGCTGCTTTGTTGTCACATACGATCTTACTAGCTTCAGTTTGAGAGAAACCGATCTCTGTCAAAAGTTTACGTATCCATAGAAGTTCTGCTAGTCCTCGGGCAGTTCCTCTGAATTCTGCTTTGGCGCTTGATAGTGATACTACTTTTTGTTTTTTGCTTCTCCAAGTAACAAGATTTCCACCGACGAGGGTAAAGTATCCTGATATTGATCTTCAATCTCCTTTATCTCCTGCCCAATCTGCGTCTATATATACTTGAATATTGAGATGCTTATTTTGTTTAAAAAGAACTCCATGCTCTGCTGTTCCTTTGAGATATCTTAAGATCCTTCATATTGCTTCCATGTGGTCTTTTTGAGGTTGATGCATAAACTGACTGACCACCCTAACTGCATATGCAATATTAGGCCGTGTATGAGAGAGATATATTAGCTTTCCTATCAAACGTTGATATCGTTCATTATCTGCTAACTCCGCCCCTTCTGTCATACAAAGTTTATGGTTTGCAATCATTGGTGTGTCCGCTGGTTTGCAATCAATCATCCCTGTCTCAGCTAGGAGGTCAAGCACATATTTCTTCTGACATATGAATATTCCTTTCCTAGACCTTAGTACCTCAATTCCAAGAAAGTACTTAAGCCTTCCCAAATCCTTTATTTCGAATTATTTGAATAAATTCGCCTTTAATTTCTTCATCTCTTCCTTGTCATTTCTTGTAACAATCATGTCATCAACATATATAATTAAACAAGTTATAAGTTTACCTCTCCTTTTGAGGAATAGGGTATGATCAGAGTTGCTTTGTTGAAATCCATATCTTCTCATTGCAAGGGTGAATCTTCCAAACCACGCTCGAGGAGATTGCTTGAGCCCGTACAACGATATTTTCAGTCGACATACTTCTTTGGTGTTATAGTTTCCTGCAAATCTAGGTGGAGCATTCATATACACCTCTTCTTCTAATTCCCCGTGTAGGAAGGCATTCTTAACATCGAATTGGTGAAGAGGCCATTCTTCATTTGCAGCAATTGAGAAAAGAACCCTGATTGTGTCCATCTTTGCTACTGAGGAGAAAGTCTCTGAGTAGTCAATTCCATATGTCTGAGTATACCCTTTTGCAACTAATCGTGCTTTATATCTCTCAATGGTACCATCTGGTTTATGTTTAATTGTGAAGACCCACCGATATCCCACTGGTTTCTTTCCTGGTGGAAGAACACATTTTTCCCACGTGTTATTTTTTATTAATGCCTCCATTTCAACTTCCATAGCATACTTCCAGTTGTTTGATTTTAAGGCTTCTTCTGTTGAGTTTGGGATCTTTTTCAGTATATAAGGAAGTAACAAAGCTTTTAGCCTCTCTAGATAAATTTCCTCTATCTATGTTTGCCATGGGATATCTAGAAGATCCACTTGTCTTTTCTGGGGAGTATCGTTTTGGTGGAACTCCTCTGTTCACTCTTGGAGGGAGAGTGTAATTCTCGGTTGTTTCTTCTTGTATAGGCTCCTCACGTCTTTCCTGTTCTATTTCTACCTCAGGATTATCAAGAACATTAGTATTTTGATTATCAGGAATATTAGTATTTTGACCTTCAGGAGACCCCATACCTTGAGTATCCTGATGTGTTTGAAAATTTCTTACCTCGGACACTGGCGTAGGAGGATCTTGGTTTGTAGCACTGTTTGTTGATTTATCGGATTGTTGAGAAGTATGTGACTCGTCTTGGGTACTGTGATTAACTTCTTCCACAAAAGGAACCCATTTCATCCAACTCAATGTGTCATCATAGTTTTTCTCCCCCTCACCATTGTGTTGGGAGGTATAAAAAAATTCGGTTTCTAGAAAGTCACAATTCATGGTAGTGTACATATGATGTTTCTTTGGATTATAACATCGATAGCCCTTTTGGTTAATACCATAGCCTACAAATACACATTTCTCAGCACATGGGTCGAGTTTGGTTCGATTAACTTTTGGTATGATTCGTGGTTGTAATGTAAGAGGTGGTGGGAGTTTAGTAAATTCTGATAGAACTTGGCTTGGTGTTTTTAAGTTGAGGGCTTTGGTAGGAAGACGATTGATAAGATAAGTGGCAGTTGAGAGGGCCTCAGGCCAAAAAACTTAGGAACTTGGGATTCAATTATAAGGGCCCGTGTCATTTTTAAGAGAAGTCGGTTTTTTCGCTCGACTACACCGTTTTGTTCAGGCGTATGTGGGCACGATGTTTGGTGTATTATGCCTTTAGTTTGACAAAAAACTTTCATTTGAATATTTAAAAATTTCCCCCCATTATCAGTTCGAAGGGTTTGGATGTTGGTTTTAAATTGAGTTTGTATCATGGTATAAAACATAATAAATTTATCAAAAACTTCAGATTTGTGCTTTAGAAAATAGATCCACGTCATACGGGTGCAATCATCCACAAAAAGAATGAATAAACGAAAGTTTTGACCTTCGACAACTTCTGCCGGCCCCCAAACGTCCGAGTGAACGAGGGAGAAAGGTGAGTCAACTCTTGTGTTATTTAGTTTGTAAGTATGTCTATGACTTTTGGCTAAAACACAAGTTTCACAATTTAACGTTTTATTAGAGGGAAATAACTTTGGAAATAAGAGATTTAAATAACCAGTGGATGGATGTCCTAATCTTCTATGCCATAACCAAGCCTCTCTATCATGAGTCCCGTGAGCGAGCATCACAGTCCGATGTTGAGTCACTTCTTCCACATAATACAATCCTTGACGTTCAGTGCCACGCCCAATAATCACTTCAGTCCGGAAGTCCTGTAGGATACAAAATGTGGGATGCATTAATACCGAGCAATTTAATTCTTTTGTGACGTGACTTATAGATAATAATTTATGTGATAAAGAGGGAACATAAAGACAATTTGAAAGTTTTAAAGTAGGGGAGATTTCAATAGTCCCCCTCCTTTTACGGGAATAATTCCCCCGTTGGCGGTTTTAATATGATCAATTTTGGGTGTTGTATTTGAAACTATGCCAGATAAGTCAAAGGTCATGGTGTCAGTAGCACCGCAATCAAAAATCCATGATTTTTCAAAGTTTTCGCAAGTTCTAGCCATATATACTTGCCCAATAGATTTCAAGTCCTTAACTTTAACTCTAGGTTCCTTTGATATTTTGTTTTGGTCATTTTTATACCCATCATAATCTTGAGGGGTTGCATTTGTAAAAAAAAGATTTTCATGGTTATGGTTTATAAAACAATAACTCGTGGTGTGAAGGGGGCTCCATGTCATTTTCTACAACTATTGGATGGGATAATTTAAGATGGGAAAGAGAGGGGGCTGAGCATTCATTCTCAACCCCTGTACCCATGTCGCTTTCGTGCCCTAGAGGGGCTGTACCGCCGCTGCCGGTAGCAACACCACCAAACCCGCCTGAGAACTCACTGGTATCGCCTCGGTTGTCGTCGTTGCTGGTGGTCTCCGGATTGCCCACGGCGGCAGCCGCCTTCCCTCCTTCTTTATTACCTTTTTTGTGGCCATCATTCCACCATTCAGGAAATCCAACAATCTTGAAGCACTACTCTTTGGTGTGTCTGGACATACCACAATGGCTGCACCTCAACTTCGTTTTATCGACCCGGGATGATGAGCCGCTACTCAAGCTGTTACTCGAGCCCTTTTGACCGATTCGACCCTTCGACAGGAACCCTAACCCATCTTGTTCGTGTGACCTGTTGGCAACCAAGCCTGCCGCCACTATGTGTTGTGGAACTGAGCAAGCTGTCAAATAATACAAAAAAGAAAATGATGTGTACTCATCCTTAACATCATTTGATTTATTCTTTGATTTATAACTTTTATTATTTCCATTTTTTCTAACATAATTAACATGCATGCAAGGGTTCAAATAATATCACTTCAACAAACAGTGGTATCAAAGACATAAAACTCAACTTGGAGATGTAGATTTATTAATTAGATTAAACTACCCGATTGCAGGCTCACAACAAAAACTTCAATAGGATTTAAAGATGATAAACAAACCCTAAACAACAAAAATAAAACCATGCAATTAGATATAGCTAATTGCTTACCTAGTTTGACACTGAAGTAGGCATCTCAGGGAAGAAAGAAGACACAATTTGAACGTGCATTTCTCCAAAAGAATCAATGTAGAGTCCAAGCGATGAAAAGGAACAAAACAAATAAAGCAACGGAAGAAAGGCAGATGTAAATGCCGGCTTCAAACACATGTCTTCCACAACACCAAATACTGTTCATTTGCCGTGTATAATAATAGTAGAGTAATAAGTTACACGACTAGGATTTTTTTTGTTTTTAAAATAGACTAAATTTAATATATGAAGTGGTTTTAAGGTTGAGTTTTGACTTATATGTGTTTTGACAGTGTGATGTGGACACCAGCGGCAGAGCTTTAACAATCTCATAGGGGGGGATTAAATTTTCTTAGGGGGGCGAACTCGCTATATGTATAAAAATTTACACTACCGGATCAAAAATTTACACTATCGGACCAAGAATTTACACTACCGACAAAAAAGAGGGGGGACGTCTTGCAGTTTATCCTTACCACTGATGTAGGTAACCACCAATGCATCCCATAATGTTTTGGGTGTGGGAAGTGCGGTTAGGTTACTTGCAAGTGCAGGTTCAATATTCTGAATCAACCACGAGAACACGACCAGGTCGTCTTGCTCCCACTGTTCGTAATTCTCGTTGGTTGGTTCTGGTGGGGCCGGATTTCCCGACAAATGGCTCAAAAGGTGTTTTGATTTACCCCCAATGGCTACTCGAATCATTCGAGCCCATAGGGCGTAATTCTGACTATTCGATTTGATACTGATCTTTAGGCTATCAGAGTGACTCTGTTTTTGGTTGTTGAGGCTGGTTTTGTGGAGGTTGGTGATCTGTAATCCAAGATCATCATTGTTGGTTTTTTGATTTCCCTCCTCGGACATGATGGCTTTGTATGTGTTTGGTCAGGGTTTGGGAAAGGTAAATGATGAGTAGAATCGAGCAGGTTGATCTTTGGATCATAAACAATGCTCGGATACCATCTTTTCTAGTATAATTGCTAAAGGAAAATATTAATTTCTTTTATGTATTACAATGAACAAGAACAAACAATTTATACAATAGTACAAGGCTTTAACCAAGGAAACCTAGTAACTTTTTCTTGGCTGGCATTATGCTAGCAAAAGTCCTTTTAGAGCAAGTTGTCAAATAATACAAAAAAGGAAATGATGTGTACTGATCCTTAACATCATTTGATTTATTCTTTGATTTATAACTTTTATTATTTCCATTTTTTCTAACATAATTAACATGCAAGGGTTCAAATAATATCACTTCAACAAACAGTGGTATCAAAGACATAAAACTCAACTTGGAGATGTAGATTTATTAATTAGATTAAACTACCCGATTGCGGGTTCACAACAAAAACTTCTATAGGATTTAAAAAAGATAAACTAACCCTAAACAACAAAAAGAAAACCATGCAATTAGATATAGCTAATTGCTTACCTAGTTTGACACTGAAGAAGGCATCTCAGGGAAGAAAGAAGACACAATTTGAACGTGCATTTCTCCAAAAGAATCAATGTAGAGTCCAAGCGATGAAAAGGAGGAAAACAAATAAAGCAACCGAAGAAAGGCAGATGTAAATGCCGGCTTCAAACACATGTCTTCCACGACACCAAATACTGTTCATTTGCTGTGTATAATAATAGTAGAGTAATAAGTTACATGACTAGGATTTTTTTTATTTTTAAAGTAGACTAAATTTAATATATGAAGTGGTTTTTAGGTTGAGTTTTGACTTATGTGTGTTTTTAGGTGTTCCGCTAGTTGAGATAGCGGAACTACCTGATTTGACAGTGTGATGTGGACACCAGTGGCGGAGCTTTAACAATCTCATAGGGGGCGGAAGGGGGGGGGGGGGAATTAAAATTTCTTGGGGGGGGGGGGGGGCGAACTCGCTATATGTATAAACATTTACACTACCGGATCAAAAATTTACACTATCGGACCAAGAATTTACACTACCGACAAAAAAAGAGGGGGGCATCTTGCAGTTTATCCTTACCACTGATGTAGGTAATCACCAACGCATCCCATAAGGTTTTGGCTGTGGGAAATTCGGTTAGGTTACTTGCAAGTGCAGGTTCAATATTCTGAATCAACCACGAGAACACGACCAGGTCGTCTTGCTCCCACTGTTCGTAATTCTTGTTGGTTGGTTCTGGTGGTGCCGGATTTCCCGACAAATGTCTCAAAAGGTGTTTTGATTTACCCCCAATGGTTACTCGAATCATTCGAGCCCACATGGCGTAATTCTGACTATTCGATTTGATATTGATCTTTAGGCTATCAGAGAGACTTTGTTTTTGGGTTTGGTTTTGGTTGTTGAGGCTGGTTTTGAGGAGGTTGGTGATCTGTAATGCAACATCATCATTGTTGGTTTTTTGATTTCCCTCCTCGGACATGATGGCTGTGTATGTGTTTGGTCAGGGTTTGGGAAAGGTAAATGATGAGTAGAATCGAGCAGGTTGATCTTTGGATCATAAACACTGCTCTGATACCATCTTTTCTAGTATAATTGCTAAAGGAAAATATTAATTTCTATTATGTATTACAATGAACAAGAACAAACAATTTATACAAGAGTACAAGACTTTAACCAAGGAAACCTAGTAACTATTCTTGGCTAGCATTATGCTAGCAACATTCCTTTTAGAGCAAGCTGTCAAATAATACTAAAAAGGAAATGATGTGTACGGATCCTTAACATCATTTGATTTATTCTTTGATTTATAACTTTTATTATTTCCATTTTTTCTAACATTATTAACATGCAAGGGTTCAAATAATATCACTTCAACAAACAGTGGTATCAAAGACATAAAACTCAACTTGAAGATGTAGATTTATTAATTAGGTTAAACTACCCGATTGCAGGCTCACAACAAAAACTTCTATAGGATTTAAAGATGATAAACTAACCCTAAACAACAAAAAGAAAACCATGCAATTAGATATAGCTAATTGCTTACCTAGTTTGACACTGAAGAAGGCATTGCAGGGAAGAAAGAAGATTTGAACATGCATTTCTCAAAAAGAATCAATGTAGAGTCCAAGCAATGAAAAGGAGCAAAACAAATAAAGCAACCGAAGAAAGGCAGATGTAAATGCCGGCTTCAAACACATGTCTTCCACGACACCAAATACTGTTCGTTTTCCGTGTATAATAATAGTAGAGTAATAAGTTACATGACCAGGATTTTTTTTATTTTTAAAATAGACTAAATTTAATATATGAAGTGGTTTTAGGTTGAGTTTTAACTTATGTGTGTTTTTAGGTGTTCTGCTAGTTGAGATAGCAGAACTACCTGATTTGACAGTGTGATGTGGACAACAGTGGTGAAGCTTTAACAATCTCATAGGGGGGCGAGGGGGGGGGGGGAATTAAATTTTCTTAGGGGGGCGAACTCGCTATATGTATAAAAATTTATACTACCGGATCAAAAATTTACACTATCGGACCAAGAATTTACACTACCGACAAAAAAAGAGGGGGGGGGGGCGTCTTGCAGTTTATCCTTACCACTGATGTAGGTAACCACCAACGCATCCCATAAGGTTTTGGCTGTGGGAAATTTGGTTAGGTTACTTGCAAGTGCAGGTTCAATATTCTGAATCAACCACGAGAAGACGACAAGGTCGTCTTGCTCCCACTGTTCGTAATTCCCGTTGGTTGGTTCTGGTGGTGCCGGATTTCCCGACAAATGGCTCAAAAGGTGTTTTGATTTACCCCTACTCGAATCATTCGAGCCCACAGGGCGTAATTCTGACTATTCGATTTGATATTGATCTTTAGGCTATCAGAGAGACTCTGTTTTTAGGTTTGGTTTTGTTTGTTGAGGCTGGTTTTGAGGAGGTTGGTGATCTGTAATGCATGATCATCATTGTTGGTTTTTTGATTTCCCTCCTCGGACATGATGGATGTTGTTGGATCTAGAAAGGCTGGTGCAACCAAAACCAAATCACTTAGAATATTTTGGTACAACAAATAAAGGACTTCCGAAGAAAAAAAGGAGCTCTTCCGAAGACAAAGTGTAAAACTAACTTCCGAAGTAAAACTTCAACTTTCGAAGACAAAGAACTTACTTCCGAAGATCAAGACTTAGAATGATAGATCAGAAGTCAACTTTCGAAGTATAGAAGTCCTCAAGCCTCGGAAGTATAGAAGCCTCTTCCGAAGTATAAGTGGCTTCGGAAGAACTTGTTCTTCCGAAGCCAACTTACCTTCGGAAGACACTACTATTATCCAGTGGACATAAGCATGGTCTCCCTGACACTCCGCTGCAGACCTCTGAGATACTGCATGGCATTTTCTCAAAAGCCATGTAGTTGACCATACTTTATTCCACTGTTTACCTTTATAAGTTATTACAGTTGCCATCTTTAGTTGGTGACAAAAGGTAAGTCATGGACATGTCATGACTACCATATCTTAGATAATACTTTACCTAAGATACCTTAACTTTAGCATTGTAGTATATGATTTAGTCTTAGGTTTTCACCTGGTATCAAAGTATATCCTGCTGTAGGATCTAGTATATATAGTTTCTCATTGTAACTCATGTTTCATGCTTGTAAGAGTCTTGTAATACTTTGAGTTGAGAAGTAATATATACAAGTGCCTTGAAAATTATTTCTGTGTGTTCTTTGCTACTTATTATATTATTATCAACTCCTATAAAAGACTCTATTTCTTCTGATTTGAGTGTTATATAAGTGAGTTTGAGAGAAATCCAAGTGTTTAAGTGACAAACCCGATCCTGCAATTGGTATCAGAGCTTTTTAGGCTCTTGATTGTGAGATCTTACCATCCTAATCAACCTGTTTTTCACTTCTTACACCACACTCAAAATGGCCCTCAACAAATCGAAGTAGAGATGGGGACGATGACCAAAGCTCCCATCATCACTCTTGAAAACTTCAGGTCATGGAGCAGACGAATGGAAGGCTTCATCAGGTATCAAGACAGCAAGATGTGGCAATCCATTGTCAATGGCCCGTATAAGCCAAAGGTAGCTGGTGGAAACGGTGCCACGATTGAGAAAGCTGTTGAAGATTATTCTGATGAGGACCGGAAGAAGCTGGATATTGACAGCAATGCCATGACTGTTCTCATGACTGCAATTCCCAACTCCATCATGGTGGGGTTTGAGCATTGCAAGTGTGCCAAAGAACTGTTTGATGCGCTTGCTCAAATGTACTCAAGCTCAAATGACTCCAAGAAGGACTCACTGAAGCAGCAGTTCGAGAACTTCACCTACGTTGCTGGAGAGACACTTAGCCAACAATACTTCAGGTACATGGATCTCATATCTTCCCTTCAGTCTATGGGAATTGCTCATGAACTTAGAGACCTTACAAGAAAGTTCATGAGTGTGTTACCCAATGAGTGGACATTCTACTATGTCTCTATCAAGAGAACAGAGAATCTGAATACACTCACCATGACCGAACTCTATGGCATCCTTGATGAATACCGTTTGGAAATGGAGAGTAAGAGGGGTCATCAGACAAGCAGACCCTTGAGTCTTCCTGCTAGCAACGCTTTAATGGTTGCTGAAGGCTCAGGAACCTCCCAGCCTTAACAATACCTGACTTACACCCAGCAGACATCTTGTTCTTCCGGGCCATACATCACATTTCCTGAGACTCCAAGGTCTCAACAAGCTCAGCAAAGCTCCTTTCAGGACAGCTGTGCTTTTGTCTCAGGAAGTGGACACTCAAATGATTATCAATATTGCTTTGATGATCTAGAGTGCTTCAGCCCGGATGACGTGGAATACGTGGACATAGTCCAACAAATGGCTCTACTAACCTACAGAGCAAAGAAGTTCTTTAAGAGAACTAGAAGGCAATTTTCCCAAAACCTAATCAACAGCAAATTTGGGTTTGACAAAACCAAGGCCAAATGTTACAACTGTAACCAACTTGGTCATTTTGCAAGGGAATGCAAGGCTCCCAAGTCTAATCCGGGAACCCCACAGGCCTCCACACATCCCTCTACACCAAAGCCCACCGGAGTCAACAGAAACAGCTGCAATGGCTCAAGAAGTTGACTGGAGCTTCATGGTACAGGATGTGACTCCTGCTCAAGCACTCATGGCCGGAACAGATGAAAATAAGGTATATGAACATCTCTGTACTCCTGCATGTATTGCTAAGGTTAAATTGTATCAGGACTACAATATGGAGATTAAATCCGATATTGAGTCTTTAAATGTTTTAAAATCTGATTTTAAAAAGGCTGAATCTGACTATCAAAGAAAAATTGAAGAATTAGAGAAAACTGTGTCCCTATTAAAACATGAACACACAAATTATAAGACTCAAATAAATGATTTAATATCCAAATTGACTGAGGCTTAAGCCCACTTGTCACAGCTGAGGCTCAAGCCAGGAAGTATGCTATTTCCGAGCAAAACTTCCAAGCCATTCTTGCATCATCCTCTCACTCAAAGCTTTGTTATCAAAACAAAGATGGGTTGGGAACCAATGAAATTGCTCCACCACACTCCTATGAGTCTATAAGACAACCAAGGTGTGGTACTGAAGAGCAAGAGGTTCCATCTGTTGACCCTCCTTCTTATGAGTCAAAGAATGATACAACCATGGAGACCATCACAGGGAAGAACCAGGTAATTATACCCTCTTCTACCAATGATGATCAAACCCTGACCACCAAAGCTAGAAGAAGCAGAGCTAAGGCAGCCAGAAAAACTGCCAAGAAAGTGGCTGAGTCTAAGCTGAAGATAGACCCAAAGCAAAAGGGTGTATTCATCTCAGCTGGATTCTAGGTGGTTGGAAACTCTGATTCAGGAAAGGGGTGTAGTACCAGCACTCCTGTCCTATCAAAGGATCAGAAGTTAAAGGAAAGGTTGCTGATGATGAGAAAAAGAACAAGAAACAACAATCCTCAAATTCCCAAAAGATTAACATTGTATGCATAATGTGTGGTCTGCAAAACCACATGGCCAAAGATTGTTACTACAATCCTGCTAGCACACATTATGCAAATAATGTTAAAAAGGAAGGAGTCAGGGAAGGTTTCTCATTTGGACCATATCAAATGGTTCAAGTGATGAAAAAGGGAAAGCTTGTTTCCGAAGCAAGGCTGCTTTCGAAAGAAGATCCTTCTTCCGAAAGGAAAAAGGCTTCGGAAGCTAAAGCTATCAAGACTCAAAAGAATAAAAGAGTCCCCTTGAGACCATCCCAGAAGAAGACTGCTTCGGAAGAAAAGGTGGTGAAGGCTTCTTCCAAAAAGAAAGAAGCTTCGGAAGAATGCCAAGCTACAAAAGCTTCAACAAGCTCATCCTCCATGATCAACCAAGGGATGGAATGGAAGATCAAGGAAGATGTTGTAGCCAAACCTCTTCTTCAAAGACATCCATTGAACCCCCATGCATAAATTTTGGTTCAATTATGTCACTATCATTGAAGAACCCAAGACCAACAAGGCTTGGGTTTCCAATCAAAACTAATCATCTCATCTTATGTGCAGGGACATCCATATGACAAGAATAACAATGTTTGGATTGTGGATAGTGGATGCTCCAGGCACATGACAGGGAACAATCTCTCTTCAACAATTTCAACATTATGATGGAGGTCTGTCCAGTTTGGAGGTGAGGCCGGAGATATATTTCTGGCAGAGGAAGTATATCCAATGGAAATTAAAGGTTGACAAAGTTAACTTTGTCAAACAGCTTGAACACAACCTGTTAAGTGTTTCTCAGTTCTGTGATCAAAAGCATCAAATGCTCTTCACAGAACATGAGTGCATAATCCTCAAACCCGGGATGACAATTCCTCAGAAATTGGTGCTTCTTAGATCTCCCAGGAAAGGGGATATGTACAAGCTGGATATGAACAATGCTTCCCCAATAGGAGAAGTATCATGCTTTCTTTCCAAAGCTGATGGTGATGAGTCAACACTATGGCATAAACAAATGTGTCATGTAAATTTTAAGACAATGAATAAATTGGCTAAAAATAACTTGGTACATGGTTTGCTAAAAAGGAATTTTTCTGCAAAGATAACTGTGTTGCATGCCTGAAAGGGAAGCAACACAGGACATCTCATAAATCCAAAGTTGTTAACTCCATCACCACTCCATTACACTTATTGCACATGGATCTATTTGGTCCCACAAGTATAATGGCATTGGAAGGAAATCATATTGCTTTGTGATTGTTGATGATTTTACTAGATTTACATGGGTATTCTTTTTAAGAACCAAAGATGAAACTGCTGAAACTTTGAAATCTTTTATTCTTAAAATAGAAAATCAAATTGATCACAAGGTTAAAATAATTAGAAGTGATCAAGGAACTGAGTTTAAGAACCACGTTCTTGACTCATTCTGTAACTCAAAAGGGATTGCCAAACAATATAGTGCTCCCAAAACTCCTCAACAAAATGGTGTTGCTGAGAGGAGGAATAGGACACTTATTGAGGCTGCTCGGACTATGTTAGCTGATCAAAGCTACCTCTAACATTCTGGGCAGAGGCAGTCAGCACTGCATGCTATGTGCAGAACAGGATTCTTGTAGTAAAGCCACATGGAAAAACCCCTTATGAGCTATGGAACAAGAGCCACCGTTCATTGGCTTTCTAAGGTCCTTTGGCAGCAGGTGTACCATACTTAACACAAAAGACAATTTGGCAAAATTTGCTGAAAAGTCAGATGATGCTATCTTTGTTGGATATTCCTCTAACTCTAAAGCTTATAGAGTTTATAACATTAAAAATCAACAATTTGAGGAATCTTCCAACATTGTAGTCAATGAGCACACTCCTTGTGTTAGGGGGAATGGCCCTGATCATATCTTTGATTTAGAATTGTTTCCAAACTATTCTAAACCATCTTGTGAGAATGTTTCAGCTGGAACAGGTGCTCAAAGTGACACTGATGATGATCTGTTTGAGCTTCCCAGACCTATTCCAAGTTCTCCAAGAGCTGCAGCAAATCAAGTTCCCACTATTGGCAAATCTGATAGTATAACCATCTCAAGAGATAGTGGAGCTTCAACAAGCAGTTCACCTGTTGACTCTCAAATCTCTTCAGGTGACCCTGCACAACACCAAGCTGATGAAAGCAACATCTTGAAGGAACAGGCAACTGTTGATGCTGCTTCACACAAACAAATGATGATGTTTCTCTTTCATTCAATCAGTCCTCATTGAATGAGTTTGAAACAACAGCTGGACCAAGTATTCAAGCTCCTGAGCAAAATATGTCCAATTTGGATTTATCTTTGCAACTGGAGGTGATTCCTAGACTTAGGATTCACAACACTCATCCAGCTGAGAAATCATAGGGGAAGTCTCTGAGGGCGTGAGAACAAGAGGACAAACTCACAATGGGAATGTCTGCTTGTACTCATGCTTTTTATCCCAAATGGAACCCAAGAAGGTGGAAGATGCCTTGAAAGATAGTAGCTGGGTTGAATCAATGCAAGAGGAGCTGCTTCAATTCAAAAGACAAAAGGTTTGGAACCTATGTCCGCTACCATCTGGTCAAGTACCTATAGGCACTAAATGGGTTCAGAAACAAGAGAGATGATAGAGGCTTGATTATCAAGAACAAGGCAAGACTGGTGGTTCAAGGATACACTCAAGAGGAGGGAATCGATTATACTGATGTCTTTGCACCTGTTGCAAGACTTGAGGCAGTTAGGATCTTCCTTGCTTATGCTGCATCCAAGAATTTCACTGTCTACCAGCTTGATGTCAAGTGTGCCTTTCTATATGGGGATATAGATAGGGAAGTCTATGTATGCCAACCTCCGGGATTTGAAGATCCACAACATCCCAACTATGTGTGCAAATTGGATAAAGCTCTATATGGGCTGCACCAAGCACCTAGGCTGTGGTATGAGACATTGTCTCAGTTTCTCCTGAAGAATGGTTACACTAGAGGTACCATTGACAAGACTCTTTTCATAAGAAAGTCTGGGAAAGACATCTTGCTCGTTCAAGTCTATGTTGATGACATCATATTTGGTTCCTCAAATGACCAAATGTGTAAAGACTTTGAGAGCATTATGAAGAAGAAGTTTGAAATGAGTTCCATGGGAAAAATGGACTTTTTTCTTGGAATTCAGGTGAAGCAAATGAAGGAAGGGTTTTTCATCAGTCAATCTAAGTATGTCAATGACATCTTAGAAAGATTTGACATGAAAGATTGTAAGGCAGCAAAAACACCTATACCCAAAAACCATAATCTCTGCCCTGACTCTGAGGGGGAGGATACTGATCAACATCAGTATAGAGCAATTATTGGTTCTCTGATGTATCTCACAACAAGTAGACCTGATATCATGTTTGCAACTTGCATTTGTGCAAGATATCAGGCTGCTCCAAAGGTGTCTCACCTAGTTGCTGCCAAGAGAATCCTTAGATACCTTAAAGGAGCACCTAAACTAGGTCTCTGGTATCCAAGAAATAGTGATTTCAATCTCTATGGTTACTCTGACAGTGATTATGGTGGCTGCAATATCAACAAGAAATCAACATCTGGTGGATGTCAATTTCTTGGTGGAAGGATCATCTCATGGCAATGCAAGAAGCAATCCTGTGTCTCTACATCAACTGCTGAAGCTGAATACATTGTTGCTGCTAGTTGCTGTGCTCAGCTGCTGTGGATTCAAAACCAGATGATAGACTACGGATTCAACTTCATGAGCACTCCTATCCACATTGACAACAACAGTGCTATCTCCATTACTGAAAATCCAGTGAAGCACTCCAAGACTAAGCACATCGATATCAGGTATCATTTCATTAGAGATATTCATGAGAAAAATCTTATCAAGCTAATCAAAGTTGATTCAAATGAACAATATGCTGACTTGTTCACCAAAGCCTTTGATGAACAAAGATTTAAATATCTCATTACAGCTATTGGGATGATAAACCTTGATTAGTCTATCTCATTTGAAAACCTTTTAATGTGTAAAGTCTTATGTCAAAACAATCTAAGCCCTGTTACAAAAGATCTTTCTCTAAATTTTATCTAAGTATGAATTCTTCCGAAGAGAAATTAACCCTCGGAAGATATTTTACATATCTTCCGAAGCAAATTTCTCCCAGGATAATTTTCTTCTCGGAAGAGTTGTTAAGTCTCGGAAGAAGCGATTGATTTCATATCAGATCTACTTCCGAAGCTTGTAACACTCTCCATTCGGAAAGCAACATATACTCTCGGAAGTAATCACTTTACCTTCGGAAGTAAATTTGCCTTCGGAAGAACATTACCTTCGGAAATGCTTTATACTCGAAGAAAGATTTTACTGTGTAACGGAAATCTTTTGGGCCCCACTCTGTAAAAAGTAAAGATTTTGTTAATGATGTCGGATTATTTAAATGGACTAACCTTACCGCCCATGTCACATCATCCACTGAAACCTCCCATCATCTTATCCAAACCTCCTTTAAACCGCCATTCCACCCATTTAAATACCTCCGGCTAATCACTTTCATCCTTTTTACCAAAATTACTGCCCTAAAAGCTTTCTTCCTCTTCAATTTACCTAATTCCGAACTATCTTCTTGTAACTTTCTTCAATGGCACTTAACCCTCAGCACAACCAAGTCGCACTCCTTGACTCTTCAAGGGATGCCGACTTCTCAGATATCATCTCCTTTCTAACCCAATCTTCTTACTACACTGCCCTGACTGTTAACCCCACGGTTTACTCAAATCATATGTCTGAATTTTGGGCAAACGGTCAGATTGAAACCCTAAATGGGGTTCGTGTCATTAGATCGAGCATCTGTGGCCAGGAGTTGGTCATTCTTGAACAAATCATCAGGGAGCATCTAGAGCTTCATGATGAGGGCGCTCCTACAGAATTCCCCAAAGCAGATTTGGACAACACTTATATCCAAATGGGATATGGTGGAGATGTTAGCAGGTCAACCGTCTACAATTTCAACTTCTCTTACAACTGGAAGTTCCTGCTGCATGTAGTTCTTCACTGCTTGTCCAACAAATCTGGGGGATGGGATCAAATCCCATATGAACTTGGGTGCCTAGTTCATGGTTGGTGAAAAGCCTCCGCTTCAACTACTCAAGATTTGTGCTGACCAATCTCATGGGAAACCTTCAACGGGACACATTCTTCATGTATCCCAGGTTTCTCCAGCACATAATCAATTGTGAGCTGGACCAGAGCAAGCTTGTCTGCGCAGCTGCTCTGACTGCTCCTCAAATGAGGCCGACCATCTTCAAAACTTGAAGAGAGTGTCCACCAACTTCACCGGAAGAGATACTGCACTTCTTCCAGGTATGATTGAGCCAATGGCTCCTGGTGACATCCCTGTTAACCCCACAGGTGATGAACCCACACCAGCAACTACCCTCACTTTGCCAAATCTACCTTCTCCACCCATTACCTTCACTTATCAAAGACGCCCCAAACGAACCCTTGTTCAATCTTCTCTGATTGAACAAGCTCCTCATGTTCTACCCAAAAAGGCTAGAGTGGAACAATGGGCTCCCACTCAGCCTGAGGTCCAACCATCCTTCACAATTGACCTCAATATGGGTCTTGAGTCTCCTCAGTCTCAGACCCATGAGCCCGAAACCCAAGCTGAAAACCCTCAGGGAGAGTCTTTATACTCCCCTGAGCAGCCAAAAAGGGACAGCCCCATCACAGGCTCAATGCCTTTAGACATTGATCAAAGTCCCGGGTCACTAGGTTTTACTTCCATATCCTTTACTGACCTATTAATCGGAGCTGATGAAGAGATTATGTCTCTTCAGGGCAATGAAGTTGATCCACAACACCCTCTCAAGGATCAACAGAGCCCAGAGAGATCTCTTATCTCTAGCCCCCATCAGCAAACCTTTACTGAGGTGAGTCCCACTGATGTGGAGGGGACTCATGTAGATTCAGCTGCCACTACTGAAGGAGCCTCAAGGGATCCTCAGGACAGTGGTAACATTACTGAGACTGAATCTACGGCAACCATGCCCTTTGATGACTCTGAAAGAGACATCATTGAGCAAGGGAAACCAGGGCGCCAAGAAACCACATCTGGTGGTGAGGATGAACATACAAGGTATTTACCTCATCTCCCCGTGATTCTTCAAAAGAAGATGAGGGAAGACTGCAACTCACCATTGAAGACCTACTTTCTAAAGTCTCAAATCTTGAATCTAAGGTTAGGACTTTAGAGGATAGGTCTGCCACTCAGCAACTTGAGATTGAAAATCTCAAGGCCAAACTAGCTGAGAAACAGATTGAGAGGTCTGTTAGGCACGTACCAATTCAGGTCTCTTTGACCTCTTCCTCTAGCTCATCAAGCTCTCAGGATGATGCTACCAAAAAGGGGGAGAGTGTTCAGGGACAAAGCCAAAGACAAGAGGAACCCCAAAGTCAAGCTCTCACTTCCCTAAGCTCAAAATATCCTATGCAACAAGCTTCAGTTTTCCTGAGCCTCCTCCAGTTGTAATTCAAATGGATCAAAGGATGCTCCAAGATCTCAATAGGTTCTTCAACAAGTTCCTATTGGAATCTCTTATTGAACAGCCAAGTCCTGATCTGTCTGTGATCTACTTCGGAGCTCAAGAGCTTCAGAGGTTAAATGCACCTTCTACCACTATTGAGGAAGTTGGTCAACCTAAGGTCCAAGTGGAACCTGAGATTAACTTCGAAGGGGAAACAAGGACTGATGGCCCAGCAACTGAGACAGTTGGGACAGATAGTGCATTCTCACAGACTTCCGAAGCACAAGTCAAAGCCTCGAAGAACAATTTCAATCTTCGAAGCTGAGATTGCAGCTGCGGAAGGACTATTCTCCTTATCCGATGATCTAATAGTCACAGATGCAATCCTAGAACTTGCATCTGAGGTTAATAGGGAGGATTTTCTCACCCAACCCCTAGCTCAAACATCAGCATTAACTCCAGCTTCCATCTTTACTACTCAACCTGAACCTTCCATCCAAGAACCCCCAAAGTCTAGCACTTCCGAAGACATCAAAGGAAAGAGGAAGATGACTAAGGAAGAGCTTCAGGAGGAAGAAAGGTTAGAAAAACTCAAAAAAAGGTAGACTTCCAACTGGAAAACTGCTAGCTGCCAGTAGCAAAGCAGCTGCAGCCAACCAGGAGGCAGTCAACAATAGAAGAAGAGTAGAGATCATTGATAGACTTGTCAGTCTAGGAGCTGCGAATGAAGATGTACTCCTGCTACCACTAGAGGAGTTAGTTGAGCTGGAAAAGGCAACTTTGCTGCAAAAACAGCAAAGAGAAGAGGCAGCAAGGTTGGCCTTAGAAGAAGAAAGGGAGAGGAAAGAAAGAGAAGCTGATCAGCAGCTCAGGAGGGAAAGGATAACTTTCCTAACCTCCAGAGGTTTCTCTCTAGAAGAATTATCTCCACACAACAATGATACGATCTTATGGCTCTTCAACAAAGAGCAAGATCAAATGGAGAAGAGAGAAAGAAAGCTGCCAGGGAAAAGCTGATGCTGAAAAAGAAGAAGGAAGAGGAAGCAGGACTAGCTGCTGCCAAGAAGATAGGTGAGAAGGCCTGGATGAAGAGCTATCTCAAGGCTCATGGCTTCTCTGGCAGGCAGGTGGGTCCTATGTCTGAAAAGACCCTCCAGCGACATGTCAGTGACATAAAGGCTGACATTCGCTCGGGGAAGAGGAAGGAGATGTACAGAAGGGGACATGGGATGATCTTCAAATCAACTACTCAACCCCAACTACAAACCCAACCACAACCTGAACCAATTCCCTTTCCATTCCCCATCAAAACCGAACCAACCACTGAACCATACACCCCTGAACCTACACCATCACCCCTACCAACCTCTTCACCTCAACCACCCAAACTACCCATCCTCCAACCCAAAACACTAGCCAAAACCCAAACACCTCAACCTACCCAACAACCCCTCAAACCATCCCCTCAGCCTTCTAAACATCTCTCCTTAGAGGAGTTCAAGGCAATCAAGACAAAGCTCATCAATTGCACAACCCTGAGCGATATCTCCTGTGAGGAGGATTCAGTCAATTTGACTTATGTTGATGGATCCTCATGTTCCCTCACTAGAGATCAATTTCTTGATCTGCCTAGAGGAACATTGGACCAAGCCTCAAATCTCCTTGGCCTCAATTCAGACACTTTGAATGAGGAAGAAAAGAAGTTAAGGAGAAGGCTGGTGACTCTGCTGGATACCAAGAAAGGTGACCAGGTGCCAAGACAACCTCTTGCACCTAGGAAGAAGATCATCCAGTGGAGGTTCGAAGACTCTTCTCATAACTTTGTTGTTGAAAGAGAGAATGGAGAGCTCAACAGGCTAAGTGCCTCATCTCTGCTACACTTCAGCAGATTTGATATTGCTGAGTTAGCAAAGAAGCCATTCTCCAACCCTTCAAACTCTGATGTAGCTACCTATATCAGAAATCATCTAGGCAGTCTTCATATGGTCGAGCTAACCGCTAGGAGCAAGGTTGAAGAAGAGTTGAAACTGAGAGAGGAGGAGAAAAGGAAGGGATCAACAACCAAAGGCAAAGCCTTTCAACAAATGGTTGAAGGTCCTGAACTTGAATCCATAGTTAGATGGGAGTATGACTATAACTCCCGTCAACTAACTCTTTTCAGGGGGACACAACAAAGGGTACATGTCATTCAGAGTGATAGACTGGATCTCCTATCTACCAATGACTTGTACAAGCTTCTCAGCACCACTTCAGGGAAGAACAAAGAAACAGAAAAATATCTTCTGTCCCTGGTGTTGAAAGCTTTGAGAAGCAGAAACAAGTGAGGTTTTAGTAGCATCAGCCTAGGGGGAGTTTGTTGGATCTTGAAAGGCTGGTGCAACCAAAACCAAATCATTTAGAATATTTTGGTACAACAAATAAAGGACTTCCGAAGCTAAATGTGGAACTTCCGAAGGAAAAAGGAGCTCTTCCGAAGACAAAGTGTAAAACTAACTTCCGAAGGAAAACTCCAACTTCCGAAGACAAAGAACTTACTTCCGAAGATCAAGACTTAGAATGATAGATCAGAAGTCAACTTCCGAAGTATAGAAGTCCTCAAGCCTTGGAAGTATAGAAGCCTCTTCCGAAGTATAAGTGGCTTCGGAAGAACTTGTTCTTCCGAAGCTAACTTACCTTCGGAAGACACTACTATTATCCAGTGGACATAAGCATGGTCTCCCTGACACTCCGCTGCAGACCTCTAAGATACTGCATGGCATTTTCTCAAAAGCCATGTAGTTGACCATACTTTATTCCACTATTTACCTTTATAAGTTAGTACAGTTGCCATCTTTAGTTGGTGACAAAAGGTAAGTCATGGACATGTCATGACTACCATATCTTAGATAATACTTTATCTAAGATAGCTTAACTTTAGCATTATAGTATATGCTTTAGTCTTAGGTTTCCAGCTGGTATCAAAGTATATCCGGCTGTAGGATCTAGTATATACAGTTTCTCATTGTAACTCATGTTTCATGCTTGTAAGAGTCTTGTAATACTTTGAGTTGAGAAGTAATATATACAAGTGCCTTGAAAATTATTTCTGTGTGTTCTTTGCTACTTATTATATTATTATCAACTCCTATAAAAGACTCTACTTCATCTGATTTGAGTGTTATATAAGTGAGTTTGAGAGAAATCCAAGTGTTTAAGTGACAAACCCGATCCTGCAGATGTGTATGTGTTTGGTCAGGGTTTGGGAAAGGTAAATGCTGAGTAGAATCGAGCAGGTTGATCTTTGGATCATAAACACTGCTCTGATACCATCTTTCTAGTATAATTGCTAAAGGAAAATATTAATTTCTGTTATGTATTACAATGAACAAGAACAAACAATTTATACAAGAGTACAAGGCTTTAACCAAGGAAACCTAGTAACTATTCTTGGCTAGCATTATGCTAGCAACAGTCCTTTTAGAGCAAGCTGTCAAATAATACAAAAAAGAAAATGATGTGTACGGATCCTTAACATCATTTGATTTATTCTTTGATTTATAACTTTTATTATTTCCATTTTTTCTAACATAATTAACATGCAAGGGTTCAAATAATATCACTTCAACAAACATTGGTATCAAATACATAAAACTCAACTTAGAGATGTAGATTTATTAATTAGATTAAACTACCCGATTGCGGGCTCACAGCAAAAACTTCTATAGGATTTAAAGATGATAAACTAACCCTAAACAACAAAAAGAAAACCATGCAATTAGATATAGCTAATTGCTTACCTAGTTTGACACTGAAGAAGGCATCGTAGGGAAGAAAGAATACACAATTTGAACGTGCATTTCTCCAAAAGAATCAATGTAGAGTCCAAGCGATGAAAAGGAGCAAAACAAATAAAGCAACCGAATTAAGGCAGATGTAAATGTCGGCTTCAAACACATGTCTTCCACGACACTAAATACTGTTCATTTGCCGTGTATAATAATAGTAGAGTAATAAGTTACATGACTAGGATTTTTTTTATTTTTAAAATAGACTAAATTTAATATATGAAGTGGTTTTTAGGTTGAGTTTTGACTTATGTGTGTTTTTAGGTGTTCCGCTAGTTGAGATAGCGGAACTACCTGATTTGACAGTGTGATGTGGACACCAGTGGCGGAGCTTTAACAATCTCATAGGGGGCGGGGGGGATTAAATTTTCTTAGGGGGGGCGAACTCGCTATATGTATAAAAATTTACACTACCGGATCAAAAATTTACACTATTGAACCAAGAATTTACACTACCGACAAAAAAAAGGGGGGAGCCCCCCCCCCCCCCGGGGTCCCTATTAACCTTCGCCGCTGGTGGACACTTCCGCTAGTTGAGATAGCGGAAGAGGTGCAAATGTTGACCTCTGTTATTTTGGTTGGTGGAAACATTATTGTTCTATGACTTCCGCTACTTGAGATAGCGGAAGTGCCATGTATTCAATTTTAAATTTACCTAATTAATAAAAAGTGATAAAATTAATTTATTAACCAAGTTTAGAGGTAAACATCCATACATAAATGCTATTGTTACAATTATTGTCTTACACATTACCATTGTACTATGACACATTTACGTCTCCAAACAAACACCAACTAAATCGGAGGTAAAAAGAGTAAGATATGAATATGTGAAGTTGTGTATTTGAGTTTTTTTTTAAACTATGGATTGTGTTAAAATTAATTAAAATGATTTTTTGACCGAGTTTGGAGGTAAAAAGAACCCATACTTAAACGCAACTATTATAGTTATTGTTTTACATGTTAACGTTGTGTCATGACACATCTATGTCACCAAACAAACGATGACTGAATCACAAGTAACACAAGTAAGATATGAACGTGTAAAGTTGAGTAATTGAGTTTTAAAAAAATATCGGTTCGGTACCAGTTTTTCGGTTTGGTAGATGTTTTCCCTTTTATTGAGCTAAAGTTTTAGAAATTCCACAGACTCGTATCTATCTTATTCGTAATCATCAAACTATTCAAGTAGTTACTTGAAATTTATAATTAACATCACCCTTTAAGTCGTGTATAAAGTTTTTATAAATTTTCAATTCTGTAAAAGTTTATCGTGTATTAATATGAGGGATTAAAAAAATGCCTACGTTAAGTATACTGTTTTTTATTCGTTGGTGTGACATTAATGCTACTTGGCACGATTTACGCCCCGGTAGCAATGCAACAACTTAATCCTAGTTAGTTCTAAGTTTTAATTATTACCTCTCTTTTTTTGTTACATAAATTTGAAAATGAAAATTGGGCACTTCCGCCATCTCACCTAGCGGAAGTCACAAAATAATAATTTCCGTCACTATTTGTACCTCTTCCGCTATCTCAACTAGCGGAAGTGTCCACATCACACTGCCACATCAGGTAGTTTTGTTATCTCAACTAACGGAATACCTAAAAACAATCAAAACTCAACCTAAAAACCACTTTACATCTTAAAATTAGCCAATTTTTAAAAGAAATTCACATAACTACTCACTCAAGTATATGTAAAATGTTTAAAAGGTTTCTTTTAAATTGAAAGGATTACATAGACCAAAAATTTTCTATTTGAATTGAAATGGTTACATAGACCAAAAATTTGGTCACAATAATATTTTACATCTTCTACAATTTAGTTAAATCTTATTTACTTTTCACTTTGGTCCCAATCGTATTTTACATGTTTTTCAATGTACATTTCAGTCTAACTTTTTTGAGTTAGCACGTCGTCATATGCGTGTGTGGTTCAACTTTTCTACATTTATTTTTTCTTCGTTTAGCGGCTCCGTCGCAACACACTGGTCCTAGATCGACTTGTTTATTGTTTTATATGTTTTACGTTTCGCCTGTGTGGTTTATTGTTTTTACGTCTACTTTTTGTTTGTTTTTTATTTTTTCGTTTTTTAGTTTTTTTTTTCAAAACAAGTTTTACCGGTGTTGGTCTTTACTAACTGTGATGTGCCATTAGTACTATTTGATATGATTTTATGCCTAATGTTACAAAACGAAAAACTAAATACCAGTTGTGATCTATGTTTAAAATCAAGTTGATGCAATTATAGTAAAAATCTTGAATCCCTTTAATCGAAATATGGGTCACGTTCTTGTTTTACTCGAGACCTTTACATCGATATAATAATTTCAAAATCATCAATTTCGTATTGACCCAACTATCCACCACTTGCCTACTATTGTACTACTAACCCTTTGGTTTCAATATGTTTAATAACTAGGTGGTGCTGGTGTCAGTAAAAAACTTAATTCTATAGATCAAAGAGAGCTCAAAGGGTTTCAATATGCTAAGCATCCCATATACTTCACTTCTACCCTCTCGCCGCCCGCTTAGCCACCCGAAAAAGCGAAAACCCGCCTTCGTATGTCATCTACATCGACCCCGAAAACAGCCCCTGAGTCAAGTTTGTTCATGCAACCGTGGACGTATCTGTCTCCGAGATCGTTACGTCGGGTTATGTACCCTCGGTTGTTCATTTGTTCTTAGACCTTAATAATATTATCAACCATGAGGGTACACGAAGCGGTGAATGATCATGATGATGCAGCAGTGAAGAAGTGGGTTGAGTCATGGTATATGTTGCTACACGAATATTAATCAAGGGATTAAGACACGAGAGCAGTGCGTAAACGAGTTTGCTGTTGTGGATTAGGCAGGGGCTTTGGTTACTGAGAAAGCGGGATGCAGCTGGAAGATGGGATGCGACTGGGCTTGGGCTTCACTAAGCTGGGCTTCAGGTGGACTTGGCTTCGTCTGGGCAGAGTACCAAGAACCTGGCTGAGACTTGTCGTGAGCTTCAGCTAACTGGAATATCTGCGAGACAACAACACCGTGAGCCTCGCCTCGGACAGAAAGGGATTTCTCCCCGAGACCACACTCCGGCGTGAGAATAAGTATTTGTATTGAGAGAGCTGAATAAGTAAATGACTTGTAATTAGTGTTGTGTGAATGTATGTGTGTATTGGTTTCAATCTGCCTCTTCTTATGGAGTTTCAGAAGTATTTATAGTGTTGAAACATGGGGACTGAACATAGCATGGACTTATTTTTGGAAACCTGTGGTCAATGATCTGGGACTGAAATTCCCTAGCTTAGAGTTTCATACCCTTCTGGTGTAAAGGGTTTCTGACTATCATTAATGAGGTTTGTCTTGATAGTTGACCTGGGGATATGGGGGCTGTTCTGGCTTTCTAGCATTGTTTTGGCATTACTCGTTTTGTCTTCTTTCTTATTCCTTTGCAACCAATGGATGGCTTCCTTGGTTGCCAAGTTTGCATAAGGGTTTTCATAAGTGTTGATTATGAGAGCTTCACCAAGTTCAGCTTTCGCTTCGGTTTTGACGTGCTAAGCCGCGGCACTGGGCTTAGCACCTTAGCCGCGGCTCCGGGCTTTCACTGTGTGCTTCCGCGGTACGCTCCTTGAGAGTGAGTCGCGGTCGTAGCTCAGTTGAGTCTTGTAGCTCGTTTGAGTTTCGGAATGGATTGCTCTACGTTTTGGGCGCGGCTGGACTTTCAACTTGGGCCGCGGTTGGGGACAAAACAGGGTTAGCCGCGGCTGAGCCGTCGGCCTTATCGGGCCGCGGCTGGACGTCCCGCTTAGGCCGCGGCTGTACCTTGTGTTCTCAGGTTTTGCTCGTTTATTTAGGGTGATACCCCTTCAGTATAAAAGCCCACAAGTATACAAAACAAACATGTTGTTTCATCCTAATGCTACACACATTGGGAGTTCACCGAGGTTTGACATGTATGGGTGCGAGTTTGGGTTGGGGAAAGCGGTTGCGGCTAGAAGCGGGTTCATAAACAAGTCGGACGGGAAAATGACGATGTATCCGGGGCGGGAAGGAGGCGGGAGCATGGACGTTGAAGTTTGCTTGTTGCCGGAGTATATGGTGGATCTTGAATGTGATGAAGAGCTTTTAAGTGCTCTAGAGAGTAACTAGATGTTACGAAGTGGATCGAATAAATGAATGCTTTTTTAAGTTTGGATACCATAAGTTTGTAATAGTGATTCATGATCTATGTTCTAAATTAAGTAATGTTACATTTTGTGTTGGTACATATTCCATAAGTATGATAATCGATCAAGAGATAGATTCTTAAGTTCTTTAATAACTATAATGTTACATTTTTTAAAAGTTCACTTAGGTTAAAAGTAGTACTGTAAACAAGTCGAACCAAGGGTGGGCTCGGGCTCGGGCTCGGCTCATTTAAAACTGAGCCAAGCCGGCTCGGTTCGTTTATTATAACGAGCTCAAAATCCGAGCTTGGGCTCGGCTCGTCTACAAACGAGCTGGGTCGAGCCGGCTCGCAAGCCAAATTATTTATTTTTTAAAAGAATATTTTTTTATTTTGTATATATTCTTATATATATATATATATATATATATATATATATATATATATATATATATATATATATATATATATATATATAATAAATATTTGTTTATTTTGATTCGTTGAAAATAATTATATAGTGTTGTTGGTTTAAGAAGTATAATTATATTTTTATAATTAGTTTCTCATTATATTCTTATGTGTACGGTGTATTTTATATAATATGTTATTAATTTGATTATAATTTATATAATTTATAATTTTAATTTAGATTTAAATGAGCTAATGAGTGAGCCACGAACCAAGCTAGCCATGAGCCGGCTCGGCTCGTTTATAAACGAGCCTATTTCGAGCGAGCTTTTATCGAGCTATTTTTGAGCGAGGTTCGAGCGAACCCCCCTAGCCGTGAGCTTTTTGAACATCACTAGTTAAAAGCAAAAGAGCTAAGGTGTCTATAATTTTTATATTATATGGTATGATTGTGAGTGGATAAAATTAAAAATATTATTGTTTATTTGTAAATTTAAGATAACACTGTTCAACCTTATAACTTAAAATATTTTTTAAAGTGGTTGTTAGTGAAAAATGAAAAAAAATATAATAATAAATGTATAAAAAATATTATATAAAAATATTAAAAAATAAGAAATGATATGTGAATGCTTTAAATGGTTTTAACCTGTGAATGCATTCACTCAAATTCCTATATGCAAAGAAATTTAATATTGCTTTCAAATTAAGAAGGTCAATAAAAGGATGTGCAATCTCTAACTACTCGCTATCGTGCATCCACCACCGCACCGCCCTACAACCAACGCCTCCCCACGTTCCACTTCACACATGTCTTTTCTTCGGCCACCCACACACCGTTGTCACCGAGCACAACCACCCGCCACCCCTAGTCAACATTGTGGTCACCCGTTGCGCCTCGAGCCGCGTCCGCTCGAGTTGCGGCCTAGCCGCCCCACATCTCGGCCTTTGGGCCAACACGCGGCCCTAGCCGCCCCCATCCCTAGGGCTTCTTCTATAAATTGCCTCATGTTCCTTCATTCTTTACTCATCCTTTCTCTCTTCAAGTTTTTCTCCCAACCTTCTTGTTCAAGACCACAAATTTCTCCGGTACGTTATTCTTTTCATCTTTCGTGTTTCTAATGGAGTGTAGAAATGACGTTGTTCTTCAACACTCGGTCATCTCTCAAGATTTTTTAAACAACTTTACGATTCGCTATGGTATTTCTTCTGAGCTTGGCCCTACCGTTCCTCCTCCCTCGTCGACCGTGAGGGATGCCCCGGTTGGGACGGTAGCTCTTTACACTTCATTTTTTAGCTTTTGTAACTTTCGCATCCCTGTTAGTCGGTTCTTGTGTTTACTTCTTAGGCATTATGATATCCATCTATCGCAGCTTGTTCCCTTAGGACTTATTAAGGTATACCATTTTGAGATATGTTGCCGTGCTCGTAACGTAGAACCCGAAGTTAATCTTTTTAGGGCTTTTTACAAGTTGAATAGGATAGGTGATTGGCTTACTTTTGAGAAGAGAAAAGCTCCTAAACCTCCTTTGATTTCCCGAACCATAACTAGCCTAAAACATTGGAAAGATCATTTCTTTTTTATCTCATCTAGCATAGTTCCTTTTGAGATGTGTTGGTTCGAAACCAGTAGACCCATTCAGGATCCCTTTCCCGAGCCTGACACATTTGATCTGTCCGCTTATGACCTTTTGAGAGCCGAGCCTACTCCACTCCGTAGCTACTCTGAGCATTTACTTGTGATGGCCGGCGTTAGTCGTAACTGGGCTGACCCGAACGCGGTTCCATTTATGACTTATCAAGGGAAACGTAAGTAGCTTCCCTATTTTGTGTCTCAATACATACGTTTATCCATCTGATTATTGCTCGTCTGATGTGTTTGTGCAGGTATGGGTCTGTTTGAGCGCATGAAATTGTCTGCGAAAGAGGATGTTTCTCGGCAGGCTGAAGCTTTGCCTGAGGGTGCAACTTCTGTTTTGGATACCCATGCTGGTTACGTTGTTCAACCTGGTGAAACTATGTCTCCTCCTACTCGCAAGCGAAAAGGTATTGATGAAGCTTCTGTTCCTACTAGTCGCCCCAAGATGAAGCGCAAACAGGGGTTGGGCGGCCCAGGGCTGCGGCCGCGGCCCTCCCCCCCCTCTTTCGCCTGCCGCGGCTCCCCAAGGGGAGCCCTCAGCCGCGGCTGAGGCTGCCTCTGGTTCGGGTTCTGGCAGTTCCGGTTCTGATTCTTCGTCTCCTGGTGAGAGCTGTTCCTCATACTCGAACATTATCCATATTCATATGTATATATGTGAACTGTCTCTAACCTTGGTGATCATTCGGTTGGTGGTTCAGGTAACGAAAAAACGGCTGCTTCCTCTGAGGACTCCGAGCTGCATGCGGAGGATAAGTTTATTCCCGACTGGGAGCTGACCAACGGGACAACTTTCGAGACCCCAGATGCGTGTAGGGATTTTATGTTTGCATCCCGCACACCTGCAGAATTCTTTCGTGGGGAAGCTTTGAAGAATAGGGCATTGTCGAATGCCGGTTGTCAATCTATGGTGAACAGTTTGTTTTCATTTGTGGAGATTCACAGTCGTTGGGTAGACGGTGTTAACGAGATTCGTGACCTCAAGAAGCAGGTGTCCAAACTGGAAGCTGAAAATGCTTCCCTTAAGTCCCGTTGTGACGCGTCTGACCTTGTTAAGGAAAAGCTTACTGTGGATCTCAGTGGTGCTCAGGAGGAGCTATGTATTCAACGGGCTGCAGTGAAGAAACTTACCTCGGACTTGAAGGATAATCAACTTGCATCTGAGAAACGAATTGCGAATCTTGAAGACAAGGTGTCTCTTCTCACATCGGAGAAGAAATGGATTGTTTCCGAGGGTGTTGCCTTGGCTTTCAACAAGGTTCGTGACAGTGACGAGTTCCTTGATTCGTTGGCAAAGATCAACAGTTTATCAGACAAAGTTGGTTATAACGCTGGTTTGTTGGATGGTGCCTGCCTTGCTGCCGAGGGCAAGAAACCGGAGACGGCGAAAAACTTTGATAAGAATGCATTGAAGAAACTGCGAGCTGAGTCAGATTCATTTGACAAAGCCACCTTTCCCATGACCAAGACCATTGCTGCAATGCATGATTCACCTTTTGAGGAGTTCAAGTCATTCTTGACCACCCCGCCTGAAGACCCTGCTCCAGCGTAGTTAGTTTGTTTGTTGGACATTTATTTTGTGATGCTATTAGACTTGTACTCTGACTCTATGTTTGTTTCGTAATGATATTCATGCTTTTATGCTCCATGTCTTTGTGTCGGTTGTTGACTTTGCGAATTGTTGATGCCTCACCATGACCGCGGGATGTTATGCGGCTTTTGGCCACGATTGTTTTAATCGCACGATATTATTATGATAATGCTTTGCTAAGGCCTTCGTCGCGACCCGAGGCTCCGGCCGCGACTCGAGGTTCGGCTATGGGCGTCTTGAACCTTGCCGCGACTTTCCCTTAAATGCTATTGGCCGCGGCTTTTGACCACGAACCACTTCTCGGCCGTAGCTCGTTTTAATGCTGTTGGCCGTGGCTTTTGACCACGAACCACGTCTCGGCCGCAGCTCGTTTTAATGCTGTTGGCCGTGGCTTTTGACCACGAACCACGTTGGTGTTCTAAGGCCCTTGGCCGCGGCTCGTTTTGGTGTTCTAAGGCCGTTGGCCGCGGCTCGTTTGGTGTTCTAAAGCCGTTGGCCGCGGCTCGTTTTGGTGTTCTAAAACCGTTGGCCGCGGCTCGTTTTGGTGTTCTAAAACCGTTGGCCGCGGCTCGTTTTGGTGTTCTAAAACCGTTGGCCGCGGCTCGTTTTGGTGTTCTAAAACCGCGGCTTTTGACTATAAAACACTGCTTGGCCGCGGCTCATCTCAGCGATGTTGGCCGCGACTTTCGACTATGAATCACTTCATGGTTATGACCCCACTTGCTCACAACATTACTATGGTTAAATTTCTAGCCGCGATTCGTAATCTCGGCCGTGACTATGGCCTAGGGCGCGACTTTGGTTTTGGTCGTGAACTTCCCCTTGGTTTCTACTTGCTTGTTGCTATGGTCGCGGCTTGTTCTTGGTTACAGTTTTGGCCGCGACTTCATACAACACTGTATAGTTTGGTTATCGCATGTCATTCAACTTATGAGTTGTTATTTTCACTATATAATCCGCGTATTGTTGCCCTCTCACTCGTTTTGATTTCGAGTTAACTGCTTTTCTGGCTTTGGTTTTACAGCCGAATGAAAATGCATAACGTGGAATGGCTCTAACTGTTTGCCAATATATGACCATGCATAAGAATGAATGTCTATGACTGGTTACTAACAACGAGTTGGGTTTAATCATGGTTATGTTTAACTTTAGCTTGACAGATGTTTGCATTGTTTGGTTACTTGTTTGCGGATGTTGCTCGAGTATTGGTCTCATGTTTCTTTCTTTGCTCTCACGCTATTGAGGCTTCAAGACTCAATAAGATTCTGGTTATGAAAAGATTCAATAACTGGATGTAACTGCTGGTGCTCGTATGCACCTTCTTTCTGAAAAATGAGTTACACTTGTTTAAAAATAAAAGCTACTACATGTAGCACCGTCGGAGCTGAGCTCCGTTCCACGTTCTTGGGATAACTGCTCCATCTAGCTGGCTGAGCTTGTAAGCTCCATTGTGCCCCACTTCAATGACTTGATAAGGTCCTTCCCAACGCGGACCCAGCTTGCCCTGATCTTGAACTCTGCTTGCTTCATTACTTCTCAAGACGTAATCACCCACCCTGAATGTTTGGTGCTTCACACGAGAGTTATAGTATCGCTCAACTTCCTTCTTGTGCTTTGCCTCTCGGATTGCTGCCACCATCCTTCTTTCCTCCAGCAAATCCAAATTAAGCCGCAGGTTGTCCTCATTCTCTTGCTCAGGGGCTTGTGTGACCCGAGTTGTTGGTATGCCTATCTCAACGGGTATCATGGCTTCCGACCCGTAAGTTAGATTGAATGGGGTTTCACCATGGCTGGTTTTGGGCATGGTCCGATGGGCCCACAAGACATTGGGTAACTCTTCCACCCAATTCTTCCCTTCAACACCCAGTCTTGTTTTTATCCCTTCCACGATGCTGCGGTTAACTCTCTCGACCTGACCGTTACCTTGTGGGTGTGCCACTGACGTGAAAATTTGTTGGATTTGCAGCTCTCTACACCATGATTTGAATGGATTTTCCGCAAACTGCTTTCCGTTGTCCGTTACGATGAACAACGGAAGTCCAAAACGACAGATAATGTTTTCCCACGTGAATTTCTTTACTTGCTGCCCTGTGATTGACTTCAGAGCCTTGGCTTCTACCCACTTGGTGAAATAATCCACGGCCACTAAAAGAAATTTAACTCCTCCGGCTGTAACTGGGAAGGGGCCTACAATATCCATCCCCCACTTCTGGAAAGGCCACGCAGCATGGACTGGGATTAGATCATTTTTGGGCCTGTGGCACATTGGTGCGTGCCTCTGGCAGCTGTCACATCTTTGGATCTCTTCGGTGGCACTCTTGTGCATCTCGGGCCAGTAATACCCCGCTCCCATTGCTTTTGCTACTACCATTCTTGGTCCCGCGTGAATGCCACAGATGCCTTCATGTATCTCTCTTACGACATAATTTGCCTCGTCCGGTGTAAGGCATCGTAATAATGGCCCCATATAAGACTTTCGGTACAGGATCCCTTGCCGCAGCTCGTACTGCAGTGACTTCGTTTGAATGGCTCTGGCATCTCCCTTCTCTTCAGGTAGATCGCCGCTTTCCAGGAATTTGACAATTGGATCCATCCAAGATCCTTGCGCTACTTCATGCACCGAGACTATATCCTTTTCTTCAATTGACGGGGACTATAGCACTTCAACCCTTACTTCCTTTGCCAGATGGCTGAAGGTGACTGAGGCAAGCTTGCTAAGGGTGTCTGCCTTTTTGTTTTGGCTTCTCGGAACGTGTGAGACATTACATTCCTCAAAGCTGCTGATAAGATCTCTTGCTTTACTGAGGTATTGCTTCATTTTGCTTCCTTGGCGTCGTAAGACCCATTAATCTGATTTGCAACCAGCAATGAGTCTACGTGGGCGTGGAGTCTCTTGATTCCCATTTGCTTGGCTAACCTCAAGCCAGCCAACAGTGCCTCATACTCCGCCTCATTGTTGGAACTCTTGAAAGCCAACCTCAAGGCGTAAGTCACTTCTTCCTTCTCCGGCCCTGTCAGTATCATACCAGCGCCTGACCCCTCATCATTTGACGCTCCATCGGTATGCAAACACCATTCTCCGTTGTTTTGACCCACAGATTTTTCGTTGTCATTGTTACCTCCCTTCTCTTGTGGCATTTCTGTTAAAAAATCAGCCACAACTTGCCCCTTGATTGCCACTCTTGGCTTGTACTCGATCTCGAAGACTCCCAATTCTATTGCCCATTTCGCCAATCTCCCTGATATCTCTGGCCTTCTTAAAATTTGTTGTATGGGTTGGCTGGTCCAGACCTCAATCACATGGGCCTGGAAGTATCTTCGCAATCTCCTGGAGGCATACACTAAAGCAAGAGTTAGTTTTTCCATGGGCGAATACCTGGTTTCTGGATCTTTAAGGGCCCGACTGATGAAGTAAATTGGGGTCTGCTCTTCCTCTCTGTTCGTCATCAACACAGCGCTTACAGCTTCTTCTCCCGCGGATAAGTACATTACCAGTCGCTCCTTAGGGAAGGGAGCTACCAGCCTGGGCAGGTTGCTTAAGTATACCTTCATCTGTTGAAATGCTGCTTCTGCTTCATTCGTCCATAAGAAATCCTTCTTGCTCAAGCAGTTGCGCAAAGTGGTCATGAAAGGCAAAGCACGCTCAGCATGTTTCGAGAGGAACCTGTTCAGGGCCACCAACCGCCCATTGAGTGTTTGTACTTCTTTAACTGATTTTGGAGATGGCATATTAAGGACAGCCGCCACCTTTTCAGGGTTGGCTTCTAATCCTCTCTTTGTCACCACCACTCCTAGAAACTTCCCTTCTTCTACTCCAAACGAACACTTCTTAGGATTCAGCTTCATGTTCATTGCTTTCAAAGTTTGAAAAGTTTCAGCAATATCTGCAAGCAAATCCTCCTCGTCACGACTCTTTATCACCACATCGTCCATGTAGATTTCGATGTTCCTTCCTGTCTGCTGAGAAAAAGCTTTATCCATTAATCTTTGGTAAGTAGCTCCTGCATTCTTCAAACCAAACGACATTTTTGTAAAGCAGAAGATGCCAACATCTGTGTAAAAAGCAGTCTTGTCTTCATCTTCGGGAGCCATTTGCACCTGGTGATACCCCTTGTAAGCATCAAGGAAACACTTTAAAGGAAAGCTTGCCAGAGAATCCACCTTCAGATCGATATCCGGGAGTGGATAGCAATCCTTAGGACACGCGTTGTTGAGATCCTTAAAGTCAATGCACATCCTCCATGTGCCATCGCTCTTTTTTACCATTACTGGATTAGCAACCCAGGTTTGGTAACGCACCTCTCGAATAATACCTGCTTCAAGTAGTTTCTTGACTTCTTCAACTACAGCCCGACTTCGTTCCTGACCCATGTGCCGACGCTTCTGCGCAACTGGTTCCTTTGATGCTCGTGTGTTCAATCTATGCTCTGCTGTGCTGCGTGGGACACCCTCCATGTCGGTGGGTTGCCATGCGAAAACGTTCAAGTTGTTTCGCAGCAGATGACGAAGTCGTTCCTTAGTTGCGTTACCCAGCTGCCCACCGATGGTAATTTTTTGTTCCGGAAAAAGGGGGTTAATTACCCACTTCTCCAGCGTTGGGCATACCAGCTCATCCTCCCCCACTGCTGTTCCTGGGGCGATAGCTTTCACATCCTTGCATTCTTTACTAGAGTATATGGTGACAACTCCGGTTGGAGTGGGAAATTTGATCGCGGCGTGGACTGTGGATATGACTGCTCCAAGCATACATAGACCCGGCCTTCCAAGTAAAACATTGTGAGACGACTGGGATCTCACAACCAGAAAATTCATGGTGACCTCCCGCCACCCGGTGTGGTTTCCTATGGCAACTGGTAACTGTATCTGGCCCAGGGTCTGCACTACCTCTCCTGCGAAACTAGTGAGGAGGTGTGTCTTTGTATCTAGAGTTCTCTTGATTTCCTCGTCAAGCTGCAAGAAACAGTGTTCGTACATAATTTCCGAACTACTCCCACTATCTACATATATTCTGTGTACCTGGTGTCCTGCAATGATGGCTAAAATCGTCAGGGGGCCGTTGGCAAAACTTCCACCGTGTATTGGAGGAAACGAAATTTCCTGTGCCATCCAAGGCTCCATGTGATCAGAATGACGTTTGATGCTGCATTCTGCGACCCTTATCATGAATATCTCCTTCCTTTTATCCCCCGCCTGGGGTGCTTTCTTCAACTCTCTCAACAGGTGTGCGAGCTTTCCAGTCTTTATTGCCAACTCTATCTGTCGCTTTAACGAGAAACAATCATCTGTTGCATGCCCATTTTCTTTATGAAATTCACAGTACTTGCTCGTGTCTCTTTTCACCCCTGGCTTCAAAGGTGTGGGCTTGGTAAAGTTGATGTTTTCTGTGGCTAGAATTTCACTTGGGGTTTTTATCAGAGGTGGGAGGGTTACATTGGGACCCTGCGGGTTCCGAATTGGGGTTGTGAAACGAGGTTGGAAAGGCGGGCCTCGTTGTGGGTAACGCGGTTGGAAACGCGGTTTTTCCCACGACCTTGATCCTCCTGGCCTTTTTGGCGAGTCCCACATAGGGGACACAATTTTCTTCGGCGTTCTATCCTTCAGCTGTTCGCATGCCTTCTTGCCTCTGACGAACGCTTTGGCCCTCTCCAACATTTCGTCTACCGTCTTTGGGAGGCACTCGTGAAATCTCTCCACCAACTGATCATTCCTTACTCCGTGGATGAAAGCTGAAATTCTGATCGTCTCCCCGGCCCCCCGTACCTGCATACTTTCTTTCGAATACCTTGTGATAAAGTTTTCGATGGACTCACCGTCGCCTCTTTTGATGTTATGCAGTTCTGTTGGATCTTTAGCGGATAACCTCTGCTGACTGAAATTTCTCAAGAAGTCTTCCTCCAGTTCCTCGAAACTTCCGATCCCTCCAACTGGAAGGCTGTCGAACCAGACTCTAGCTGCACCGGTCAGAGTCTGAGCGAACATGTGGCACCATACAGGGATCGACCACTGCTCTACTTCAGCAGCACCTACAAAAATTGCAAGATGGTCGTCTGGATCGCCTGTGCCGTTGTACTTTCCTACATTGGACGGCATCTTGAGTTTCGAAGGGAACGTAAACTCTGCTATTCTCGGTATGAACTTAGATCTGGCTCTTGCCGTGGACGGGCGGTATGGCTTGCTAAAGTCGTCATCGGCTCCGGCTTTCTCTCCGACTGCAGCGGCGCCTTGACTCTTCTTTGCTTTCTGATTACCTTCAGCATTATCTACCTTGTCTCTTCGACCGTCCTCTCCTTCTCCACGATTCACTTCCTCTGGAGTTTCTTCATACTCGAGGCGTGTTCGGATGTCCTTGAGACGTTGCTCTCTTTCCTCCTGCTCCAGCATAGAGAGGATTTGTTCTCGATTTCTGTTGATGAATTCTGGGGTGATGACGCTACCACAGTTGTTACCGTCCCCTGTGGTAACTGCTAACGGGGAGACGGTAGTGTGTGGGTTTTCGGCGTCACTGGTATTTTTATGGTGAGGGGTTCCCTGGCCTGAATCCATGACAGTTGTTTGAGTAACGTCTGGGTCCCACGGATGGCGCCAAATGTTGCTACACGAATATTAATCAAGGGATTAAGACTCGAGAGCAGTGCGTAAACGAGTTTGCTGTTGTGGATTAGGCAGGGGCTTTGGTTACTGAGAAAGCGGGATGCAGCTGGAAGATGGGATGCGACTGGGCTTGGGCTTCACTAAGCTGGGCTTCAGGTGGACTTGGCTTCGTCTGGGCAGACTACCAAGAACCTGGCTGAGACTTGTCGTGAGCTTCAGCTAACTGGAATATCTGCGAGACAACAACACCGTGAGCCTCGCCTCGGACAGAAAGGGATTTCTCCCCGAGACCACACTCCGGCGTGAGAATAAGTATTTGTATTGAGAGAGCTGAATAAGTAAATGACTTGTAATTAGTGTTGTGTGAATGTATGTGTGTATTGGTTTCAATCTGCCTCTTCTTATGGAGTTTCAGAAGTATTTATAGTGTTGAAACATGGGGACTGAACATAGCATGGACTTATTTTTGGAAACCTGTGGTCAATGATCTGGGACTGAAATTCCCTAGCTTAGAGTTTCATACCCTTCTGGTGTAAAGGGTTTCTGACTATCATTAATGAGGTTTGTCTTGATAGTTGACCTGGGGATATGGGGGCTGTTCTGACTTTCTGGCATTGTTTTGGCATTACTCGTTTTGTCTTCTTTCTTATTCCTTTGCAACCAATGGATGGCTTCCTTGGTTGCCAAGTTTGCATAAGGGTTTTCATAAGTGTTGATCATGAGAACTTCACCAAGTTCAGCTTTCGCTTCGGTTTTGACGTGCTAAGCCGCGGCACTGGGCTTAGCACCTTAGCCGCGGCTCCGGGCTTTCACTGTGTGTTTCCGCGGTACGCTCCTTGAGAGTGAGTCGCGGTCGTAGCTCAGTTGAGTCTTGTAGCTCGTTTGAGTTTCGGAATGGATTGCTCTACGTTTTGGGCGCGGCTGGACTTTCAACTTGGGCCGCGGTTGGGGCCAAATCTGGGTTAGCCGCGGCTGAGCCTTCGGTCTTATCGGGCCGCGGCTGGACGTCCTGCTTAGGCCGCGGCTGTACCTTGTGTTCTCAGGTTTTGCTCGTTTATTTAGGGTGATACCCCTTCAGTATAAAAGCCCACAAGTATACAAAACAAACATGTTGTTTCATCCTAATGCTACACACATTGGGAGTTCACCGAGGTTTGACATGTATGGGTGCGAGTTTGGGTTGGGGAAAGCGGTTGCGGCTAGAAGCGGGTTCATAAACAAGTCGGACGGGAAAATGACGATGTATCCGGGGCGGGAAGGAGGCGGGAGCATGGACGTTGAAGTTTGCTTGTTGCCGGAGTATATGGTGGATCTTGAATGTGATGAAGAGCTTTTAAGTGCTCTAGAGAGTAACTAGATGTTACGAAGTGGATCGAATAAATGAATGCTTTTTTAAGTTTGGATACCATAAGTTTGTAATAGTGATTCATGATCTATGTTCTAAATTAAGTAATGTTACATTTTGTGTTGGTACATATTCCATAAGTATGATAATCGATCAAGAGATAGATTCTTAAGTTCTTTAATAACTATAATGTTACATTTTTTAAAAGTTCACTTAGGTTAAAAGTAGTACTGTAAACAAGTCGAACCAAGGGTGGGCTCGGGCTCGGGCTCGGCTCATTTAAAACTGAGCCAAGCCGGCTCGGTTCGTTTATTATAACGAGCTCAAAATCCGAGCTTGGGCTCGGCTCGTCTACAAACGAGCTGGGTCGAGCCGGCTCGCAAGCCAAATTATTTATTTTTTAAAAGAATATTTTTTTATTTTGTATATATTCTTATATATATATATATATATATATATATATATATATATATATATATATATATATATATATATATATATATATATATATATATATATAATAAATATTTGTTTATTTTGATTCGTTGAAAATAATTATATAGTGTTGTTGGTTTAAGAAGTATAATTATATTTTTATAATTAGTTTCTCATTATATTCTTATGTGTACGGTGTATTTTATATAATATGTTATTAATTTGATTATAATTTATATAATTTATAATTTTAATTTAGATTTAAATGAGCTAATGAGTGAGCCACGAACCAAGCTAGCCATGAGCCGGCTCGGCTCGTTTATAAACGAGCCTATTTCGAGCGAGCTTTTATCGAGCTATTTTTGAGCGAGGTTCGAGCGAACCCCCCTAGCCGTGAGCTTTTTGAACATCACTAGTTAAAAGCAAAAGAGCTAAGGTGTGTATAATTTTTATATTATATGGTATGATTGTGAGTGGACAAAACTGAAAATATTATTGTTTATTTGTAAATTTAAGATAACACTGTTCAACCTTATAACTTTTTAAATATTTTTTGAAGTGTTTGTTAGTGAAAAAATAAAAAAAAAATTTAATAATAAATGTTAAAAAATATTATAAAAAAATATTAAAAAATAAGAAATGATATGTGAATGCTTTAAATGGTTTTAACCTGTGAATGCATTCACTCAAATTCCTATATGCAAAGAAATTTAATATTGCTTTCAAATTAAGAAGGTCAATAAAAGGATTTGCAATCTCTAACTACTCGCTATCGTGCATCCACCACCGCACCGCCCTACAACCAACGCCTCCCCACGTTCCACTTCACACCCGTCTTTTCTTCGGCCACCCACACACCGTTGTCACCGAGCACAACCACCCGCCACCCCTAGTCACCATTGTGGTCACCCGTTGCGCCACACCCACAACCTCTTCCATCTTAAAAGCTAACATTGGCATGCCACCCCTGTCCTCTCTGGTCATCAGAGCAGAATAGTTGGTGATGACGGCATGGCAAAGGCATCTAATAGGCTGGGGGTGGGAATGATAGAGGTGTCAAGGTGGCGGGGATGACCCCTAAGCGTTGTCCATAGTGGTAGATTCCAGTCCCCTTATTGGTTTTTTTTCTTACCAAGATATATTAAAAATTCAAATTTATTTGATACATTTCAAATCTTTTAATTTTCTTATTTAGATAAATTTCAACCCCAAATAAAATTCTTTTAGTTACCAATTCTTTTAAGAACTAATAATTCTTATAAGAAGGTTTTATGTAGTAAACACATGTTAAATATAAAAGACTATGATTGAAATAGTATATTGAAGAAAATAAGTCAAGTTATGTATCATAACAAATATGGATTTTGTATATTCAATTTACTAGTTAAAATCCTCCATGCACGTTGTGCTTGTTGTAACATTTGTCAATTTTAAAAATGTAAACTCGAATTTGTTGGTTAATTATAAAAATCATACATATTATTTTATTCTTTTTAGTAATTCAAAAGCAATAAATATGTTATTTAACTAATTTTGTGACTTTATTTATTCAACTATCATTTATTATATTATTTTTTTGATAATTTCATCATTTATAGAATTGTGTTTTATAAGATTATAAAATTTTAATATTTAATTAAAATACAAAGTCAATTTTTACATGTATGAAGTCTATAAAGTTTACAATAATTTACTTAGAAAATTGGGTTTTTATAAGTCTAAGGTTTAATTTGTAATTTTTGAAACATAATTTAAGAGTTTCCTACATAAAATAACATACTTCCAAACAACATGGATCAAAGTGTAACTTTCTTTTAAAACCTAACCCCCCACCTTCGACACTGTCCTTTTCCGACCACCTCCGGCGAGAGTTAAAACCTCCAAGTTATACCGTTTTGACTCAATCAAATCGTTACTCCCTGGTCGCTACCCTGTCTCGAATACCTGACCCATTATAATTTGAATAAATCGGTTGCTAATGTTATCATAATCGAAACCGCAACCTATGTTAAATTGAATTTGTTTCAACTCGATTCATAGTCAAATTAATCCAATAAATTGAACTGAAACGCCCATGAAGTATCTGAGAATTCAAACCCATAAATAATGGTGTTTAAAACATAATAATTCATTGTAACACCCGGAAATTTATTATTTTGAAGCCGGCGAAGAAAGAAAAGAAATAAAGTCCAAAGTCGAGGGACCAAACTCGCCAACGAAGAAAAGTTGGGAGATGTGGTGGTATGTGTAGGGAGAGGGCAGCCCACTCTCCCCACACACACCAAATTTCAGCTCACAAAGGAAGAGAAGAGGGAAAAGAGGAGAAAAGAGGAAAAAGGGGTGTTTCGGGTGATTCGGGTGTCCAAATCCGTCGAGTGGCAAGCCAAATCGAAGCCCTTGTCTTTGTGCTCGATTGTGTGAGTTCTAGGACCCCACTTTTACTTGTTTTCAACTGATTTTGGGGCTGGAAAATGTTCAAAACCTGTTTTTGTGTGTGTATGTGTTTGACCCATTTGGGTGTGATGTGTATGATGCGTTTAGAGTATGATTTCGGGCTTGTGTGTGCTTGTATGGTGTTATGGTATGCATTCCTAAGGTCCAGGAGGGTTAATTTAGGCTTAGAATGGGTTTGGATGAGCTTGGAGGCCGAAAATGGCAGATTGGGTTCGGGATGAACTCCATTCTGCATCAGCTAGGGCTAAGCGCCCGAATGAAGGCCATACGGCCGAATGAGAGGCGATTGAGGGTCATTCGCACGATTGGGATTCATTCGCACGATTGAGGGTTCAGTCGCACGACTAAGGTTTCAGTCGCACGACTGGGAGTCCAGTCGCATGGGGATTGCACGACTGAGGGTTCAGTCGCATAGATGCTTAGTCGCATGAGTCCATTCGCATGAGGTCAGTCGCATAGGTGCCCATTCGCAGTAATCCCATTCGCACAAGGTCCATACGCACGATTGAATGTTCATTCGCATAGATGATCATCCGCATGAGTCCAGTCGCATGATGTTCAGTCGCATGGAGGCCATGCGACTGAAGGGTGTCCATACGCCCGAATAGGGCTGTTGCACTCGAAGGAATGTGTAGTTTGACTTCTGGCCTTCGGGGAAAGGTGCAGATGTAAGTTTTGACATAAGGTAACCTGTAAGAGCATGTAAGAGGATGGTTATGGCCTTAGAGAGCATGTAGGGCATGAGGATGATGATGTTGCATGATTATGCATATTATGAATGTATGATGTTGCCCTGTATGATGATGATGAATGTGTATGATATGTTCCTTATTATGATGTATGCGTATCTTTCTTGTGGCTTTACATGTCATGCATTAATGAATGATGAATGAACGAAAGAAAGGCTTGCAAGCATATATATTGGGGTGAGCGACTTTGGGTTGCAAAAGACTCGGATGGAGTGCAATCATTTAGATTGCCTATGAGGTGAGCGACCTTGTCGTTGCAAAGACTCGAGTAATGTGCTATCGTGATGTTGCCTTGGGGTGAGCAACCTTGTTGTTGCAAAAGACTCGGATAGCTTGCTATCATGATAGGCAATGAGGTGAGCAACCTTAGGGGTGCAAAAGACTCGGATAGCGTGCAATCATTGAGATTGCCATTGAGGTGAGCGACTATGTTGTCGCAAAAGACTCGGAAGAAAGAATGAACGAAAAGAATGGAAGATAATGAAAGAGATGAAAGATAACAATGATATATTCTGTGTATACGTATGTTGAATGATTGCATGATAAAGGAATGGTTTTCAATGAAAGTAAAGTATATTTATGTTATAAAACTAGAACTCACTCAGCAAAGCTGACTTTTTATACGTTTTCCAGTTGGCAGGTAAATGATTGCTGAGGATGGCACGGCAAGGCTACTCGGCTCTTTTGGGATGGCATCCATTTATAAAGCTTTTGTGATGTAATGCAACATGTATTTTGTAACCGGATAATGATGTATTATTTGGCAAAAGTAATTATAATGAAACGTGATGTCATTTTTGAATGTTTCCGCTGCAATGTTTTCTTAATGTAAATGTAATTATATGTTTTATGTGCGATGAATGACCAACTGTAGGCGTCCCGGGAACGGGGCCTTACAAGTTGGTATCAGAGCCAAAGTTTAAGTGAAATGGGTAAATTTTCAAAATAAACCTTAACGTAAACTGAGAATGGGACGAATGGGGAATGGGATGCCAAACTGAGTAGCTGCGTGCCATCAGGTATTTTCTTAAAGTTAACCGGTTTATGTGCGCATGGTATGTGGTTATGTGTTGTATGTAGACTTGAATACTGATGTAGTCAGGACAGGTAATACTTGGGGTATGAAGAGTAAAGTAAGTGGCTAATCACAACTGGCCACTGTAATTAGGGACTTACTATACTTGACATAAACTAAGTTGTTTCCTTGAATGACCATGTTGGTGTTTGAATCTTTCAGTGTGATAGAGAATGGCGGGTGGTAGATCTTCTAGAGCTTCTAGGGGTGGAGGCCGTGGTGGCCCTGATGCTGAACCACACCCTAAAAGAGGAAGGCCTAGAGCTGAGAAAGAGGTTCCTGCAGAACCTGAGACTCCTCATCCAGAAGCTGGGGATGAGAGTGCGAACTTGAGGGCCTCGGTAAAGGAGGCTGTTGTTGAGGAAGTACATCAGGTCATGCAGACAATCTTACCGTCTGTGGTGACCGAAGTCATCAAGGCTGTGAAGGAAGGGGAAAGGAAGGAGAGAAACCGGGCCTCGGGGGAGCAACCGGAGCCTGAAACGATTTTCTCCGATAATGAGGAGGAAGAGGAAGAGGAGCCTGTGCGGGAGGTGGCACGAGGCTGTAACTACGGGGTGTTTATAAGATGCAAGCCCCCTACTTTTGATGGTAATGGCAATGCTGCCGCTGCTCACCGATGGGTGAGAGAAATGGAGGCTGTTCTCGACATCAGCGAGTGCCGGGAAGATCAAAAAGTAAAGTTTGCCACCCATTCATTTGTGGACTCGGCACTATGCTGGTGGGACAACATTGTCCAAGCGGAGGGTAATCGGGCAATCGGGAGAATGAGGTGGCCCGAACTGAAGAAGATGGTGATCGAGGAGTTTTGTCCTCATAGGGAAATGGATAAGGTCGAAAGGGAGTTTCTGCAACTGGAGGCGGGAACCATGACACACCAACAGTACACCAAGAAGTTCAACGAGATGGCACGTCTGGTGCCGGATCAAGTGACGCCTCTGTCCCAAAAGATCAAGAGGTATATACAGGGTTTGCCGGCGGATATTCGCAGGCACATGATCGCCGCCCGGCCGAGCACGTTTAGGTCGGCGTTGGATTTAACGGGAAGATTGTACGATGAGAGGACGGTGGTGGTGACTGATGGTGGCAGGAAGAGCGGTGGTGATCGAAATTGGCAGAGGAAGAGGTTTGGACGGGGTGATGCCTCGTCGGGTAATAAGAAGGCACGGGTGGATGATCGCCGTGTGGGCATGTCGGGTGCGGGATCGAGGAGGTGTGGTAAATGTGGACTGGAGCATAGCGGGGAGTGCAGGTTTGGGTCAAACTTGTGCTTCAGGTGTGGAAAGGCGGGGCACATGGCAAAGGACTGTCGTACGGTCCGGTGCTTTAACTGTGGTGAAGAGGGTCACGTGCTCAAAGATTGTAAGAAGCCGAGGGCTGAGAGTTCAGGGGCAAAGAGGACGGGAGGTGATGGACCGAGGGCGAGTGCCAGGGCATTCACCATGACACAGGAGGAAGCTAGAACGGACCCTGATGTCGTGTCCGGTACGTTTCTGGTGAACCAAACTTTAGCTTCTATGTTATTTGATTCGGGTGCTAGTAAGAGTTTTATTTCTGCTGCTTTCTGTGCTAAGCTGCTTGTTAGTAGTAGACGTGTTGATGCGCCCTTTGATGTAGAAACTGCCATAGGTAAGTCTACCAGGATTTCTGAGATGATAGAGAACTGTGATGTGGAGCTCGAGGGCCATAAGTTTCCTGTTAGACCGTTTGTGATGACCTTAGGTGGTTTTGATTTGGTCCTTGGGATGGATTGGTTAGCAGACTTTGAGGCGAACATTGTGTGTCGCAAGAAGATGATTCAGTTGTCGGCGCCTGACGGTAGTTCAGTGACAGTGTATGGTGATCGGGTTACTACGATTCCGAAAGTGATCTCGATGGCGGTGGCGGGAAAGTGTATGAGGCGTGGATGTAGTGCCTACTTGGCCTATGTAAAGGATGTGGATACGCCAACACCACAACTAGCCGATGTACCGGTTGTGTGTGACTTTCCAGACGTGTTCCCAGAAGACTTATCAGGAGTGCCACCTGACAGAGAGATTGAGTTTCAGATTGATCTGATACCGGGAGCCCAACCTATTGCCAAGGCACCGTATCGGTTGGCTCTGACCGAGATGAAAGAGTTGATGGAGCAGTTGCAAGAGTTGCTTGATAAGGGGTTCATTAGACCGAGTATCTCCCCTTGGGGTGCTCCGGTCCTGTTTGTAAAGAAGAAGGATGGTAGTATGAGGATGTGTATTGACTACCGCGAGCTGAACAAGTTGACAGTGAAGAACCGATACCCCTTACCGAGGATAGATGATTTGTTCGATCAGCTTCAGGGTGCCAGTTGGTTTTCGAGAATAGATCTTCGATCTGGTTATCATCAGTTGAAGGTGAAGGAGCAAGATATTCCTAAAACAGCTTTCCGTACGCGCTATGGTCACTACGAGTTCCTCGTCATGTCTTTTGGTTTGACCAATACGCCAGCTGCTTTTATGGATTTGATGAACCGTGTGTGTCGGCCTATGTTGGATAAATCAGTGATTGTGTTTATTGATGATATCCTGATTTACTCGAGGAGCGAAGCAGAGCATGCCGGTCATATTCGGGAGGTTCTAGAGACGTTGAGAAGGGAGAAGTTGTATGCTAAATTCTCCAAGTGCGCGTTCTGGTTGCGCGAGGTTCAATTTTTGGGTCATGTGGTGAATCCTGATGGGATTATGGTGGACCCGGCGAAAGTGGAGGCGGTTATGCAATGGAAGTCACCAAAGACGCCATCTGAGATTCGTAGCTTCTTGGGTTTGGCGGGTTATTATGGAAGATTTATCCAAGACTTCTCCAAGATTGCTTCTCCACTGACTAAGTTGACCCGAAAAGATGTGAAGTTCGTATGGGGTCAAGCTCAAGAGAAGGCGTTTGAAGAATTGAAGGCGAGATTGACTCAAGCTCCTGTTCTGTCATTACCCGATGGAAGTGAAGATCTGGTGGTTTATTCCGATGCTTCTTACTCGGGATTGGGGTGTATGTTAATGCAGAGAGGAAAGGTTATAGCCTATGCATCCCGACAGTTGAAGGTTCATGAGGTCAATTATCCTACTCATGACTTGGAGCTAGCGGCCGTGGTCTTTGCATTAAAGATTTGGAGGCACTATCTGTACGGGACGAAGTGTACCATATTCACTGACCACAAGAGTCTGAAGTACTTTTTCGAGCAGAAGGATCTGAACATGAGGCAGAGACGGTGGTTGGAACTTATAAAAGACTATGACTGCGAGATCCACTACCATCCGGGCAAGGCCAACGTGGTGGCTGATGCCCTTAGCCGGAAAGAGAGGCCCGAGCCAATTCGGGTGAAAGCCTATCAGTTGATCATGACCTCCGATGTGATGAAACAGGTTAAAGAGTTTCAAGATGAGGCATTGAAAGAAGATCATCTTAACTTAGAAAGAATGAGAGGTCTGGTTGGGGAATTGGGTGAAAACACGCTCGGTGTTAGAACCTGATTCGATCGTGTGTGGATTCCTCGTTTTGGGGATCTACGGGTGAAGGTAATGGATGAAGCTCACAAGACTCGGTACTCCATTCATCCTGGTGCCACGAAGATGTACCATGATATGAAGAAGGATTATTGGTGGCCGGGTATGAAGCGCGATGTGGTGGAGTATGTGAGTAAGTGCCTTACTTGCTTACAGGTGAAGGCCGAGCATCAAAAGTCATATGGGAAGATACAACCTCTGGATATACCGGAATGGAAGTGGGAGCACATCACCATGGATTTCATTACCAAGCTGCCGCGTACCCCGAAAGGGTACGATGCCATATGGGTGATAGTTGATCGTTTGACGAAGAGTGCTCACTTCCTACCGATCCGCGAGGCATATTCATCTGAGAGGTTGGCTGATCTGTTCATCAAGGAGATTGTGACTCGTCATGGTGTGCCGGTGTCTATTGTGTCGGATCGCGACACCCGGTTTACATCTAAATTTTGGAAAAAGTTCCACGACGCTATGGGGACGAGGTTACATATTAGCACGGCTAATCATCCCCAGACTGATGGTCAGTCAGAAAGGACCATTCAGACACTGGAAGACATGCTTCGGGCATGTGTGATTGATTTTGGTGGTAGTTGGGATGACCACCTACCGTTAGCCGAATTCTCATACAACAACAGTTATCATGCCAACATTGGCATGCCCCCATATGAGATGCTATACGGTAGGAGATGCAGAACGCCCGTTTGTTGGGGTGACATTGGTCAGAAGGAATTGGGGAGCGTCGAGGTAATCGAGGCTACGACTGAGAAGCTTGAGAAGATCAAAGCCTTCATGAAGGCAGCCAAAGATAGACAGAAGTCGTATGCTGATAAACGACGCAGGCCGATTGAGTTCCAGGTGGGCGACCGGGTTATGTTGAAGGTCTCCCCTTGGAAGGGTATCATTCGCTTCCGAAAGCGGGGCAAGCTGAGCCCAAGGTATATAGGCCCTTTCCGAATCATTGCTCGAGTAGGAGAGGTGGCCTATAGACTGGAGTTGCCAGATGAGTTAAGTGGAATTCACCCGACATTCCATGTATCTCATCTAAGGAAGTGCTTAGCAGACGAAGATATGATTGTCCCATTGGAAGATATCGAAGTAGATGAATGGCTCAATTATGTGGAGCAACCGATGGCAATCATCGACCGAAAGGAGAAAAGGCTAAGGAATAAAGTGGTTCCTCTTGTGCGTGTACAGTGGAAGCACAGGAAGGGATCCGAGTCAACGTGGGAGACTGAGGAAGAAATGAGGCAGCATTATCCACGTTTGTTCGAGGAATAACAGGTTTCGGGGACGAAACCTATTTAAGGGGGTGGACTTGTAACACCCGGAAATTTATTATTTTGAAGCCGGCGAAGAAAGAAAAGAAATAAAGTTCAAAGTCGAGGGACCAAACTCGCCAACGAAGAAAAGTTGGGAGATGTAGTGGTATGCGTAGGGAGAGGGCAGCCCACTCTCCCCACACACACCAAATTTTAGCTCACAAAGGAAGAGAAGAGGGAAAAGAGGAGAAAAGAGGAAAAAGGGGTGTTTCGGGTGATTCGGGTGTCCAAATCCGTCGAGTGGCAAGCCAAATCGAAGCCCTTGTCTTTGTGCTCGATTGTGTGAGTTCTAGGACCCTACTTTTACTTGTTTTCAACCGATTTTGGGGCTGGAAAATGTTCAAAACCCGTTTTTGTGTGTGTATGTGTTTGACCCATTTGGGTGTGATGTGTATGATGCGTTTAGAGTATGATTTCGGGCTTGTGTGTGCTTGTATGGTGTTATGGTATGCATTCCTAAGGCTTTGAATGGGTTTGGATGAGCTTGGAGGCCGAAAATGGCAGATTGGGTTCGGGATGAACTCCATTCTGCATCAGCTAGGGCTAAGCGACCGAATGAAGGCCATACGGCCGAATGAGAGGCGATTGAGGGTCATTCGCACGATTGGGATTCATTCGTACGATTGAGGGTTTAGTCGCACGACTAAGGTTTCAGTCGCACGACTGGGAGTCCAGTCGCATGGGGATTGCACGACTGAGGGTTCAGTCGCATAGATGCTTAGTCGCATGAGTCCATTCGCATGAGGTCAGTCGCATAGGTGCCCATTCGCAGTAATCCCATTCGCACAAGGTCCATACGCACGATTGAATGTTCATTCGCATAGATGATCATCCGCATGAGTCCAGTCGCATGATGTTCAGTCGCATGGAGGCCATGCGACTGAAGGGTGTCCATACGCCCGAATAGGGCTGTTACACTCGAAGGAATGTGTAGTTTGACTTCTGGCCTTCGGGGAAAGGTGCAGACGTAAGTTTTGACGTAAGGTAACCTGTAAGAGCATGTAAGAGGATGGTTATGGCCTTAGAGAGCATGTAGGGCATGAGGATGATGATGTTGCATGTTTATGCATATTATGAATGTATGATGTTGCCCTGTATGATGATGATGAATGTGTATGATATGTTCCTTATTATGATGTATGCGTATCTTTCTTGTGGCTTTACATGTCATGCATTAATGAATGATGAATGAACGAAAGAAAGGCTTGCAAGCATATATATTGGGGTGAGCGACTTTGTGTTGCAAAAGACTCGAATGGAGTGCAATCATTTAGATTGCCTATGAGGTGAGCGACCTTGTCGTTGCAAAAGACTCGAGTAATGTGCTATCGTGATGTTGCCTTGGGGTGAGCAACCTTGTTGTTGCAAAAGACTCGGATAGCTTGCTATCGTGATGGGCAATGAGGTGAGCAACCTTAGGGGTGCAAAAGACTCGGATAGCGTGCAATCATTGAGATTGCCATTGAGGTGAGCGACTATGTTGTCGCAAAAGACTCAGAAGAAAGAATGAACGAAAAGAATGGAAGATAATGAAAGAGATGAAAGATAACAATGATATATTCTGTGTATACGTATGTTGAATGATTGCATGATAAAGGAATGGTTTTCAATGAAAGTAAAGTATATTTATGTTATAAAACTAGAACTCACTCAGCCAAGCTGACTTTTTATACGTTTTCCAGTTGGCAGGTAAATGATTGCTGAGGATGGCACGGCAAGGCTACTCGGCTCTTTTGGGATGGCATCCATTTATAAAGCTTTTGTGATGTAATGCAACATGTATTTTGTAACCGGATAACGATGTATTATTTGGCAAAAGTAATTATAATGAAACGTGATGTCATTTTTGAATGTTTCCGCTGCAATGTTTTCTTAATGTAAATGTAATTATATGTTTTATGTGCGATGAATGACCAACTGTAGACGTCCCGGGAACGGGGCCTTACATTCATTAGAATCAAAATCAAAACAATCGAATCAAATCATTAACTCGTTCAAGTCGAAACCGTGTCAATTGTGACTATATAACTAAGGGGAAACTTTTCTTTCGATTTCTTTAAAGTATCAGTGACCTAATTTCCAGTTTCAACACACTCACACACCCCTTTCGATTATCATCTTCATCATCGACCTGCAACTCTACCGAAAGACCCACTCCGATCAATGTTTGTTGCAATTGTTAGAGGGCTTTTGCTTCTCGTCATCCGAGGAAGCTTATCCTACAATCAATTGGGTTATCATCATCAATATCACCTCGAATCAACTCTCCTCTGTCGCGACCTAGTTTCTTCTTGATTCCATTGATTTCACTTCCATACAAGTAAGTAAATCACACTTTCACACTTGGTTTTAATTGGCGATTAAAGGCCCTAATGTTAATTCGATTAACATGCACGAATTGGGATTCAATTTGATGGAAATCGAAAACTAGGGTTCTTGACAATTGAAGTTTTTTCTAATTAATGTTTTTAAAATTGTTTGGTGGAACTAGAATAGATTCGGCCCTCTAGGCCACCAGTTAAAACCTTGTGCTTATGCAGTAAAGGTCCCGGGTTCGACTCTGGATCCTCAAACCTTTTTAAATTATTTTTTATATAAATTAATTAAATTAAAATTATATTAATTTGCAATTATATTTATTCCGTAAACTTTTATTTAAAATTTTGAAACTTTTAACAATATATAATTTCCTATTATTCTTTATTCTTCTTTTAAGGTTTTGCTATTATAAAACCTTATAAAAATTATTTAAAAGTTTTAAAACTTTATAAAATAACTTTAAATCAAAACTAAATAATTCCAAATTATTTTGCAATTCATTTAAATTATTATAAATTTTAATTATTTGATTTGATCAAGTTTTCAATAATTAATTATTAAATTTTATTTCTTTTCACACTTTATACTCAACCATTACTTAAACAATTATTACTAACATTTAAGTAATATCCAATTGTACTAATGATCCATTATCATTTTCAATCCTAATTACTTAATAAAATTTTTCTATTTAGTCAATCTATTATATTATTTTAGAACTATTTGCTAAAGTCCAAATTCCAATTGAAACCCTAAATTAAATTTAGTCTTTAATTATATCATTATTCTAATCCTAAGACACCAAACCTTAGGTTGAATCGTGAGGTATATTTGATGTCAAGTCTAGCATTCTATCATTTTCAAATCGATTACAATTACCAAGTGAGTTTCCATACCCCGTCTTCATTTTTATTTTACATTTTTTGGGGTGAAGCATGTTAACCGTATAACTGCACACTTGTAAAAATATCTTAATACTTGTAATGCACGTGCAATTCATCTTATAAATTTTATCATGGTTATTTGAGACAATGGTGAGTATTATATGAGTTATCTTGTAAAAGCAATCATTCATTATTGCTAGCCTAGCGACGTCATAGATCTATGGGCTTGAAAATCCTATTTGGTGCTAAAGTCGAGGTCATTGCCGGCCTTGATGACGTATTATTGTTCATCATGGGAACCAAGTACACTTAGCTAATCGTATATGTATGGCCATACTATTGTCAAGGTTTGATTGTATCATTATGCTATTTATATATTTTTGCATTATTTATTAACCTATGACTTGAATTATCTCTTAAAAGTTGTTAATATATGTATGTACAAATTCACGAGAACTTACCAACATCATATGTTGACCATATTTTTTAAGATGTTTTAAGGAATTCCCAAGCTTAATTGATGATCTTGAAGATTTAAATTTATCTAGGGTTGGACCTAGAATTAATAAAAAATTCACTTTTAATTTGGACCTTTAATTTTGATTTATGTGATAATTGTTTGTTTGAGATTTTATGAATGTATTGTTACAATATAAACTTTATGTTTAATAAAAATTACACTTGGAGGTAGCGTTGTGTGAATTTAAACAATCTTTACCATCACATCTCAACGTTTTTCCGCTGTAAGGTTGGGGTGTGACATATTGGTATCAGAGCCACGTTTATAGGGAATTAGGTTATTAGAAATGGAATGACATAGACTATAACTAAGAACCATCCACATGAGTCCTCTCATGTACTTATTATGCTTAGATTAGATTTTAGGTGCCTTATATGATTAAACATGATTATTTGATTATATGCCTACATTTCTTGTACCTTGATTCTTATCAATGCACATACGATTCTCAATTCATAATCTAAGTCGTTGTGCCTAAATCAAATGGTTTTCAATACCATCTAGCCGTTGGTACTCCGCATCTTCACGGAGAATTCAATTTCACTAGGTCCATGTCGGAGACAGCGGGGCAGTCGTTACACCATTCGTACAGGTCCCTACTTATGCGACAAGGAATTTCACTACCTTAGGACAGTTAGAGTTACTACTGCCGTTTACCAGGGCTTCTATTCAAAGCTTATAACACTTCTCATTTCGACTTTCCAACACCGGGCAGGTTTCAGACTCTATACATCGTGTTACCACTTAGAAAAGTCCTCTGTTTTTAATAAACAGTCGCTACCCCGTGGTATGTGCTGCTTTCCTAATCTAAAGATAGGAGATCACCCCTTCTCCCGAAGTTACGGGGTCATTTTAGTGAAATTGAAATCTCCGTGAAGATGCGGAGTACCAACGGCTAGACGGTAATTCCGTCAAAGTCTGTGTCCCATAACTGAAAACATGCAATGCTGGAAGAGATGGATGCCTGTATCTCGAGGTGTTCTGTCTAGGCAAGGTATTCGTATAAATCCAAATCAACTGATGGATCCGTTTACCTAGGAACCCTTGGGGTGAGAGTCCGCTTATACGTACGCATGTCTTCATTAAGGTTATGGTTGATCTAATACTTTGATAAGTCAACGTATTTGTTTTGGTTTGCGAGCCGAACGTTTACACTCGAAACATCTCATTGTTATTTTGAATCACCTTATCATTGATTTTGTTTTCTGAAATTTTAAAATTGATTATCCAATTCTCATCAAACGTCTTAGTAATCACTCTGAATGCGTTCTCCTTAAAACCGCTCTTGTCTTGAAAACCCATTACAATTGATCCTCTTATTCTAAACTATACCTTTATCCTTAACAAACACGATTTTCCTATCGATCTTACACCGATTCAATTTAAAATTCTCGATGTCATAGTAAGCATGAAATGTTTATCTAAGAACCATGCCGAAGTTGTCTGCTTTGAGAAGCTCATTTGGATTTCTCTTTCATCCAAAAGTGTCTTAATCATCAAGTCGAGTCTCGTATTGATCTTGTGCCTTGTGCTTCACTCAGATAAAATCTCCTTATCTTCTTGACCTTCTAAAATGTATCAAATTGATGAGTCTCTCCACTTTGTCAAGAAACCTGTGAAATCACGAAGTGTGAAATCAAACAAACTCAAGAGTAGCTAAACACCGATAGTCAAAACTCGTTGAGTCTAAATGTGGCCTAGAATTCACTTGCAAACGTAAAGTCCAAATGTACTCCAAATATCCTTATCTCGTTGCATCAACGTCCTAGTAATTAAATTTCGGGACGAAATTTCCTAAACTAGGGGAGACTGTAACATTTGCCTATTTGGAAAATGTAAACCCGAACCTGTGGTTAATTATAAAAATTATACATATTATTTTATTCATTTTAGTAATTCAAAAGCAATAAATATGTTATTTTAACTAATTTTGTGAATTTAATTATTCAACTATCATTTATTATATTATTATATTAATTTATAATAATTTCATAATTTATAGAATAGTATTTTATAAGTTTATAAAATTTTAATATTTAATCAAAATACAAAGTCAATTTTTACATGTATGAAGTCTATAAAGTTTACAATAATTTACTTAGAAAATTGGGTTTTTATAAGTCTAAGGTTTAATTTGTAATTTTTGAAACTTAATTTAAGAGTTTCCTACATAAAATAACATACTTTTAAACAACAGGGATCAAAGTGTAACTTTCTTTTAAAACCCAACCCCCCACCGTCGACACCCTCCTTTTCCGGCCACTATTCCGGCCACCTCCGACGAGAGTAAGAACCTCCAAGTTATATTGTTTTGACTTAATCCAATTGTTACTCCCTGGTCGCGACCCTGTCTCGAACACATGACCCATTATAATTTGAATAAATCGGTTGCTAATGCTATCATAACCAAAACCTTTGTTAATTATGTTTCAACTTGATTCATAGTCAAATTAATCCAATAAATTGAATTGAAACGTCCATGAAGTCTCTGAGAATTCAAACCCACGAATAATGGTGTTTAAAACATAATAATTCATTAGAATCAAAATCAAAACAATCGAATCAAATCATTAACTCGTTCAAGTCAAAACCGTGTCAATTGTGACTATATAACTGAGGGGAAACTTTTCTTTTGATTTTTTTAAACTATCAGTGAACTCAATTCCAGTTTCAACACACTCACACACCCCTTTCGATTACCATCTTCATCGTCGACCTGCAACTCTACCGAAAGACGCACTCCGAGCAATGTTTGTTGCAATTGTTAGAGGGCTTTTGCTTCTCGTCATCCAAGGAAGCTTATCCTACAATCAATTGGGTTATCATTAACAATATTACCTCGAATCAACTCTCCTCTGTCGCGACCTTATTTCTTCTTGGTTCCATCGATTTCACATCAATACAAGTACGTAAATCACACTTTCACACTCGGTTTTAATTGGGGATTAAAAGCCTGAATGTTATTTCGATTAACATGCACGAATTGGGATTTAAATCGAAAACTAGGGTTCTTGGCAATTGGAGCTTTTACTAATTAATGTTTTTAAAATTGTTTGGGGAAACTAGAACAAATTCGACCCTCTCGCCCACCGGTTAAAACCTTGTGCTTATGCACTAGAGGTCCCGGATTCGACCCCGGGGACCCTCAAACCTTTTTAAAATATTTTGTATATAAATTAATTAAATCAAAATTAAATTAATTTGCAATTATATTTTTTCCGTAAACTTTTATTTAAAATTTTGCACCTTTTAAACAATATTTAATTTCCTATTATTCTTTATTCTTCTTTTAAGGTTTTGAAATTATAAAACCTTTATTATAATTATTTAAAAGTTTAAAAACTTTATAAACTAACTTTAAATCAAAACTAAATAATTCCAAATTATTTTGCAATTCATTTAAATAATTAAATATTCAATTTTTTGATTTTATCAAGTTTTAAATAATTAAGTATTAAATTAATCATTTCTTTTCACACTTTATACTCAACCATTACTTAGCCAATTATTATTAATATTTAAGTAATATCCAATTGTAGTAATGATCCATTATCATTTTCAATCCTAATTACTTAATAAAATTATTCTATTTAGTCAATCTATTATATTATTTTAAAACTATTTGCTAAAGTCCAAATCCCAATTGAAACCCTAATTCAAATTTAGTCTTTAATTATATCATTATTCTAATCCTAAGACACCAAACCTTAGGTTGAATCGTGAGGTATATTTGATGTCAAGTCTAGCATTCTATCATTTTCAAATCGATTACAATTACCAAGTGAGGTTCCATACCTCGTCTTCATTTTTATTTCACATCTTTTAAGGTGAAGCATATTAACCGTATAACTGCATACTTGTAAAAATATCTTAATACTTTTAATACACGTGCAATTCATCTTATAATTTTTTTCATAGTTATTTGAGATAATGGTGAGCATTATGTGATAGTTATCTTGTAAAAGCAATCATTAACTATTGCTAGCCTAGCGACGTCATAGATCTATGGGCTTGAAAAGCCTATTTGGTGCTAAAGCCAAGGTTATTGTCGGCTTCTGATGACGTATTTTTGTTCATCATGAGAACCAAGTACACTTAGCTAATCATATATGTTATTGTGGCCATTTTTTTATTAAGGTTTGATTGTATCATTATGCTATCTATATATTCTTGCATTATTTCTTAACCTATGACTTGAATTGCCTCTTAAAAGTTGTTTATATATGTATGCACAAATTCATGGGAACTCACCAACGTCATATGTTGACCATATTTTTAACATGTTTCAGGGAATACCCAAGCTTAATTGATGATCTTGAAGATTTGAATTCATCTGGGGTTAGACCTAGAATTAATAAAGAATTCACTTTTAATTTGGACGTTTAATTTTGATTTATGTGATATTGTTTGTTTGAGACTTTATGAATGTATTGTTACAATACAAACTTTATGTTTATTAATAATTACACTTGGAGGTAGCATTGTGTGACTTTCAACAACCTTAACCCTCACATATCAACGTTTCTACCGTTAAGGTTGGGGTGTGACACTTGTGATAAACCCACTATAACCATGGCTCAGATAATTCTTCATATCTGCATTTGCATCATAGGCATTACAGTTGGCTCATAGTCGAATTCTAGTCACAGTTACAAACCATAGTGGGTTGTCACGCCATGGTTAGAGAGAATTTTTCTTTGAATACAATCATTTCCAAGCGGACACCTAAACAACCAAAACTTTACACTAATAATAATCTAGTAGTATTCAGGCTCAAAACCACTATCGATTGCAATGCATGCTATAAAAGGCTACCAAGTCATGACAACTAACACGGGTCTTGCATTCTAATCATAGCCATAATAATAGAACACCAAAACAACATACCCAAACTATTCTTAGATAAGCGACAACTCGTTTTCATCGGCATCTCTACTGTGACCCACCCGCGTTTCGCTATGTAACTCCGAATTAGAAGGCTTGGAGATTGTGGGTCGTTGCGGCAATAAACATTTGTTTACCACGGCAAAACGGCTAACACTACACCATGGCGGGGTTTGAGCTCTTTGTTTCATCAATAGGCCAAATTCTACATTAAACCAAGTGAAGGATAGTAAGCTAACATACAAAAGATAGAAATTTGGACCAAATATACAATAAATAGTGCATCAACTAACTATGAAGACTAGTTTCTCTTCTGTTTAAGGTAACCTAAGCAACTACAACAATCTTTAATCTTTTTATGAAACATACCTGGGTAAGGAAGAAGACAACACATGTGACCAACGCTCCAGTGGCGAAAGGGCTCCATGCTTCGTACCAGTAGTAATATCATGAGCAGATCTCCAATCAAGCGCCATCATCAACCCACATAAAACATATAACTCAAAATTAGGTTAAGGAAAGAACCCTAAGACCATGCCAAAGATAGATTACCGCCAAGAAAACCCATGTGACCAAAGCTTTGGTGGGGGCAAGGCTCCCTACCCCTTACCAGGTGTTGAAACAGAGAAACATCATCGAAAAAGAGGAGGCGACGTGCAAACCCTAGTCGGCACACAAGCGCTAATTAGAGATGAAAGAGACAAAAGCTATAATCGCACATGTGGCAGATAATCGATGTGATAGCGAAGAGGCGAGTACCCAATCCCAATGGCAACCCCCTCAAACTGTCACAGCTATCGCCGACAAGACAACCAAAGGCAAACATTACCGAAGCAACACTGGAGACGACTGTGGCCAAGGAGTCCACCGACGACAAACTCCCACAAACTCATGGCTCAGTAGCCGGCCTTGGTCTCTCTCTCTCTCTCTTTAAATGTTAAAGAAGAAATTGTTTAAGAGCATTCACAGTAGGTTACTTATATTTATGTGAGTGTGTTTCTTTTATTTTACGAAATGATTGTAAGTGGTTGTGAGTATAGCAGAAAGAAATGTTACTATTTATCTGTATATTTGGAAAGTTACAGTTAGACTTGGGCAAAAAAACCGGTTCGGGAACCAGTTTGGCCAAAAAAACCGAAACCAGTTTCAAAGAAGAACAGGTTTGGCCCAAACCGACCCGAACCGCCGGTTTGGTAACCCCACCCTCAAAACCGGTTTATAAACTGGTTTAAAAGTTAAAAACCGGTTAAACCGGTCCTAAAACCAGTTTATTAAAAAAACCAGCTTCAAGCCGGTCCGAACCGGTTTGACAGGTTTGAGTTTCGGTGAGCCAAATCGGTTTGTAACCCGAACCGGTTTGAAAAAAACCGGTTTGACCCACGACAAAAAAATCCGGTACCGTTCTGAACCCGAGCCGGTTTGGGTAAACCGGTTTGTACACCACTATTAGTGTTCAATCTCTAAAAATATTTTAATATTTTTAAAATTTGTTGTGAATGGACGAGAGAGAAAATGTATTGATAAATGTTTAAAAAGTATTATTAAATTGAAAGAAAAAAAATAGCAATTTTTAATTTTTAATATAAATATAAAGATATGGATAGAAAATCTGATGTGAATAAGAAAGAAACTCAAATGCCCAAAACTTCTGTTGCCTAACTCACAAAACCGGGAAAAATAATAATCATGTCCATCTTTTAACCATAGGGTAATTAGTAATCATGCAGTACATATATAAAATATCTATTTTTGCATGATTTATATTTTTGCGAATATTAAATCCTTTACATTCCAGCAATACAATCTTGTATGAAAAGAACACAAAGATATAAAGCTACTTGATCATATTTTATATCTTTTGGATACTAAGCAAATTTTGATGTCTATTATAATAAAGAAGGCGGTGGGCTATCATGGGGGGATTTTGAAACTTATGGTCTTAGTAAGCAAATAACTATTGTAGTTAGTCTCTTATGTTACGATGTGTTAGTGGTGTACTACTCTGGAGTTCTATTTTGATATCTTCTACCTCTTTGTTAGTGGGATTATGTAGCTACAAAAAAAATATATTTTTTTGGAATATTATCCCTTATATTCTAGCAATTCACTTGTAGAAATAACACAGAGACTCGAATCAAATGAGAATTGTAACATGTGTTCACAATTTGCTTCTTGTATATATCCGTATGAACACGATCAATATGATCACTATAAATCATAATTTTATTCCCTTAAACTTACTTTGAATAACAAAAAAACTATGCACTCTACGTCTCTACCCACTTGTTATGTGGGCCCACGTTATGTAGCCTGGATTTGAACTTTGAACTCCTCACGGGACTCACCAGCTACTTTTGAGTTTTGACCTTTAGTTTTTCTTGCTTGCGGGTGCTTCTCGCTTTTGAATTAAGGTGAATCTTTTAACCTTTTATGAATATCTTATCTTTTGTCTACATCAATGACAAATATCATTTCCTAATGCGTTCAAAATAATGAAGCATTAGGTTCAATACAAACCAATTTATAAAAAATACCAAAATAAAATAAATTTCTATCTTTTTTAATTTTTTTAACGGCTAATTGTATCATAACGAGTGACTGGTCCACCCGATCATCTCCTTTACTCGAGTACGGAACTTTAGGGGACTAGACTGACACGTCCCCGAAGAAAAGCTCATATATCAGTTTGCCCCATCAGTCATTAACCTAAAACCACCCTTAGAAGGAAACCACCCATATGAGGAAACTCATATTAGGGGTGAAAACCCGCTGACCCAATCTCAAACCCCTTCTTTATTTTGTCCCAAGTGAGATTTGAACTCAATACATCCCCCTATTCTAATGAAGTCTTAGGCATCTCACATCAACCACTTGTTATTTGCCCACTTTCACAACACTATAATAAATGTGGGTAATACAGATAACACCTTTAACGGCGACAAAGGGCATTAGCAACAACAACTCACCACTAATGTCACCGCTAACATGGTAGTTGATAAGAGTCCAGATTTAACGCCCTCTGTTTTATCATACACAACCGCTAATGGCCTAAAAAAGCAGGGTTATCTCCTTCCACATCTGTCATTCTCACCATCATGTATCTCTTTTTCTCTCTCCCTCCCTCTATCTCTCTCTCTCATTCTCATTCACACACTCTCTCTCTTTCACTTGATCTCACCACCACTGCTTACCACCAACACCACCATCAATCTTTGCCACTACCACAGATGCCACCATCACCTCTTCTACTACAAGCGGTACCACCACTCCCACCTTCAATCGCCATCCACAACTGCTTAACTGTCGCCACCGAAAGTGACCACCACCAGAAGCTACAACCACTAACCATCATCAACATTAGGTTTTTCATAGATATCTTTCAATTTTCATTTGGTTCCCTACTGATTTTCACCACCACCTAATAATGATAATAATTAATCATTAGTTAACCATGCCTATAATGGCGACATATGTCAAGCTAATAGCTAAAATCTTTGTAGTGCAAGTTTATATGTTTACTTTTGGTCGGTTCAGTTTGACACAAAGTGTTTATAGTCATCATAGCGATGGTATTATAAATTAAGTTGTTCTCGGGTATTGCTTTGACCTTGATCCTTGATTCCATTATGATGGTTAAGTTGGCTTCCTCGTACCCTAGAATTATTTTAACCAGCCCCTCAACAACGTCCTTGGTCACGCTCGTGCTAGTTTGTACCACCTTGACCATACCCACGACTTTGGTTCGTCTGGTTGTTTGTTCTAAAGTTTAAATTGTTTTCCATTTGTTTAAAATACACCTTACTGGTCTTTAACTAGGATACCCCAACCATACAGGCATTCTTCATGAGCTTTAAACCTCCACATCAATTTTCTAAAGGAAATGGTATCTGACTCATATCATTGTAAGATTGAGACAATGTTAGGTAGGACTTGTTGGGTGCATAATCAAGTAATTTAAAAACTAATACAGACTCTTCCAACGTGACATCGACGCTATTGATCTTGCTTAAAACCCACTTAACTTGCTTACAAAGTATTCTATAGTATTGATATCCTTCATACGAGTTAGTTCTAACTCACTTCTAGAAGTCGCGAGCTGAGCCTTTTGTACCTTATATATCCGCACAAAGGTACCTTACTTGAAGATCTTCCAAAACATCATCCACAACTTCTTTGATCACTTAATTCATGGTTTCCCATAGTCCATGGGCTTTAAGAACTAATTACATCAAGATAACCCAACTATTTTTGTTTGATAGATTTAGTTTTGAGCATTGGAATATGGTGAAGGGTTGTTTTGAGCTAGAAATAGATCATTATTTGGTGGGCTATTAGCCATACTGATCTTTGTGTGTAATAAGTCAGGCTAAAAACAAGAGGACGTGATCACAACTTTGATTGTATAATGGGTCTAATCCTACTCTACTATATTTTAGGTTATAAAAGATAGGTCACGATTACTGTTGGTGATTACAAGAAACGATTCTTTACTTCTCCAGGCTATGTACCAAATCAAGTTAGAATTGGTTTTGATACACATATGAAAGACACACATGTTTATGATCAATTCACCACGACTTCTGATGTGGTCTAAAATATACATCTTTCCTATAAATATTTTCTACACTTTTGAATATATGAAGGTCAAATTATATTGAATATTACTCTTTGTTTTTTTCATATTTGAATTCTAAAGGTTTTAGGACACCAAGGAGTAGATAATATTAATTATGTTTGATGAGAGTCTAATCTATTTCCTTAAGTTCTAGTGTATAATGTGTCATCATAATCAGTTTAAAATAACTATGACTTGTTTGAATATATTCGACCCTACGTGATTTTTTCATATTTCAAGTTTTCTTTAATTTTCATAGCTTTAGTTAGTTTTAGTATATTTTATAGTTTTATACACAATCACTAATTTGATAACACTAAATATCAGTATAGATTCAGTATCGGGAGATTCTTGTGTCCTATGATTTATATCCAATTCTTGCCTTCTTTATGTTACATAACAATAAGTACACTTGTCTTTCTATGTGGTTTGGTTGATTAATAATTATCTTATAAAACTTAATCATGTAAATGTGTTTGTAATAAGGTGAGCCATGTGGTGCTCGATGGCTAATGGCCTAAAAAAGCGGGGTTATCTCCCTCCACATCTGTCATTCTCACCATCAAATATCTCTTTTTCTCTCTCTCTCCCTCTCTCTCTCTATCTCTCTCTCTCCCTCTCTCTATCTCTCTCTCTCTCTCTCTCTCATTCTCACTCACTCACTCACTCACTCTCTCTCTCTCTCTCTCTCTCTCTTTCTCTCTCTCTCTCTTTCACCTTATCTCACCGCCACTGCTTACCACCAACACCACCTTGCTGCCACTACCACAGATGCCATCATCGCCTCTTCTACTGCAAGCGGTACCACGTTCCCACCTTCAATCGCCATCCATAACTGCTTAATCATTGCCACCGAAGTGACCACCACCTACCACCAGAAGCTACAACCACCAACCACCATCAACATTAGTTTTTCATATATATCTTTCAATTTTGATTTGGTTCCCCATTGATTTCCACCACCACCTAATAATGACAATAATTAATCATTAGTTAACCATGTCTGTAATGGCGACATATGTCAAGCTAATAGCTAAAATCTTTTTAGTGCAAGTTAATATATTTACTTTTGGTCGGTTCAATTTGACACAAAGTGCTTATAGTCATCATAGTGATGGCATTGTAAATTGAGTTGTGTTGATTCCATTTTGATGGTTAAGTTGGCTTCCTCGACCCTAGAATTATTTAAACCAACCCCTCAACAACGTCCTCGGTCACGCTCATGCTAGTTTGTACCACCTTGACCATGCCCACGACTTTGGTTTGTTTGGTCGTTTGTTCTAAAGTTTAAATTGTTTTCCATTTGTTTAAATTACAACTTACCTGGTTTTTAACTAGGATACTCCAACCATACAAGCATTCTTCATGAGCTTTAAACCTCCATATCATTTTTCTAAAGGAAATGGTATCCGACTCATATCATTGTAAGATTAAGACAATGATAGGTAGGACTTGTTGGATGCATAATCAAATAATTTAAAAACTAATACAGACCCTTCCAAAGTGGCGTCGACGCTATTGATCTTGCTTAAAACCCACTTGACTTGCTTACAAAGTCTTCTATAGTATCGGTCTCCTTTATACGAGTGCGAGCTGAGCCTTTTGTACCCTATCCGCATAAAGGTACCTTACTCGAAGATCTTCCAAAACACCATCCACAACTTCTTTGATCACTTAATATTAGTTATGTTTGATGAGAGTCTAATCTATTTCCGTATTTTTTAGTGTATAATGTGTCATCATCATGATCAGTTTAAAATAACTATGACTTGTGTGAGTAAATTCGACCCTACGTGATTTTTTTTTCATATTCCAAGTTTCTTTAATTTTCATAGCTTTAGATAATTGTAGTATATTGTATTGTTTTATACAGAATCACTAATTTGATTAGACTATATATCGGTATAGATTCAGTATCGGGAGATGCTTGTGTCCTTGGATTAATATCCAATTCTTGCCTTCTTTATGTTACATAACAATAAGTACACTTGTCTTTCTATGTGGTTTGGTTGATTAATAATTACCTTATATAACTTAATCATGTAAATGTGTTTGTAATAAGGTGAGCCTTGTGGTGCTCGATTTTGGTATTGAAGAGCCATTTCAAGCCCATAACATATTGATATAATGGGCACGAAACCAAAGTCCATGTATTGTTTTATAGAGAGCATCAAGTTCTTTATTCATGGAAGCAACACATCTTGGTTCTTTTACAACATAAGTAAAACTCTTAGAATCCTTATAGGCAAATTAGGCATGATGTGATGGATGTTTAGTATATAAGAAAGATCAACATGTTGACGTGGTTTAAAAATACCAGCTTTTGCACGAGTCACCATTAAGTGAGAGCGAGGAGGTGGGGACGGTGGTGGGTAAGAACATGACTAGATATAGGAGTGGTATTTGGTGTAGATGGCGTTTAGGTTGTGGTAATTGTTGGTGGGCATGATGGAGGTATAGGTTGAGGAATGGTTATTGGCCTTGCTGCTTTGGGAATAAAGGGAGAAACGTTGGGCGATTGAGGGGGATCAGGAGTAATGGGCGGTATGGAAGGCCGAGAAATGTCCATGCAAACTTGGAAAGGAGTAGAAGAAGTTGAAATAGGTGTTTTAGGGGTAGAGAAAGTGGAGTTTGGGCTAATAGCTTGGTTAGTTTTGGTGGGGATGGGCATTAGATTATCAAGGAGGGTGGTGAGTTTATGAGTAATACCTTGTTTGTTGGTGTTAATATGGAATGGAAAAGTCACCCTCATCAAGTTTAGCATGCCTATATAGATAGACTTGAAAGGTGAGGGGTCGAGGCAATGATAGCCCTTGTGCATGGGACCATAACCAAGAAATACACATGGTATGCTATCAGGTGCCAATTTGTGTTCAGCATAGTCTCGCAGGTATGGAAACACTAGACAAGCAAATGCTCGAATTGTATTTCTAAACGGGTGCTTGTAAATATAAATGGTCAAAGGAAAACTTTCCACTAACGATTGATTATATATACAACTGTTAAAAAAGCATCAACCCAAAAGGAAGAGGGAAGATTAGCATTAAACATCATTACTAATCCAGTTTAAAAAAAATATATCGATGTTTATGTTTAGCCCTCCTATTTTATTGAGGGGAAAATGGACATGAGAACTGATGAAAAGTACTATTTCCCTCAACGGAGACTTAACTTTGTGATTAGTAAATTCAGTGCCATTATCGCTTTAAAAATTTTTGATTTTAGTGGAGAATAAGGTTTGTACCAGTTTTATGAACACGAATATTTTAACTTTAATGGATAAAATCAACCAAAACGAGAGTAGTCATCAACAAATATGATAAAGTGCCGATAATTACACTGGATACAACCGGTGAAGGGCCCTATAGGTCATATTGAATGGTATCTAAAGGGTGTAAGGACCTTTTTATGTTTAAATAAAAAGTTAATCATTAACTTTTAGGAAGTGGACGTGGTGAATGTATGCTCGATTTAGGTAATAAATATGAAACGAATAAGTGTCCAAGTTTTTGTAAATTCACAACAGTGTAAAAAAAGCACATGCCCCAAACGAGAGTGCCAAATTTAAAAACTTGCCTATATGTGTTGAAGTAAATGAAACAAAAACTTGGTGATTAGGCCATAGGATATAGAGGCCATTCTTGACATCATCCTTAGGCTAGAACCTATTTGGTTTGCTGGTCCTCGATAAAGAAGGAAAGGTAATATAATAAGACATCAACCAAGTTTTCTTTAGCTAGCTTACGAATAGATAGGAATTGCTAGCGAGATGAGGAACAACCAACATATTATTTAAGTGAAGCTTATTGGAAAAATTGAGTGACCTTTATGTAAGATAGAAAAGGCATTAACATTGCCAAAAGTGTTTGATTAGTTACTGGTTAAGGGTGTAAGATTGGAGACTGAAGCAACTAAGGGAGTCATGTGATAAGTGGCACCGAGTCCACATACCAATTAGGACAAGCTAAAGAGACATGACACTGAATAGGAAGGTATTAGCAAGACTTTCTTCATTCTTGAGTATAAGGCTTAAGAGGCAAAATAATGAAGATTTTGATCAGTGGTGGTATAGTTACCATCACGTCGACGACTTTTGCAATGAGGCAATCGACGTCCAGGGGATCGAACTCCCCTAATAACAACACCTAAGCTTCTCATGAACCAACCACAATGGCTCCTATGGGAATATCGCCATGGGATTAGGGCATTAAATACGACCGGTAGTGCTGATGGTCCATGAAGATTACGTATGAAAACTTCATGGCATTTAGCACGTGCCAAGACATCTAAGGGAGTAAGAGATGGTCTAGAGGATATTATGGCAATAGAGAACGTATCAAAAGTAAACCCAAGGCCATAAAGAAACTTTTGAACTTGTTCAAATACATCCATCAGATAGCCAATGGTAGCAAGTAGAACACATAGGTTCTTAAAAGAGCAATCAAACTCAACC
>CM046037.1:34250376-34290376 GCA_025215565.1 Flaveria ramosissima | reverse complement strand
AGAGCCGCTATCCAAGATTTCATCGATTCTACACAACAAGCCATACTTCGATTCTACATATGATTTCATCTGTATCTAAGATCTAATCATTCTGATTTCAAGTTCATCATGGTTCTAAGGTAAGCATTTAAGATTTCCGTTGATTTCATTGATTTCATCGATTCTACAGCCGCAATCCGAGATTTCCGATTTCATCTGTATTTAAGAATTAAGATCTATTCATTCCTAGCGTTTTCTGAAGTGTGTCTGTTATTTTGCTCGGTTTCAAGAATTTTTGTTGATTATCGGTTAACTATTGTAGTATGATATAAGGAATTTAAGTGTTTGCAGCCACTTTCAAAAATTGAATTTAAAACAAAACAAATCTGAAACACTGAAGATAATCGAGACTTTGATATAAGGGATTTTAGTGTTTGCTGCCTCTTTCAAAATTTGTTAATTTTAAAACCAAAACAAAATTGAAAACTGAGGATAATCGATAGTTTGATACAATGGACTTTTGTGTTTATGTCACTTTTAAAATTGGTTAATTATGAAAGCAAAACAAATCTCCAAGAATGAAGAAAATCGAGGCTTTGTATAATGGATTTTATTGTTTGTAGCCACTTTCAAAATTGGTTAATTTTAAAAACAAAACAAATCTCAAAGAATGAAGAATATTTAGACTTTGATATAATGGATTTTATTGTTTGCAGTCACTTTCAACATTGGTTAAATAATTGGTTAAGTTTGAAAGCAAAACAAATCTCAAAGAATGAAGAATATTTAGACTTTGATATAATGGATTTTAGTATTTGCAGCCACTTTCAACATTGGTTAAATTTGAAAGCAAAATAAGTTTCAAAGAATATTCACACTCGAGCAGACAAATTTCTGTTTTCTACATATATTAAATGTTTTTGATTGATTCCTTTTGTATATTCCTTTTTTTTGGCGATTTTGTTAATATATTTTTCGTTTTTCTTATTTGATTTGTATCTTCGCCGACAACACACGATTTAGTTAAGTGATTATGTTCTCTAATTCGGTGTTTTGCGTATTATGTTACAGGAATTCTCATGGTTTTTTTGTGAAGATTGAATCGTTTTACACGGGCTCAAACCTTCTGGTATGGTGTCTAACCTCCCCATTTTTTTCTTTCATGTTGTCCTTTGTATGTTTGAATCATTGTATGTGGTTATTTTATATCATGTTTAATAAGATTTATTTCTGTTCGTTTAGATTTTTATACCACAGATCTATTTTTATGGATGATATATTTTGTTTAATCTCAAATAACCTTAGACATTAATTTTTAGACTAGAAAATGCCTGATACGTAACCTACATCTACCTAAAAGACTTATACCTGCTTCTTTATTTAATATATAAGTTTGTTCTAATTTCTGTTTTGTTTTAATTATAGCGCTTTCCAAAGGAATTTAGTAGAAAAAATAATCTTAGAAAGGGCATGACGATGACCATTGCTAATTCTGAAGGAGCTGAATGGAAGTGCAAGGTTCGTGTTGAACATGATTATGCCAAGAAACATTTTGGATTACAAGGATGGGTGAACTTTTTGAAAGGTAATAATTTTCAAATGGGAGATATGTGTCTTTTCAAGTTTGACCCGAAGAAAAGTAAGTTGGTTGTTACTAAAAGCAATTAGGTTAAAAGACACTATGCAAATGTCGTATGAAATTTTGAACTTAACTACTACCGCATAACACGATCAATTTTTGGCGAAATATTATATAATACGATGATGGCTACCAACTATATGTTGTTACTATTAACAATTACACATGCATGACATTGGTTTTTATTAATCTTTACAACTATATGCTGCCATGACATGTTACAAATACATACAGACACATGTTTTAAGTTGTATCTTTGATGGGCCATTTGAATTAATCTATAATTTAGAATCATGAACCGTATTTTACTGTTTTATATGTCCTTAAATGAAATGGATAATGTCTATCATTAACCATAGCATAATATTAGCATGCCACATTAATACTAATAATATTATCATAATTTTATAGTAAATAATATAATTAAAATATATACTATATTAAGCTTAGGAAATTATAAAATACTCACTAATAAATATGACCAATTATATATCACTAATAAATATATGCAATTATATATAGACCAAATGTCGATTTTTTCAAAAAATAACAAAATTTTATCATCTGAATTTGTAATATTATACAGATTCATTTAATAAATTCATTCTTATGATCCTAAAAATGATATTATTATAGACATTCAATTCGCAGGAATAGTCTCAATTGCCAACAAAACAACATTATAAACATTATACAACTTAATTAACCATAAGTGAAATAATATATAATTAGATTCTTTAAGTACTTTTTTTAAAAATTTGTCTTGAAATTTGTCAATTCCTAAACATATAAAAAATACAAACGGTTATCTTCTTATTTAAACATTTAACTTATTATTTTTTATACATCTTAAGATTATTTACTCTATATTTTTCCTTAATTAATGACCACTTATTATGAATATTATATTCGATTAAGATTAATATTAACAATGCAAAACGATATTTAAATATCTTTCCATATTTATGTATATTTTATTCTTAGAAGTGTACATATTTTCCATAATTTATAAAATATAACTGATTTCAGTAATCATTATATAACCAAATATAACTAAAAGTATATTAGGAAAATATTTACAAAAGATTAGAATAATTTTTTTAAATAAATATATTCATTCAAATCATTCTTAAAATAAGTTATATTAGCTAAAGTAATAATTATTATAATAGAATCAACGATATTCTTGCAAATCATTCTTAAAATATGAAATATACCTGCAAATCATTCTTAAATTAGTTTATAATTTCTTAACTAATGTTTAAAATTCAAATCGTATGACATATATAAACTAAATTTATTAGAATTATTGGATATTTTTAGTAGAGGATTCGTGTCAGATTTTTATAGTAAATTATTGCCTAAATTAACCGTAGACTATACTAAAGTATATTACTTCCCTAAATTAGTGAACATTTTCCTTATATATGTACTAATACTGCATCATCAAATTCCATATCATTGCTAACCATTTTTCAATAGGACACTTCGATTTATCTCCTGTAATAGTACTATTATGGCAACAAACATTGTTCAAACTTCTCGGTAATGTTAATATTTAATACGTTTTATTATCATTTCATACTTATCATGCATCATACATTTACATTATTCTTAATAAGCAGGTCAGTATCGGCAACCGAGGTTACTTTCTTGAAGGATTTGGATATAGCACGCGTGATTACACTATCAAGGTTCGCATAATTTGGCTTTGGAAAATGCTAAAGTATAACAACCCATTAGATTGGTACTCTATTGAGTTTATAATTATGGACGAGGAGGTTAGATCAACTTATAATTTTATACTTTGTTCATATGACATTTTAAAAAACATACCTTTACTTGCAGTCTATATATATATATATATATATATATATATATAAATAGTTTATCTTCATTCGTTTAAGGGTACAACAATGCAAGGTAACGTTTTGAAGAAGTGGTTTCCTAAGTTTGAAAAATTGTTGGCAGAAGCAAGTTAGAAATTACTTTTTACAATTTATGTATGTTTTTTTATCCAAATATAAAAGAAGTATATTATTCGTTTTTATTACAAAGCTCATGTACTACATTCACTATTATATAGCCTGTTCTGTTAACTTTTTTTGTATTTTTATAATTTTATGTTTACTAACATTTTATGTTTACTTCTTTCTCAATTTGAATAATTTATCAATGTAATTCAGGTTATTTAATTTTATTGATACCAACTGACAAGAGGCTACCCTTTAAGTTTCAAAGAAGACAATTCCCTCTAACTGTTTGTTTTGCCATGACAAGCCACGGTCAATCTTTATCAATAGTTGGTTTGTTTTTAAAACAACCAGTTTTCACACATGGTCAGCTTTACGTCGCATTGTCACGAGTTACGAGAAAAAATGGATTAAAGATGGTTATATTAGACGAGAATGGTGAGACTACAAATAAAACGTTAAATGTTGTGTATAAGGAGGTTTTTAGAGATTTGTAAAATTTTTATATTTCGTCCAATGTATTAAAGTTTTTTACGTACCACGTTATAAGCAAATATATTTTATTACCCGTTATGTTTTTTTTACATTGTTGTCTTATATTATCTTGCATAAAAAACTTTTTATTATATTAACAATGCATAAATCACTTATTATTATTTACATGAAATGTAAGTTTTTCCAACCCGTATAACACACGGGTGGTTAGGCTAGTTTTATATATTCCCTAAAGAGTGTGCTTCCATGTATATATATGAAGCAAACTAATAAATCACATTATTCAACGATAAGTTGCAGCAACTGTCAAAGTATAAGCCCCTCAATTGCACACTAACCATTTAAAGCACAAAAATAATGTTTTTCTATGCATTTTAACCTACTTACGAAAAATGTAGGTCTATGTTTTTCATAGGAGTAACATGTTAAACATTTAAATTTCTAAGAACTACATGCATATGGTTCACCAAAATGTTACTATTTCAAAAAAAGCACGATTAAGAGCACAAATAATCGTACACAATATTTTCTTTTCATGTTTATTAATGTCACCTTTTTTAGAAAATTTTGATTTTAGGTCCTCAATACTTTCTATATATACTAATCCACGTTGATTTATAGTGGAATTTAGAGTTTATAATCAATATTTAAAAAATCAAATTGTTGTAATAATCGCATGCATGTGTTAATGCATTACATTGTCTGGTCTTCATTCTAATGATCTCGTGACTGTTCCGTTTGAAATGTTAATATGTAGTCAACAATTATGCAATTATTTGTCTTGTTTGATGAGTCAAAAGAGAAACTAGAATTGGTATGTGTTGGCAAATTAAACGTGTTTATTCAAATTTTGATATTTTTTCTATAATATCTATTTTACCCTTATGATGGAAGTTAATTAGTTTTTAAGCCACTTTCATTTGTGCCCCTTGATATTATTGATCTATGGCTAAGATTGGTTTTTTTGGTTTTTAACAAAATACTAGTTTTCATTTGAATGTGTCCCTATATATATATATATATATATATATATATATATATATATATATATATATATATATATATATATATATATATATATATATGTATATATATATATATATATATATATATATATATATATATATATATATATATATATATATATATCACATATGTAGGGGTATAAGGTGCATAATATTTATATATATTTTACATGGTATGTAATATGTATATTATTTGGTGATTGCCTATGTTTGCTTGTGAATACGGATACATCGATAACCGACACCGTAACCGAGTCGTGAAATACGAAACCGTATAACTCTTATATTAATAATTAAAAATTAATGTTATTTATATATTACCTGAAATTCAGGTTGTTCGGGAACCTAATTTCCTGTTCTCTGCATTATGTTGTTGTTGTGCATTTAAGGTGAGTTCTCAGCCCCACTTTCGTATTATACTCTCTTTTTGGGGGAGAGAAACATGCTGTTTTCATAAACATACAATACTTAGATTGGTAATACTGCATATACCGGTTTACTATTGTGATACCACTACGCCTCTTCGGACCGTTAATATGGAATTAGCGAGGTGATTGTTAGTAGATCTACTGGGTTTGACAAACCCCACCCGGGCTAGTCGCGCTAGCTTGACTGGAGGTCAAACAGGTGAGTGGTTAGCCTGTTTTACAGTGTTGTGGTCTGGTATCCACAGTCGGGGCATTCATTATATTCTTACTGTCAGCTCGGTCGCGAATTTCATGCACATAGTGACTTGTTGTGGGCTAGCTACCTACTTATATGCTTTGATTACTTAATCTTGATTTCATTACTATTACTTACTGTTTTCTGATAAACCTGTGAACTCACCAACCTTGTGTTGACACTTTAGCATGTTTCTTTCAGGTTCTTAATCGAGCACGACTAGGATCATCACATCATATAATTCATCATTTATTGAGTCGACAAAGAACAATTGCATTTTCTACACATTATACTTATCTGGTTTTGCGCGTGTTTGCGCCCTTTGAATTATGAATTTATACGCTTCCGCATTACTTTCATGTTTTTACTTTTAACTCTGATTTTGGAAATTTTAATTTAAATGAGAAATTATGTTTTGTAACTGTTGCGTCGTTTGGTGTAACTAATGGCTGAGATCCTGGTAGGTCACACGCCTAACGGTATTACCCCGTCTGTGGAAATTGAGGGTGTGACACCATGGTAGTAGCCAAATTTTGAAGATTCAACGTATTTCTTGAGTTTTCATCAAAATCACCAAGTCACCATCGAAACTTACAAAATTTATATAAAACATGATTAAATATCATTCCAAATAAATTTGTAACAAAAAGCATTCAAAACTATAGAGAATATTTATTATTAACATGTATAATTTTAAGCATATCAATATCATATTAAATGAAGACTTTCTATGTCTCCATAATGTATGGAGTGATGTATATATAGATAAACAATTTACATATGGATTATACAAGAATTTATTATGTACATAAGTTGCCCTATATTATATATGAAGGTGGTATACAATTAAAACTCGCTATTTATACTAAAACAAACCTCCAACCCAGACTAGAGAAATTGACTCAAACAAACAAACACTAACTAATTTAGTCTAAACAATAATAAAAATAGAGTTAATTACACAAATAGTTCATGTGATTTAGAGTGGATCTCAGGTTTGGGTACTAACTTTTTTAGTAACTAGTTTAGGGCCTGTGATTTCAGTTTTCTAACGAATTTGAGGTCTAAGTCTAACTACCGTTAGATTAACTGTTAAACCTAAATAATATGACTGAATTACCTTTGAGTGGACTATCTTTCTAATTCTTTTAATATAGAGACTATTTGTATAAATTAACTAAAAATAAAACCTAACCCTATCTACCCACCCTAGGTCTCTGTCACATTGCTCCTCAAATCACAGCCATCACCACCACCTGATTCAACCACCACCATCATTCATTGTTGACACCACCAGGCCGCACACCACCATCCGCTCACTACCATTATTTACCGTTAAATCACCTAATTGACTATCATCATCATCATTATTATTGCATCATCATGATATCGTTTGAGGGTTTGGCAGTCTGAAAGACCAAAATCGAGTGGGGGTTTTTCGATTTAAGTGTTTGATTAGTCTTTACGTTGTAGGTAGATGGTAGGGGTGGGGTGCACATTAGTGGAGGTTAATAGGGGTCGAGGGCCCACCACCCCCCTCTTTTTTTTGTCAGTAGTTTAATTTTTTATTCTGGTACTGTAAATTTGTGTGTATATATATATATATATATATATATATATATATACATATATATATATATATATATATATATATATATATATATATATATATATATATATATATATATACATATGTATATATATATACATATATATATATACATATATGTATATATGTATATATACATATATGTATATATATATACATATATGTATATATATAATATATATATATATATATATATATATATATATACATATATATATGTATATATACATATATATATGTATATATATATATATATATATATATATATATATATATATATATATATATCAAGTCCCCCCCCCACAAAAAGATAGGATGAAGAACATGAAAAAAGGAGGTGCATCGGTTTTGCTTAGGATTAAGGTTGGTGGGATGATAAGGGGTTTGTTGTAGCGCTGATTAAAACTAGTGGTGGTTATTGGTTGAGAAGGTGTGGTGGTGAATGGATATCATAATGTCATTTTACACAAATGGTGAGGGATGGTGGATTCTTTTGTGTTTAGAAATAGAGAAAGAGAGAAGGGGCTTCATGATGGTGGTAGTGCCCTGGTGGCGGTGGTGGGTGTTGGTGCCCTAGTGGCGATGGTGGGAGGGTTTAGTGGTGCACCCGTGGTAGTATGGCTGACGTGTGGGATTGGGTTTCAATTTTTAGATTTAACGGCGTTTGATATGCAAGATTTCAAAGGAATTTAATGGAATTGGAATCTGAATTTCATTGGACATTGTGTTTGGTTAGTGAAAATTATTAAGATTTGAATTTGAATTCCACTGGAATTAATTCCCTTGAATCCCTTCAAATGAAGGATAAAATCCTTCAACTTTAAAGAATTTCAACTTCCACGAACCCTCACCTCTGCCATCGACCGTTACCTACCACCCTCGCTAGTGCAACTGACACTATTTACGATCCTTGCTGACGCCTCCAACGTTCGACCGATGTCGTCGTCGACCTTCGACCGTCACCCGTCACCCCCTCTTCCTACCGCCACCTTCGCCTGCCACCTCCGACCACCACCGCCACTGACCTTACTCACCAACCGCCGTTGCCATTTATCGATCCCGCCAGATGTCTGTTGACCCTAACGAATGATAGTTGCCGATCACCCAAGCCGTTTGACGCCCCATTGCTCACTTGTCGCCCTACCCCCTGACAACCTATCGTGCTATCATCATTGCCGACAAACGCCTTCTCCACCGACCGTGCTCACGGCCTACCACCGACCGTCGTCGCCTTTGATCCACCTCGCTTTTAGACGCTCATGAAGGCGACTGGCGGTTTTCGGCGAAGGGTGTGATTGGTTGGTGGCAGCGACGGTAGCAGTAGGGTACGACCGGTTATCAGTGGCTGGTGCGATCATTGGCCACAGTTGATTGTTGGTGGCGAGGGCGACACATGATCAATGGTATATAGCGGTTGTGATGAGTCGGAGGTGGTGGCGGTTTTCAATGAGTGATAATTTTCAATTCCATATATAAGTATTTTGTCACTAAAATGCATTTAAAATTTAAATTCCTTTGATAGATTTTAATTTCTTTGAACTTCAAATCATTTGAAAAATATCAAATTCCAATCCCATTCCTTTAAATTCCTATTAAAATTCCAATTGTAATTACAATTACAATTACAATTCCAACACATTTCACGAACCAAATGCCCCTTAGAATTAAATACAATATGGTCCATTCCATGTATTAAAGATTAAATTTAGTTTCTTAGAGCATTCACATCTCGTTATCTAAATTGATATGAGTGTATTCCGTATATAATATGATATGGTTATAAGTGGTTGTGATTGGATACAAAATAAAATGTTACTGTTCAATCTGTATTTTGAGGAAATAGTGTTCAAATCTTTATAAAATTTTTAATATTTTTTAAAGTGGATGTGACTGAAGGAGAGAGTAATGAGATGTGAATAATGATTTTTAGTATAATTATATGGATAGAGATGAAAAATAGGATATGAATGCTCTTATATGTGAAAAGACTAAAATCCGCTTACGTTTAACACAAAATCTAACGAAAGTTAAACTTAAACCCTAAACGTGTTACAAAATTTAAATCATAAGACTCAAACTTATTACTTAAAAAGTTAGTATACAAACATGACAAACACACTAATCAATATAATTAACTGATAAAAATATTAAACAACCCAAATAAGATATGTTGTGATACTTTTTGATCACGAAGTTGCCATCTCCCATTGATCCCCAAGCAAAAATGTCCACAAGCAGATATATTAGTATATAAAGAGAGAACATTTTTATGATATACTAGGTAAGTAAGCATGTCTTGAAACACTTTATACTCCAAATAGAATATTGAGTTAATTTTAAGTTTGCTTCTTAAGGTTTGACTAAAGTAATTTATTTTTCTTGAAAATATTTAAAAAAACACCAATTTATCTCCAAAAGTTTCATATGTTGTTTCAATTTCACTCCAAAAGTTTAGCATCTTGGATAAAGTTAAACAACTAATGAAACTTTTGGACTGAAACTGAAACAACTTATGAAACTTTATGAGATAATTGATAATTTTAATTTTTTGAAAAAAAATAATTATTTTTAACAAATCTTGAGTAAAATTGAACTTAATCAGCGTTTGTAAGCTAGCGATTAATAATCGGCGTAGGGTGGAACCACCTTTGTCTGATGGTTATTTTGGGAATCTTATTGACACAATTGGTGGATCAGCAACTGTTGAGGATACATGAAGTGGTGACAAATTATGATTTTGCAGCAGTGAGAAAGAGGGCTGAGTGGTGATATAGAAACCCAATAATATTTAAATTGAGTGGAGTGTCACATTCGAACACTGTGTACATTGCGAGTTCACCGAGGTTTGACATGTACGGGTGCGAGTTTGGGTTGGGGAACGTGGTTGCGGCTAGAAGTGGGCTCATGAACAAATCGGACGGGGGATAACGTTGTATCCGGGTCGGGAAGGAGGCGGAGCATGGATGTAGAAGTTTGCTTGTTGCAGGAGTATATGGTGCATTTGGAATGTGATTAGGAGTTGATAGGTGCACTTGACTAAATGGTATCAAAGTAGATTAGCAGTGGGGATGGTCTTGTTATGGTGATTCATGATTTACATTTTGTGTGCTTAATATTATATATAATAATACTAATTATCAAACGGTTTGTGTATTATAAGTTGTATCTAGCTTATAATGGGTTCTACATTTTTTCTTCTTTTTTTTTGTTTTTTTTATCTTACTTCTAACCCAATACTTTTATATTTTTAACAACTTAACTGCTATAATTATTTACTTACAACTTTAGTTTTTTATATTTTCATTTTTCACAAATTTTTTGTTTTACTTTTCATTTTAAATTTTTACGAGTTAACATGTCGCAACATGCGCGTGTGATTTAACGTTTTTACTACTATTTATTTTTTCATTTAATGACCTCCACCGCAACACTATGATTTCCTGCTAGTTATATTCTAATAATAATATTTATCAAGTGATGTAATAGTAATGTACAACAGCTTTATACAACTTGAAAGCTGGTTGGCGTTGTCTTTATTTATGCATGTGATTTTTGAAAGTGAAAATTACGAGAATGACCAATTGACCAAATTAGATTACAAAAATAACCAGTCAAAAATTGAATTTAAAAAAAAAACCAATTGTTGGCCGCCACGTGGCATTCCTCGCTGACGTGGCGAGGGAATAGTGAAATCCCTCGCTGACGTGGCGAGGGAAACACATAATCCCTCGCCCACGTGTCATCCCTCGCCCAAAAGCTGACGTGTCTGACCAGTCCCTCGCTGACTCAGCGAGGGATTATGAGTTTCCCTCGCCCAAATTTACGAAAATACCACTCCTCGCCCAATTTTTTTTAAAAAGAAAAAATCAAAAACCCGAGATTTTCTTAATATTTATTATTATTTTAATATTTAATGTTTTTTTCATACTTAAAATTTAATATAATTTTATTTTCCTCAATAAATACCATATTAACTCTTAACAAATCTTACATTCTTTCAAAAAAACCTAATTAAAATTCTTTGAAACTTGTAAAAATGTCAGTTAATATCATACTATGCAGTGGTGCTAAATGTCATTTTGTAAACGGTGTCGAAGAATATCTACCATTAAAAGGTAAATGTGTTAGACATGTTTTTAGTTTATCTAGTAATATAACGTTTGATGAATTAAAATATATGATTTCTTCAAAACTGAAAATTTAAAGTTATATACGATTATCGTATAAAATGTCTACGTATACTCATTTTATCGATATATTTCTGATAATAAAGATTTACTATATTTTATGAATGTTGTTCTTAATGGTCAAAACGAAATTTTTACGTTATTCGTCAGTGTAGAATGTGATATTGTTGGTAGTAGCTCTGCTGTCCAGGAAAAAAAATTGAATTTTACAAACGAAACTGAAAAGTTTATTTATGATTTAAATGATATTCCTGTGGATAACGAGAGTTATATTGATGTTAAACAAGAATGTGATTATGAAAACCAAAAAAATAATAAATTTTGTGAAAAAGAGGATCCGTCTTCCTATCATTTCGAGTATAAAGTTCATGAAGATATATTTTTTTCACAACCGGAGTCATTAGCGGATACTACAAATAATCCACTCAAAAATACCAGCTCTGGGTTGTCTACTATATCTGAAGGTGATTGTTTCAACAACAAAGAAGAATTACAACTCAAACTGGGTACGATGTGTCTTACTGAATGTTTTGAGTATAAAGTGGTTAAATCATCAAAAAGTAGATTCGAGGCGTCATGTCGTAACGATGGTTGCGATTGGTATCCGTGCGCATTGTTTTAAAAATACAAGTATTTTTCAAGTTAGATATTTTAATTCAGTACATACTTGTTCAAGAACACAAACTTATCCAAATATTCGTCAAGCAAACAAAAAGGTATTGGGTCATATCATTAAGGACCAATTAAAAGATAGTGGTCGAATTTACCGGGGTAAAGAAATTATGAATGATATTAAAGAGAGATTTAAAGTTAGCATATCGTACGCTCAAGTTTGGCGTGGGAAAGCTTATGCGCTCAAACTTTTAAAAGGATCTCCAGAAGAATCGTTTTTGCATCTTCCTATTTACTGCTACAACTTGAAGAAAGCAAACCCGGGTACGGTCACTGAAATTGCTGTAGATGAAATGGGACGTTTTGAAATGTTATTTGTGGCGATCGGTGCAGCGGTAAGTTAATATTTGAGTATGATTTTTAATAATATTTTAATAATACTAACATTATTTCATTTAATTAGATTCAAAGTTTTGTGCAATTTTTACGGCCTTTAATTGTGATTGATGGGGCACATTTAAAGGGAAAGTTTTTAGGCACCATGTTTTTGGCATTAGGTATGGATGGAAACAATCAGATTTTACCAGTTGCATACGGTGTTGGTAAAACAGAGAGCGGGGAGTCATGGATATGGTTTTTATCAAAACTAAAAGAATGTATTGGTGATAATCCAAATTTGGCAATTATATCTGATAGAGCTGCCTCAATTGATATGGCAATCAGGATTGTCTTTCCACATGCATATCACGGGTTATGTTGTCAATATTTGATGGTGAATCTGCGGTTAAAGTCGATGAAAGGAAAAAATTACGAGTCATGGTGGTGGTAGACCTGTAAAGCTTATAGAGTTTCTGATTTTGAAGAGCGATTTTATATACTCACCGCTGTACTTCCACACGTTCAAAATACTTTAGTCAATGTCGGGTTTGAAAAATGGGCAAGAGCATACTATTCAGGAAGTCGTTATAATATTATGACTTCTAATAGCACTGAGTCTATCAATGCGTTGTCACGACATGCTAGAAAACTACCAATTATTGGGCTCGTTGAATTTTTTCGAGAATATCTACAAAAATGGTATTTTAACCGTAGACAGATTGCAGGTAATATTTTTATATAAAACTTCAGTATAATATTTTATGTTATTTGTTAAAAATACTAACATATTAATTTTTGTAGGTGATTTGCCACATAGTCTTACAAAATGGGCAGAAAATAAAATAACAAGAAGAATTGCAAAAAGTGCAACATGGACCGGAATCGATGATCACACATTTGAGGTTGCAAACGGAGGCAAAATAGGTTTGGTTGATTTGTGGAGCAGAACATGTAGTTGTAGACAATGGGAACTCTCTGGTTTACCTTGTGGTCATGCGATTGTTGTTTCAAAGTTTTTAAATATAACAGATTGTAGTCACTGGGCTTTAAACAGGTTTAGTAAAGATATATATAAGGCTACATATGAGGAGTCAATAAATCCTTTACCAGCACAATCTGAGTGGGAGATACCTTCTGATTTCGTGCCTGTGCAGCCACCGCTGATGAATAAAAGACAAGCTGGCAGACCGCGAGAAAATAAACGCATACCGTCACGTGGTGAGGTAGTAAAAGAGGTTGTATATAGTAGATGTTGTACACAAGGTCATAACCGCGACCAATGAAGAGCCCCACTGCCATCACAGGTTTCAAAATCAAAATCAAAGGCAGATGGAAGCAGTAATCCATATCAACCCACATCATATGTCAACCCTGAAAATTTTCGTGAATACGTTTTTGACGCAACTAGCCAACCATCACAAATATGGGATTTTGATTTGAACGAACCTTAATGATGAAATGATTTTGTTTTTTATTTAAACATTTTGTATTAACGTTTAATGTTTGTAATATTATTAAAATGAAATTTTTATATTTTAATTATTATTCCATTCTCCCTCCCTATAAATAGAACCAAGTATTCATTGGAAAAACTTGAAGTTCATCTATTTCATTCATCCTACCATTCATCCATCATATCTTTATCTATCTTCATTCAACAACAACCAATTTTTCATTCATCCTACCATTTAACAAATAAAAAATCTCTCCATCTCACCAAGAAAAAAATGTTTCGCGTGTTTCGCCCCTCGTCTTGTTTTGCGTGTCCCTCGCCCATGTGGCGAGGGAGTGGTCACATCCCTCGCTCCGAAAAAGGCAACCCTCGCCTAGAACCACGTGACCTTCAGTTTGACTTTCAGGTTTGACTCGGCGAGGGAGTTGTCAAATCCCTCGCCTCGACCCGCATGCCTCCCTCGCCTAGTCTCAATCCCTCGCCTAGGGTGGCAGTCCCTCGCTGCATCCCTCTCCAGTTTACTTTATTTTTGTCTGACGTGGGCGAGATCGAGGTCAGACCCCTCGCCTCGTTTGTTGTGCCCTCGCTGACTCGGCGAGGGGTGGGTCGGATCCCTTGCCTCGTTTGTTGTACCCCTCGCTGACATGGCATACCAGATAATTTTTTTCTATTTTCCACGTGGGCGAGATAGTTACACGTGGGCGAGGACTAAAAATTTGATGTGGGCGAGATATTATGGGTTTTCCTCGCCACGGGCGAGGGGTCAAAGTCAAGGATTCTTTTTTGTATTTTTTTTAGTCAATGGTTATTTGATAATCAATTTTGGTCAATTGGTTATTTTAGTAATTTTCCCTTTTTAAAATGGGTGCTTTATGTACAACTTGGTAATGCAGCATGATGTACGGTTTGTTGATGCATGCATAAGGTATCATAGTACTTTGGAAAAAGATCCATATATAGCATTATGCAATAAGTAAAAGATGTTCCATTCAAGAGACCGATTCCTTTTTTATCATGTAATATGTTTACTATTTTTATTTTAACCATTTTGTTTATTAGATTATTACTAGTATTAGGCCGTCCGCATTGCAACGTAGGGCTTAAAATCATGTCAACTAGAATTAATGTCACACTACCGTTAACAATCACCAAAACCGAAAAAACTAGGACTAAAAAAAATAAAATAGAAAAAAATAAAGTCATCAACTCATCATAGTCTTACTAGAAACTCTAAATTTCCCCACTCCATCGCTCGACGTAAAGGAAAATGAGTGACGGGTATGGAGATTAAGGCGAGGTAAAGCCACCAAAAAAACACATATTGTGAGAGAGAAAATCCTGAATACAAATGAAGAGGGATAAAAAAATAGAGATAATGACTTGGTATTCACAAAAATAGATGACATGCATCAAAGTCGAATAGAGAAAAGCGGGTGTCAATAACCGGAGTCTAGTCATCCCAATTCTCTCTTCAAGATCTCATGACGTGTATCTCTCTCTACTAGATCAGTGAGAGGGAAATGACAACGGTTACCGACATAAAAAGTTGTCGCGTATAAGAGCATTCGCACTACGATTTATTTTTGTGAGTGTATTCCTTATATTATAGGGAATGGTTATTATTGGTTGTGAGCAATGTTGTTGAGACCGGATCGGACCAGCCGGTCCGACTGGTTCAACCGCAAATCGGGGGCTTGTCCGGTCCGGTCTGGTGTGATTCGGTTTGTAGTGGTCGAACCGGCCGGTTCGTCCCTAACCGCTGGTCGGACCGGGAAACCAGACCGGTTCGGACCGGTTTTCGTCTTTTTTATTTTAATGGGTAAAAACGGGGTGTTAAACCATAAATTAGTACGTCAGATATACAAATATAGTTAAATTTTATACATAACTATAAAATATATATATAAATCATATATAAATTACTTATATTTAATTACATATTTAAATATAATTAAAATATAGTTAAATCCGGTCCAACCGGTCCGACCACCAAACCAGTAAGGCATCCGGTTCGACGTCCGATCCGGTTCTGAAAACATTGGTTGCAGTGGAAAAGAAAAATATATATATTGTTTATCTGTATATTTAAATAAAATACTTTTCACTCCTATAAAAAAAATTTAATATTAAAGTAAGCAAAACTATCACACTTGATATGTTGTGCTTTGCCTTGATCTCAAGGTTACGAGTACGGTAAAATCTTTGTCAACGATCTTTACTATTGAAGATAACATATTTTAATCATATGTTATGCGAGTAAGCGTGTTTTCAAATATTTATGTTGATAAGACTATGGGTTATTGGATTTTAATAATCTCAAGTTTTATTTATTGTTCGGGATTAATCCCAACTCATTAAATGTTTACAAATACTTCCAACTTTGAGTTTATTTTCCTCCAACGATCCCTTATTAACTGAGAGTTAACCTGTAACATCTGGTTATTTTAAAAAGACAAGAGATGAAGAATAAAAGAAAGAAAAGCAATAAAGTCCAAGTAGAGGGACTAAAAGTGTCCAAAAGGACAAATCTTTGAAAAATTTGGTGTAAAGGTGAGCATGGCCGCCCACCCTCACTTCACATCACCATTTTCTTCGGTTTTAGAGAGAGAGAGCAGAGGAGTTCTCGGCTGAAGAAAAAGAAGAAGAGAAGTCGAATTCAAGGTAAGAATTCGTGGTTTTTATGTGTTTATGACGGGTTTTATCCCGATTATATGCTTATGTGCTCATGTGTTGTGTATGTGCTCGTGTGTGTGTGTTTGGTGGTGTTCTAGGTGTTTGAACTTATTTGCATTCGGGTTAGAAGGAAGATACACCCAAAGTTGCACCAGGTGAGTTCTAGACCTTGGTTTCTACTTGTTTTAAACATCTTTGGGGCTGAAAATGTATTTAAAACGTTTTACAAGTTTATGTATGTTTACCCGTATGTATTATGCATGTTAAATGTTGATTCTTGAATGCTTATAGGTTGTTCATGTTTAGAATAGCCATGTTAAGTTTAGAACAGATGGGGTTGATGATTGGGTTGAAAACATACTAGGAACATGATATACAGGAGGTTCATACGCCTGAAAATGCCATAGAATGAATTAAGTGTAATCCATGCGCCAATCTGAGAGCCTCAATAAAGGAGGCTGTGGTGGAAGAGGTTCATCAGGTCATGCAGACGATTCTACCGTCTGTGATGACCGAAGTGATCAAGGCATTAAAGGAAGGGGAAAGAAACCGGTCCTCGGGAGGACGGGAACAACCAGAGCCGGAAACGGTTCTCTCTGATGACGAGGAGGAGGAAGAAGAAGAGCCTGCGCCGGAGGCAACCCGAGGCTGTAACTACGGGGCGTTTATGAGATGCAAGCCCCCTACCTTCGATAGAAATGGCACTGCGGCTGCTGCTCACCGGTGGGTGAGGGAAATGGAGGCCGTTCTCGATATCAGTGAGTGCCGTGAGGATCAGAAGGTGAAATTCGATACCCACTCCTTCGTAGACTCGGCTTTGTGCTGGTGGGACAACATTGTCCAAGCCGAGGGTAGCAGGGCCATTGGGAGAATGCGATGGCCTAAACTGAAGAAGTTAGTGATTGAGGAATTCTGTCCTCACAGAGAGATGGATAAGGTAGAAAGAGAGTTCCTGCAGCTGGAGGCGGGAACGATGACACACCAACAGTACACCACTAAATTTAATGAAATGGCGCGACTGGTGTCCGATCAAGTGACAGCACTGTCACGAAAGATTAAGAGATACATCCAGGGGCTGCCGGCGGATATCCGTAGGCATAGATTTCCGCCCGGCCGAGCACCTTTAGATCGGCGGTTGATTTGGCTGGTAGATTATATGATGAGCGCGAGGTGGTGGTGGCTGAGGTGAGCAAAAGGGGTGGAGGTGACCGTAACTGGAATGGGAAACGGTTTGGACGTGGAGGAGCCACTCCAAACAATAAGGTGGCGAAGGTGGGTGACCGACGTGTGGTCACATCTAGTGAGGGGCGGAAGAAGTGTGGCAAATGTGAAAGGAAGCATACTAGTGAGTGCAGGATGGGGATGAACGTATGCTTCAGGTGTGGCCAGCCTGGCCACATTGCTAGAGACTGCAAGAAGCCAAGGGCGGAGAGCTCGGGAGCGGGGAACAAGAAACCGGAGGAAGGAGGGCAGAGGGCAAGTGCTAGAGCTTACACTATGACCCGGGAGGAAGCCAGAGCTGATCCTGATGTTGTGTCAGGTATGTTTCTAGTAAACCAAATTTATGCCTCTGTATTGTTTGATTCTGGTTCTAGCAGGAGTTTTGTTTCCACTACTTTCTGTGCTAAGTTGCATGTTAGTAGTAGAAAGATTAGTGAACCATTCGATGTAGAAACTGCTATTGGTAAGTCCACTAGAATTACTGATGCGATAGAGGACTGTGCCATAGAACTAGAAGGTCATAGGTTCGCTGCTAGGTTGCACGTGATACCCCTAGGTGGATTTGATGTAGTACTAGGGATGGACTGGCTAGCAACCTATGAAGCAAACATCGTGTGTCGCAAGAAGATGATTCAATTAGTTGCGCCCGATAAGAGTTTGGTTACGATTCATGGAGATCGTGTTACTATGATCCCGAAGGTGATTTCGTTGGCGGTGGCGGGAAAGTGCATGAAACGTGGATGTAGTGCCTACTTAGCCTACGTAAAAGATGTGGATGCGTCGGTACCACAATTATCTGAGGTACCTGTGGTGTGCGATTTTCCGGACGTATTCTCAGAAAACTTACCCGGCGTGCCACCGGACCGCGAGTTTGAGTTCCAAATTGATCTGATACCCGGTGCTCAACCCGTTGCCAAGGCACCGTATCGGTTAGCTCCGACAGAAATGAAAGAGCTGATAGAGCAGTTGCAAGAGCTGCTCGATAAGGGGTTTATTAGACCGAGTATCTCTCCCTGGGGTGCTCCGGTCCTGTTCGTGAAGAAGAAAGACGGTAGTATGAAGATGTGCATCGACTACCGAGAGCTGAACAAGTTGACGGTGAAGAACCGATACCCCTTACCAAGAATTGATGATCTGTTTGACCAGCTCCAAGGTGCCAATTGGTTCTCGAGAATAGATCTACGATCTGGCTACCATCAATTGAAGGTGAAGGAACAAGACATTCCTAAGACAGCTTTTCACACGCGCTACGGTCATTACGAGTTCCTCGTTATGTCGTTTGGTTTGACCAATGCGCCAGCTGCTTTTATGGATTTGATGAACCGAGTGTGTCGGCCAATGTTGGATAGATCAGTGATTGTGTTTATTGATGATATCCTGATCTACTCGAGGAGCGAAGAAGAGCATGCCGGTCATATTCGGGAGGTGTTGGAGACCTTAAGAAGGGAGAAGTTGTATGCTAAATTCTCCAAGTGCGCGTTCTGGTTGCGAGAAGTTCAATTCTTAGGTCACGTGGTAAATCCCGAGGGGATTATGGTGGACCCGGCAAAAGTGGAGGCGGTTATGCAATGGAAGTCTCCAAAGACGCCATCCGAGATTTGTAGTTTCTTAGGTTTGGCGGGCTACTACAGAAGATTCATTCAAGACTTTTCCAAGATCGCTTCTCCACTAACCAAGTTGACCCCTAAGGATGTGAAGTTCGTGTGGAGTCAAGAGCAAGAAAAGGCTTTTGAGGAGTTGAAGGCAAGATTGACCCAAGCCCCGGTCTTGTCATTACCCGAAGGAAGCGAGGACTTGGTGGTTTATTCAAATGCTTCCTACTCAGGGTTGGGTTGCGTGTTGATGCAGCGAGGTAAGGTGATAGCCTACGCATCCCGACAACTAAAGGTGCATGAGGTTAATTATCCTACTCATGACCTGGAGTTAGCAGCAGTGGTCTTCGCACTAAAGATTTAGAGGCACTATCTGTACGGGACGAAGTGCACCATCTTCACTGACCACAAGAGCTTGAAGTACTTCTTCGAGCAGAAGGATCTGAACATGAGGTAGAGACGATGGTTGGAGCTTATAAAGGATTATGACTGCGAAATCCATTACCATCCGGGCAAAGCCAACGTGGTGGCTGATTCCCTTAGCCGAAAAGAGAGGCCCGAGCCGATTCGGGTGAAAGCATATCAACTGATCATGACCTCTGACGTGATGAAGCAAGTCAAAGAGTTTCAAGATGAGGCACTGAAAGAAGATCATCTTAACTCGGAAAGAATGAGAGGTCTGGTCGGGGAGCTGGGTGAAAACACACTTGGTGTTAAAACCCGATTTGGACGAGTGTGGATTCCTCGTTTTGGGGATCTACGGGCGAAGATTATGGATGAAGCTCACAAGACTCGATACTCCATTCATCCTGGTGCCACAAAGATGTATAGAAAGATTATTGGTGGCCGGGTATGAAGCGTGACGTGGTGGAGTATATGAGTAAGTGCCTTACTTGTTTGCAAGTGAAGGCCGAACATCAAAAGGCGTATGGGAAGATCCAACCATTGGATATACCGGAATGGAAGTGGGAGCACATCGCCATGGATTTCATTACGAAGCTGTCGCGTACTCCGAAGGGGTACGATGCCATATGGGTGATAGTTGACCGTTTGACGAAGAGTGCTCACTTTCTACCGATCCGCGAGACATATTCATCCGAGAGGTTGGCTGCCTAGTTCATCAAGGATATTGTAGCTCGTCATAGTGTGCCGGTGTCCATCGTGTCTGATCGTGACACCCGGTTTACCTCCAAATTCTGGAAGAAATTCCACGATGCCATGGGGACGAGGTTACATATTAGCACGGCTTATCATCCCCAAACTGATGGTCAGTCAGAAAGGACCATTCAGACACTGGAAGACATGCTTCGGGCATGTGTGATTGATTTTGGTGGAAGTTGGGATGACCACCTACCATTAGCCGAATTCTCGTACAACAACAGTTATCATGCCACTATTGGCATGCCACCATACGAGATGTTATACGGTAGGAGATGCAGAACACCCGTTTGTTGGGGTGATATTGGTCAGAAGGAATTGGGGAGCGTCGAGGTCATCGAGGCTACGACCGAGAAGCTAGAGAAGATTAAGGCCTTTATGAAGGCAGCCAAAGATAGACAGAAGTCGTATGCCGATAAACGACGCAGACCGATCGAGTTCCAGGTGGGTGACCGAGTTATGTTGAAGGTCTCACCTTGGAAGGGAATCATCCGATTCAGGAAACGAGGTAAGCTAAGCCTGAGATATATAGGCCTTTTCCGAATCATTGCTCGAGTTGGGGAGGTGGCCTATAGATTGGAGTTACCAGAAGAGTTAAGTGGAATTCACCCGACATTCCATGTATCTCATTTGAGGAAGTGCTTAGCCGATGAAGACATGATTGTTCCACTGGAAGATATCGAGGTAGACGAAAGCTCAATTATGTGGAGCAACCAGTGGCGAATAAAGTGGTTCCTCTTGTGCGTGTACAGTGGAAGCACAGGAAGGGATCCGAATCTACATGGGAGACTGAGGAGGAGATGAGACAGCATTATCCTCATCTGTTTGAGGAATAACAGGTTTCGGGGACGAAACCTATATAAGGGGGGTGGACTTGTAACACCCGGTTATTTTAAAAAGACAAGAAATGAAGAATAAAAGAAAGAAAAGCAATAAAGTCCAAGTAGAGGGACTAAAAGTGTCCAAAAGGACAAATCTTTGAAAAAGTTGGTGTAAAGGTGAGCATGGCCGCCCACCCTCACTTCACATCACCATTTTCTTCGGTTTTAGAGAGAGAGAGCAGAGGAGTTCTCGGCTGAAGAAAAAGAAGAAGAGAAGTCAAATTCAAGGTAAGAATTCGTGGTTTTTATGTGTTTATAACGGGTTTTATCCCGGTTATATGCTTATGTGCTCATGTGTTGTGTATGTGCTCGTGTGTGTGTGTGTGTTTGGTGGTGTTCTAGGTGTTTGAACTCATTTGCATTCGGGTTAGAAGGAAGATACACCCAAAGTTGCACCAGGTGAGTTCTAGACCCCAGTTTCTACTTGTTTTAAACATCTTTGGGGCTGAAAATGTATTTAAAACGTTTTACAAGTTTATGTATGTTTACCCGTATGTATTATGCATGTTAAATGTTGATTCTTGAATGCTTATAGGTTGTTCATGTTTAGAATAGCCATGTTAAGTTTAGAACAAATGGGGTTGATGATTGGGTTGAAAACATACTAGGAACATGATATACAGGAGGTTCATACGCCTGAAAATGCCATAGAATAAATTAAGTGTAATCCATGTGCCTAAGATTACCTTAGAAATGTTTTAAGTATAGCCCATGCGTACGAATGGCCCATGCGCCTAAGTGGCCCATGCGCCTGAGTGATCCATACGCCTAGTGTCCATGCGACTGGATGGTTCCTACGCCCCAAATAGTGCCCATGCGTCCTCGAATGGCCATGCGACTAAGTTTGCCATCCCATCCGCGCCTAAGTTTCGCATGCGCCCAAATATACAAGGAGGTTCATACGCCTGAAAATGCCATAGAAAACTTAAGTGTAATCCCATGGTGCCTAAGATTACCTTAGAAATGTTTTAAGTATAGCCCATGCGTACGAATGGCCCATGCGCCTAAGTGGCCCATGCGCCTGAGTGATCCATACGCCTAGTGTCCATGCGACTGGATGGTTCCTACGCCCCAATAGTGCCCATGCGTCCGAATGGCCATGCGACTAAGTGTCCCATGCGCCTAAGTTTCCATGCGCCTGAAGTGTCCCATGCGCCTAAGTACCCATACGCCTAAACAGGGCCCATGCGCCCAAATAGTGCCACGCGCCTAAACCCTTAGAATTTAATGCAGAATGTTTGGGAGTCTGTTGCCTTAGGTTTTGACCGAGGGTTGACTAGGGCTTATTAATGATGGGTTTCATGCATGAATATGATTGATTATGATTGTTCCATATTATTATTATTGTTATTATTATATTACCTATAGAAAGTGACTTTACGTGGTATCTTTATTATCGTAACGTAAAGTATATTGTAATAATAAAGAGAAAGAGCAATAAAGAAAAGAAGAGGAACATTAATTAAAATGTTAACAAGTCTTGCAAGCTTATAAGAGGTACACGACCGTGTTGTCGTTAGCTCAACTGTGCTGCGGGTTAGCTACCCTATTATGCACACAGGGCCAGTCTTGGAGATTGGCAGGACCCTTGTAGCGTACCCTGTGGTGATTGGGTCGGCCTGTATACAGTACATAGCACCCTTTCGAGGGATATAGTTGACCCTTTCGGGGGATATAGATGGCGCATCACCCGTTTTCCATCGCGCATATAGTTGGGGTATTGCTCATTGGTCCATACAGACAGTGAAAGATAAAGATAAAAGAAAACAAAGTAAACAAGGCCTACAGTAAAGAGATCGAACAGTATTGTTCATATAGTTAATGCATGCTCGTATATACAGTAAAGAGTTGTATTTTAAAAGAAAAAGGTATTTTCATATACAAACATAAGAGTATTTTCTACTTATAAACTAGAACTCACTCAGCAACACTGACTTTTATACATTTTCAGTTGGCAGGTAATTATTGCTGAGGATGGCACGAGGGAAAAGCTACTCGGCAGGAAAAGACTGACATCCATTCATAACTATTATTTCTGTTGTTTTGTAATGCAATTAAACAGTTCTTTTGTATTCGATCAAACAACAGTGTATTGCTTAACAACAGGGTTTAATGAAATGAAATGAATGGTTCTTGTTAAAATGATTCCGCTGCTTAAGTTCTTAAATTTATAACGTTTAATGTATTTAGCGCTGTGAATGACCAACTGTGAGGTCTCCGGGAACGGGGCCTTACATAACCCCGTTAGTTTTTTGATGACGTGGACTACTTTTGTGGCTAAAACACTAAACGGAAAGTTGAAATCTATCATCAGATCTGTCAATTTGAAACTTCCGCACCCAAAAACCCGTCAATCTTCACCTCCTGATTCGAACCACCGAACTCATTGGAGGTAGATTTCAAGTGATTATGGAGGTCAGACAATGGAAAACAGACCTAATTGAGACTAGGCGGTGCTTGAGTTGAAAAATGGTTCAAAGTTGGCATCATTTCATCAAAAAACTAGCGAGGGTTAACTCTTAGTTAGTAAGGGATTATTGGAGGAAAATAAGTTTAAAGTTAGGAGTGGCTGTAAACATTTTCTGAGTTGGGATTAATCCCGACCAATAAATGAAAGTTGAGATTATTAAAATCCAATAACGCTAAAATTATCAAACTTGACTTGTTATGCTTCGTAAGTAATGTTTTTTGATGACTAAGAACCAAAACTAAACCCTTGAAAATAAAAACCGAGCTGTCATTAACGGTTTGATTTGAGGGTTTGGACCTTTTCAGAACCAAATTATTCACAAATAAAAGGGCTATTGGATTTTATTAATCTTAACTTTCATTTATTGTCTTGTATTAATCCCAACTCAGAAAACATTTATTGACACTTACAACTTTAAGCTAATTTTCTTCAACGATCCTTTAATAATTAAGAGTTAGCCTTAGTTTTTTAATGATGTGGATTGCTTATGTGACAAAAACACTAAGCAGAATGTTAAAATTTACTATCAGATTCATCAATCAGAAACTTATACACCCTGAAACCTATCAATCTTAATCTCTTGATCTGAATCATTTGACTCGTTGTAGATTGATTTTGGGTGGCGATGGAGGCTAAACACCGGAAATGGACCTGATAAAGGTTAGGTGGCGGCGGAGTTAAAAAAAAGCTCAAAGTAGGTCGTCATATATATAAAAAAACTAACGGGTTAACTCTCAGTTAGTAAGAGATCTTTTGAAGAAAAATAAGCTTAAAGTTAGAAGTGTATGTAAACATTTTCTAGATTTGGATTAATTCTGACTAATAAAAAAATTAAAATTATTAAAATCCAATAACACAAAATAAAATGTAAATAAACAAATCCTCATGCTCAACTAAAGCACATCACCCCATCCGTTTTTGCTATGCAATCTATTTATTTTAATAAAAGAGTAATTAAGAAAGATATGTGACAACATCATATTTTTTATTATCAAAATTTTTATATTTCTCTTTTATATTAAATAATTCCATTAATTATTAATAATATCATCTAACTTTTTAGATTAAAAATAGTTTTTTAATAAATTAAGAAATACATTATTTTATTAATGTTATTACTAAATAAATATTTTTTTATAAAATAAGAAATTTTCTAAAACTCAAACTTTTCTATAAATAAAAAATATTTTAAAATTAGTATTTAAAAAAGTAGATTTTTATAAACCAAAAACAATGAAAATTGAGAGTTATAATAAGAAAATTTTAAAAATGATATTTTTTGAATGGTTTATTTTGAAACAAAATATTTAAACTTTTTTAAAAAAGAAAAATTGTAAAAACAAATTTTTAAAAAGTTGATATTATTGTTTTATACCTAATCTCAATCATATCTTATCTTAGAATATTGTTTTATAATTAATAAGTTTTTATTATATTTAATATTTTATTTATTCAACTCGTGTAATACACGTACTAAAAATAATTAAATATAAAACATAAAAGTGACAGCTATGAAAACTCACCCTTTGTGTGTTAAATGATGAGAAAAAAAATATTTTTATTATCTAATATACAAAAATAATTCACTGTACAAACCGCTCAATCAACCAAAAATTATCACATTGTTTTTATGTATCAACGTTCAAAATCAATTCAATATAAGACATCTAGACAAAAAAGCACGTATATACATATACACGTAGACATTATATATATATAATATATATATATATATATATATATATATATATATATATATATATGTATATATATATATATATATATATATATATATATATACACACACACACACACAAAATCAATTCAATATTTGCAAGATTATATGCATTTATAAGCCCAAGAACACACACCAAGAACAACCTGAATTACCCAACCATATAGAGACATGATAATTACAACAGTAACAATAATAGAAACACATATAAGACGAATTATAAAAGAACATACTGAAGAGTAGGAACTATTTCGGATGGATGCTTTGAGAGATCAACTGGTTGACTACTCTCCAACTTAACATCTCAAAAAATCAACACATCACTCGCCCCTAAAGGGGGATCTTATGCTGAATGAGGGGGTGTAGGAGAAATGAGAAGCTGCTGAAGATGTGGTGAACGATATTGGGCCGTAGGTTTTCGTGGTGTTTATAGGGTTTCGAAACCGCCCAATTTGTACTTATTTAAATTTTGAAAAGGCTATAAAAGGCGGTCATAATACCCGCCCCTAAAGGTAACATAAGGGGCGGTTTTGCCCAATTTGTACTCATTTAAATTTTGAAAAGGCTATAAGGGGCGGTCCAAAACCGCCCCTATAGGTAACATAAGGGGCGGTCATAATACCCGCCCCTAAATGTAACATAACGGGTGGTCTCGCCCAATTTGTACTCATTTAAATTTTGAGAAGGCTATAAGTGGCGGTTTTTTAGACCACCCGCCCCTTCAAAAATTTAGGTTCGCACCTTATATTCTTTTCGTACTAGTGTTAGATTAAGTCAAAACTAATATTTGTGACCGCGCGTTGCCACAGGTCTCCTTTATGTTGTTTTTTTATGAAACTATGGTCCGTGTGTTGATACATAAAAAAGATTATTACAAACAAAAAGGAGGCAAAATACATAAAAAAATAATTAGAAATTCAATTTAACATTTATAAAACACGTTTATTTTATTTCAATATTACTCATTTTTTCTTGCGAAGAAATGCTTTTACATAGAAAAAATCTTCATACAAATATTTATGTTTATATTTATATACGTGTGGAGGAGATAATACATCATCTTTAAATATATTTAAAAATAATAGAAGTGAAACAAATTACAATAATCTTGAATATAATAAAATAAAAACTCTACGTTTTTTAATATTACTTAAATTTAAAGCTACAAATATCACTTAAATCTAAAGCTACATATACATTAGCATAATAAACTTAAATTATCTTTTAGCCAATGTGATTAGTTTGAAAGTTTAAAAATTATTATTTCCTACTCATCTAATCACTGTATGAGAAAAATATTTTATCACATCTATAAAATTATTTTAACAAGTCTTGTCATAAAAAAAGTAAATATTAATTTGATTATTTCTCTCTCCCTCTCTAAGATCTGAAACGTAGTGGTTGATGATCTCCATCTATAGTGTGTATGTCCCCATTTGGGTCTTGGATTCTCAGAAACGTTCAACGGAGATCACTTTGTTCATCCGATCACCACACTAGGTACCGGCCGGCACCACACTAGGTATCGGCCGCAACTGCATGTCGACAATCACAACACCGACGCATAACTTAGATTCTACCCCCTCTCTTCTCTTTCTCTCTATCTCTGGCAGTTTACCACCACCAAGGACCACCACACTATCAATAATACAAGTTGTTACGTCTTTTTCTATCGGATTTACAATAGTCCATTTGATGATGCTCCATTGATAGAATCCAGATAGATATAAACATGATAGCAGACAAATGGAGGCATGCATATGTTAAATGGATGTGTGTGAAACCTCAACTGAAATTACCAAAACACCCCCGGTTATTGTAGTAACCGATCAAAAAGATTAATTCATATAGACAAAGGGTAATTTTATGGAATTTTAAACATATATGGTCCGGTCCGAATTTTAACGACCAGTTTCTTATTATAAACTGTATATCAAACAGTTCACTATCATTTGTAACTTTTGGACCAACCAATAGAAACTTTAGGGAAAAAACTCAATCATGAAATCAAACTAATAATTGGTTTGAACTGTTTCAGGGTTTAAAAACCAATCATGAACAGCCCTATTTGCATGATGTGAAATATGGAAAACGACCGAATTTTCTTTTTACACTTGCACCAAGGTCAATAAAGGTGTTTTTACTATTTAAAAGTTAACGGTGACGTGAAAGAAAGTTTTGATGTTGGTCGTAGGGATAATTGGTAGGTAATGACTATAAAAGCATTTTTAATGGTCGTTTTTAAGGATTGTTTTTAAGTCAAGATTTGCATTAATTCGTTTTTCACCATTGGGGTTTACGTTTTTGAAGTAAAAGTTCATCAATATGAACATCAAAAATAAAAAAGAAGTGGGGCCAATATGTTTCTAATCATATTAAATATACATATAGGGAGGGAGATAAATTAAAATGTGGTGATTACGTGATATGATTTTTTTATGTTTTTGAGTTTTCTTACTAGAAGGTTTTTTATTATTTGAAAGGATGAGTGTTTTTATAACATGTCAGCTGACTAGATATGTTTGTTGGTAATTTTATGTTTTTTATTGTGGATGCTCTAAGAGTAATGTCATTTTTTTTAATGAAGTGAAACAAGAGGAGCAAGAGAATTATAAAGCGGGCACCAAATCAGTTTTTGGACACTTGTTGGGGCAAGCTTTTACGCATATATTACTAGTGACGCTTATTTTTTTGTAATCGTAGGTTTTTTCTCGCTGTGTTTTTTGTTTGGAAAGTGCAACTACGATGACTTCGCAGATGGCCGTGAGGCGTGTATCCGAATGCTACGTCAAGCCACTTCACGACCTCTCGCAAGACGCTAAGCAACCCATATACTTCAACCCCTTTGAGCTAGTCCTTCTCAACCACAACTACAGCCAAAAGGGTCTCCTTTTCGCCAAACCACCAACACAAAACAATCATAATTTCTCGATAACTGTCTTCTTGGATGATCTCCGCAGTTCTCTCTCAGCCACCCTCACCCATTTCTACCCTCTCGCCGCCCGCTTAGCCACCCGAAAAGGCGAAAACCCACCTTCGTATGTCATCTACATCGACCCCGAAAACAGCCCCGGAGTCAAGTTTGTTCATGCAACCGTGGACGTAACTGTCTCCGAGATCGTTACGTCGGGGTATGTACCTTCGGTTGTTCATTCGTTCTTCGACCTTAATAATATTATCAACCATGATGGTCATACACAGCCTTTGCTATCAATTCAAGTCACCGAGCTTATCGATGGGATCTTCATCGGTGGCTCCGTGAACCACAGTGTCGCAGACGGAACATCCTTCTGGCACTTCATGTCTGCTTGGAGTCAAACATTCACATCCAAACATGAAAATAATCATTTCATCTCCCCGACATTCAATCGATGGTTCCTCGAAGAATCCGATACGACAACAAATCTACCATACACCCATCACGATCAATTCATAGATCGACACGAAATACCACCGGTTAAAGAGAAATTCTTCCATTTCTCATCGGCTGCAGTCTCTAAACTCAAAGCAAAAGCAAATGAAGAATGCAACATGCAAAAGATCTCAAGTTTACAAGCAGTCTCCGCTCTTTTATGGAAGTGTGTTACTCGAGCTCGACGACAACCACCCGATAGCGAAAGCGTTTGTAAGCTAGCGATTAATAATCGGCGTCGGGTGGAACCACCTTTGTCTGATGGTTATTTTGGTAGTCTTATTGATACAATTGGGGCATCAGCAACTGTTGAGGAACTAATGGCTCATGGGCTTGGGTGGGCTGCATTGAGGATACATGAAGTGGTGAGAAATTATGATTTTGCAGTAGTGAGAAAGAAGGGTAAGTGGTGGTATAGAAACCCAATAATATTTAAATTGAGTGGGGTGTCACATCCGAACACTGTGTACATTGGGAGTTCACCGAGGTTTGATATGTACGGGTGCGAGTTTGGGTTGGGGAAGGCGGTTGCGGCTAGAAGCGGGCTCATGAACAAATCGGACGGGGGGATAACGTTGTATCCGGGTCGGGAAGGGGGCGGGAGCATGGATGTAGAAGTTTGCTTGTTGGAGGAGTATATGGTGCATTTGGAATGTGATGAGGAGTTGATAAATGCACTTAAGTAAATGGTATGTAATTAAGTTGATTTCTTTCGTATAGTAGCATTGGGGATGGTCTTGTTACGGTGATTTCTAATAATAATATTTATCAAGTGATGTACTGATGTGTAGTAATGTACAACAGCTTTATACAACTTAAAAGCTGGTTGTGTATTGTCTTTATGCATGTGTTTTTTTTTTGAAATGGGTGCTTTACGTACAACTTGGTAATGCAGCATGATTTACAGTTTGTTGCATGCATTCGAACATTACAGGTGTTCCATTTTAATATGAGTGTGTGTCTTATATTATGAGACATTTTTGTATGTGGTTGTAAGTAAAGTAAAGAGAAAATTTATAGGGATTGTGTCATGATTTCCTATATTTGATGAAACATGTTACAACATTCATAATTTTTTTAATATTTTTAAAAATGATTGTAATTATAGGTAAAAGAAAATATAATAATTAAAATATAAAAAAATATTATTTAATTGAAGAATTGTCACGAATGATTTAAGGTATCAGAATAATTTGGTACAAGATCCATATATAGCATTATGCAATAAGTAAGATGGTCCATTCAAGAGAGATTCCTTTTTTTATCATGTAATATGTTAGATTTTTTTAGCGGTTCTCTCATGTTATGAATGAACACGTAATCTTAAGGCGAACCAGTCCAATCAAAACATACACATGTTTATCATTTTTTTTACCATTTTGTTTATCTGATTATTATTTTATTATTTTACATAAAAAAGCAAATTTTAATATTACAAAACTGAAAGAATTAAATCATATTTACGCTTAATTTTTTTTTAATAATTCTCATGTTACATGTAAACGTTATATACAACATCATCATCTATAATAAGGTTGGGCTATAAATGTCTCATTCTTTTATTTGTCATACTTCACCCCGAAAAATAACTTTACAAGAATTTCATATACACCCTTTAATTTTTTCTTTAAATATATATACATCCACTCTTGTCATATCCCTTTTTAATTGTCATATCCCAATGTAAGAAGATTAAAAGTGATTTTTAAAAAGTAAATAAAAAAGGCTTATTTTTAAGAAAACTAAATTTGAAAACGTATATGCTTTAATAAAAACGTATATGCATTTTACAAAAGTAAATTGCTCTCTTTGGTCTTGTATTGTTTATCATTATTATTGGTTAATAATGTTTTTTTGAGGTTAAAAATTAACAATTTGTAAACGAACTTTCAGTAAAAATTAAATAAAAACGTTAAACGGCTATATATGTTAAAATAAAAAGGTTTGAAATAAGATGTTGTTGGAACCAATGAAATTATTTTATTTCTAACCAAACTTTTAAATATTTACATGCTAGCAAATTAGAGCATTCACAGTGGAATCCTTAAAATTATGTGAGTGTGTTTGGTATATTATATGAAATGGTTTTGAGTGGTTGTAAGTGAAGGAGAGAGAAAATGTTATTGTGGATTGGTATATTTAAAGAATCACTGTTCAATCCTTATAATTTTTTTAATATTTTTTAAAGTGGTTGTGAGTGGAGGAGAGAGAAAAAAGTAATGATAAGGGTATAAAAAATATTATTTAATTGAAAAGGAGAGAGAAAATGTAATGATTTTTAGTATAATTATATGGATAAAGATAAAGAATTCACTGTGAATGCTCTTAAAGAAAAAAGTATAACTAAAATCTATATAATTAAAAACTAGAATGGTTCAACCACACGTTGCGCGCGCGGTTTCTGTTTCATTTGCATTTCAAAGTAACGAAAATATCTTGATTTTTAAAGAGACATCTAGAGTCGTAGTCGAGGTCTTAACTTTTGCTGAATTGTTGTTTCTGGGGTCCGCCCTTGTTGTCGTTTTCCTGAAGATACATTTCATAAACAATTGGTAAATAAAGAGTGATCTTGTATGTAAAACGTGCCTGTTTTTTTGACATTGATGTCATTCAATTATTAACCTTATGGCGAAACACATATAAACGTGACTAACTCTAACCAACTACTTGAATGAAAAATTGTTTCGGTTGCCATCACAACTATATGATGTTACACAAAGGACAAAAGTTTTAGCATTAACACATTTTAATACTATAAATTAAAGAAAATAACTTAACACATATAAGTAATCTTTGAGATAAGATCATGTGAATCACAAATCTAGGATTGATTTGCCACAATTAATATTGATCAACTAACTCGGTCATAGTACATCTTGAATACTACACTTTGTAGTAAGAATTTTAGCATATTTTTCATTGATTTGTATAACAGGCTTAAAAATATTCGTTTGTCTATACTACATGGTTTTTACCTTATATAGGTAATCCAAAGACCAAAATCAAATTTTGTCAAATATTTAAGACTTGCAATTATGACTGTAAATGCACATCCAAACAGCCTATTAATAATGTATATGTATGTATATATGTCATATGTGTGTGTCATAGACACGCCTTAGTTTTATTGTAATCTATCATCATTTGTTTCACCGGCTTGTATGACTGACTTCTCAAGTTCTCTCTAAAAATCTTAAAGTACGGGTGATCGTCTCTGATATATCAAAAATAAAATCATATATAAGAACAAACAATGTCAAATGTGTGAAGTGATATACAATATGTTCAAAATTTATAGTACAAATCTAAAGTTCCAGAGGATCTCTTTATTTGCCTATTGTTGCCTACTTGCCTTCAACAATGGTGTGGTAGGAGGGGGGCAGGTATTATCTTCTAGGAAGTTGTTTCTGTTCTGTACATAAAAGAATAAAACTTAAGACAATCTACAGTGATACTAAGAACATTTAGCTGAAATTATAAAATAAGAACTTACGTTCAGCCAGATACTTAAACTTGAATAATCAAGCAATATCTCAAACAATCTAGAAAAAATTGACTGTGTTATCATCAACTAAACATTAAAACATTACCATTTGGAGTTAAATATAAAATACAAAATTGAAGTATATCCAAATCTACAAATGGTGCAAGCTGCAGCAAAATTAACCAATCTTCAAACAAATCATACTTTAAGTCCAATTTGAAAAGAGTTGACTTTCATTTGACCTAAGAAGCAAAACATTTTCAATTAGAACAAATGTATTTACTATTTAGATTAGAGATGATTTTGCATCATGGAACTACCATCTAATATAAGGAATGGGTATGAGATTGTGTGTGTATTTTATGCCACGTCTAGGCCATGAGGACCAGATGCAAAACAAAAACGATCACTCAGATGTTTACGACCATCGCCTCATCGTAGCCTACCTGTATAGTAGAAAACTAGAGAAGCTAATCGTAGAAAAGAGAAGATAAAAGTTTGCTCCCCGCGGGGGGGGGGGGGGGGGGGGGGGGGTTATAAAAATAATTAGATTCGAGTCCCATAACCCCTGATGTGAACTAGGCAAAGCCTAGGTTAGAATCAATGTTAATTTGAATTATGAGATTTCTATCTTTTATTAAAGAAGTTTCAGGATGTCACTCAATTGTTGCAGCTCAACTTGATGAGATGGATTAGCACTCCATTCCTACTGCCATGAAGCAGTAGAATCTACCTTTAGAAATCGCTCTCCCGCCGTACACCTTTTTCTTTTTTCCACCTCGAAAAAATCAAGGAACTTGTCACATAAGTCGGCCCAAAACAGAATGTTTGTACCATTTTCCACCACCCTTTTTATCATCTTTTTCAAACAAATATCTTTTTGTGACAATGTTGTTGGGTCTCGACAATATTATTCAACATATCGCCAATCCATTTTTTGCATGGGATGGGCATATTAGAGGGAGTATTATCATGGATACCATTGATCACCTGTCTCTAAAATCTATTGGGCTCCAGTTTTATCTCCACCACCATTTACGAGGCAACTACTTATATCCTTTAGCGAACCAAGACTAAGACCTCCCATGTGTTTGGGCTTAACAACTGAATCCCAGTTAACCCTATGGATTTTTCATTTTTTTTTGTCCTAACCCAAAGAAAATTTCTCCTTATTTTTACAAGAGACTTCGAAACTTGACTAGGAGCTTTATAAAACGAGAAATAGGAAGTAGGTAAGCTGTCTAAGATGGATTTTATCCAAGTGAACTTTCCCCTCATAGATAAATTTGAAGCCTTCCATAGAGAGAATCTTTCCTCGAAAAACCTGAACTCAACTCATTTAGTAAATAAATTAATAAAGAAAAAAATAAGCCATAATTCCCTTCATAAATAAATTAGTTAGCTAGAGTAAACTTCACTTTTGCTACATGTGGTTTGGTTGAAATAACGGTTTTCTTTCAAATGTTTTAAAATCACGATTTTACTTCTTGAGATATGTATTTTGTCTTAGTTAACTCCAACCCACTAACACCATCAGATAATTCTGTTGAATGGATTGACATTTTAATCTTTTTAATAATATAAGACTAATAATATAGTTTATAAATACATAGGGGGACTATTTCTGTAAATTACTTAAATTAGCAAGTTACCCTTCTTCACCCCTCACCTCCCTTTCCCCTGCCGCCACCACCACTTGCACTTCTAACCACCACCTTCATCATTATCCATCACCATTATCATACACCATCATCCATTTATCTTCATCTTCAGCACACGATTCATCACTAATCTTCATCGTAAGTATCGACCACCACCATCCCTACTGTCGCCATTGCCACAGACCATCATCACCACCACTCCAGCCACCACCTTCACGACCACCACTCCACCCACCACCTTCACCACCACCACTACTTGTCTCACCACCACCGCCGCCATCACACCACCATCACACCCATCAGAAAATAATATTAGCCCAATCTCCTCCCTCTAATGCACCCAAAAATTAGCCTCTATCATGCATCACTATCACACCCATCTGACCACCAAACAATAAAACCTAATCTCATAAACCAACCGCGTGTGATTAGGGCCTCGATCTAGTAGGCCTGGTGGAGATCGGGGAAAATCAAACCATGAAAATATATCCATAAATTTTTAATGGTGGTGAATGGATGTTTAGATAGGGGTCGATAAAATGGATCAAAAGACGGAGTTGTTAGATATGGTTTGATTTCGGTAGAGTGGGGGAGGCAGTTGTGGGGGTGGACCTGGCGGTGGGCGAAGGTTTTTGGTTTTTGCTATGGGGGTTACGGTGGTGTTGTGGTGTTAGTGGTGGTGATTGTGGTGTTTGGGGTGGTGGTGCTGTTGTGGAGTGGATGCGGGAGGAGGACGTGATGATGATGATATATACATGTAATACTATATTAAGTACACATTACTCTCTTTATTAGTTTGATTTACACAAATGATCCTTAAACATGAAAATACTAAAATCCCCTTTCATTCTAACAGAATTATCTAACGGTGTTTGTGAACGTTCTATAATGTGTTCGGTCATTTAAAAGTTATGTTTAAGAAAATTATGTTAAGTACTTATTTATATTTAGTGGATATTATATATTATTTATGATTTCAATTATAAAATTAATTAATGATAGTTTGTATTTGTTTGTTTAAAAAAATTTATTTGTGTTCATTAATGTTCGTGAATATTTGTGTGCGTTCATTTCTCTTCGCTTATGTTCGAGGAACAATTCGTAAACATATTCATTGCCTTAGTGAATGAACACAAACAAAAAATCTCGCTTGGTAAGCATTCATGACCAGTTCATAAACAAGTTATTTTCTTAATAAACGACTATGAACTAGGCCCTATTCGTATTTATTCTGTTCGTTTACAGCCTTACGTTTGTCCATGTTTATGTAAGAGTTGAATAATAAAACTGTTTTGAGAATGCAAAAAAATAATAATTGTATTTATGGTGTTTTAAACTATACCCTTTGAAAATTTCAAACTTTAAAATAACTTAACTTGTATGTTAATTTGTGAATAAAAGAAACAACAAAATACAACTACTCAACGTTTTGACGCTCGGATCGGACCAGCCGCTCCAACCAGGATTCGATGTTCTTGGCGGTCCGATCTACCCTGGTTCGTTTTGAACTTGAAAAACTGGCCGATTGAAAGCGATTTGACTGTCAAACCGGGATTTTGTGAACCGGTTGGCTCAAATTTGAACTTAAAAGGACGGTGACTAACAGTGGAGATCTAAACAAAAAAGGCTAGATTTGTTGCGTTAACGCCGGATCTGCTGCAGTAACATCAGATCTTCTACAACAATGTTGGACGTCGGAGCTGTGCAACAATAGTGAACATCCGAACTGGTGCAACAATGAAGAAAATACTTCAGTAGTGTATTTCTTAGCAAAGAAAAAAGAAAAGAAAGAACTTGATGGCATCTCCGATGAAGGCATATGTAGTAGGGTAGTTCTTAGCTTTTTTTTAATTTCGACGATGGTGGTGCAAGTTCATTGTGAAGAAGAAGAAGAAAAGAGAGAGGCATTTGAGCATTTCATATCTTCTTATTATATTTTTAATGTACTTTTGAATAGGTGTTTAGCTAGTGATGAATACACCTGTAAAACCACATTGAGTAGTGTGCTCCATATATTGGAATGTGATTGATTTCAAATATGTTATTATATTGCTTTATTGAATTTTATTTATTTGAAAGGGATCATATTAATCATGCGTTCGTCCGGTTCATAAATCCGATCCGACCAGTAAACCAGTAATACGTCTGATTCGACGTCCGATCCGATTCTAAATACATTGCAACTACTTACTGCTTATGCTATGTGTACTCTTGTAAATGTTTTGGAAGAAATTGTACAAGTAAAGAATGCATGTTTTTCATGCTGCCTTCATTTTATCTATCAATGATCCTAAGTAGGGTTGTAAACGAACCGAACGAACACGAACAATGCCTTGTTCGTGTTTGTTCATTAAGGAAATAAACATGTTCATGAACACTTAACAAACACAAACAAACACAAAACAAGCTAAATCAAACGAAAACGAACAAATGTTCATGAACATGACGAACATAAAGAAGTTTATGAACACAAACGAATACAAATGATCTCATATTTATTTTAGAATAAAATCAGCATTTTCATTATAAAATTTACCAAAAATAAATAAACACGTAACATAAATATCCAAAAACACTTGATATACTTGTCATAAAAATAATTAACACAAAAACTAAGAACATAATTGAACACATTAATGAACATAAACGAACAAATTATTGAACATTCACTAACGGACATTAACAAACATAAACGAATAAATTATCGAATGTTCACGAACATAAATGAACGAACAGGTCTTGTGTTCATGTTTGTTCGTTTAACTAAACAAACAAAATTTTATTGTTCGTGTTCGTTTATTTACTAAACGAACGAACATAAACGAACTTTCCACCGAACAGTTCACAAACTGTTCACTGAATGTTCAGTTTGTTTGCAACCATAATCCTAAGCACTAGACCATCTTCTCAACTTCACTATCAAATTATTTTTCTCCAATCTATAATTTAGAAAATAATAATCATATACACAAAACTTTAAAAATCATATACTAAATAGAAATATTAACGTACAGGTACATGTCATCAAAATCAAATCATACATATTTCAAGAAACGCACGGCGATGAATAGTAAATCGAGGTTATTTTGGTATTTCCTTATGAACATGAGAGAGACAAAAAGAACACGGCGACAAAGCCATCAACAAAGCACGGTTGCAAAGTCAGAGGTATCAACGATTGTTGTAACGGTATTCTCTTCATCTTCTTTGTTTCTCCACATAGTAGAATTGTTTGGCTTACGCTAGCCGGCCGAACTTCGGCTTGAGACCCGCCTTTCTTCCTCTTCTCTGTGTCTGCTTTGTTTTACAAGGTTTGTTCTTCTATCTGCTGCATGTGTTTCTCTAGGGTTTATTGGGTTGTTAGGTTATGTTGTTCACTGGTGATATCATCATTTAGTGCCCCCGATATTGTTGTCGTGCTTAAAGACTTGTGTAATGGTGTTGTAGGTTTTATATAAAGGCTAGTACCGGTAGTGGTGATACTTAGAGAGAAGGGTTAAAGAAAGTTGTTACACATGTAAGTAATTAAGGGTTGTTTGTGGTTTCCAGGGTAACATCACTCATGTGGTATATATTCTGATTCTTTGTATTTTATGGTAAATCATGATGCATAGACTGTTAAGTTGTTCACTTTACCAACATGTTGCTGTTTTTAGGATTAAGATGGTAGTTTTACTCTTGTATGAGTTATTGACACAATTCAATAAAAGCCTAACCATTAATTGTTGTTTGCATTCATATAGTTGTTTGTTTAATTGCTTGGCTTACTGGATACCATTTTGATTGAATTTTGTTTAATCCGGTTTATGTTTAGTTAATTTCTTTAGGTTGACCCATTTGACCCGTTAGAGATAAAAACAAAACTTACCCTATCTACTCTGTTCATCAAATAGCAATGAGTACTAAGTATTTAAATACACACATACACATCTTTTACTTATCTTAGTTTGTTATCTACCAATTATTGAAAAGGTATGGTCTTAGTTTGATGTTTTGTGAAGAGAAGAGGACATCTATATGTATTTCATAACACAAATAAGTTTGTTATTATGTTGTTGGAAGCATTGATTATGATGTTTTTTCTATTGTGATGTTTTTTAGTTATGTGTTAATAAGAGTAACAACTGTTTAATACTGCAGACCGGCAGTGATCATTAAGCAAAACTTGATTGGAATTCTCCTTGATACACCATACTTGCATGCAGATATTGCACAACCTACATCCTCATACAAAAATAATCTCAAATTCTACAGGTGTTTATGGCTCAATCATTAACTTAGAAATAGTGTGACAAATAGAATGTTTTGTGAGCTGCACATACTCAAGAATTTAAAACCTCACATTTTATAATTATGGACGAAATATTGTGGTAGATAGTTTAAAAATTCAGATTTAGACTTTTTAGCACTCAATCGGTCATGAACTTCATTAATTCATACTTGCATTCCGGATGAATTAATGTTTCATTCAGATATGTGAATGAACATATGTATATATAGAGGATTTTAATGTTTGTCTTGTAGATAAATGTAGTTTGTATTTATGACAGATATGTTTGAATTTTTAGCTTATGATAAGCGAAAGTAATGGTTTGTTTCATATGAGAAATTAGGTTGGGTTTTGTATGTTGTGTTTTATTTGTAGTTAGGAATGTCAGAGTTTATGATTGTCTGGTTGTATTTAAGGGTTTTTGATTGTGGTTGGCAATTATATTATTTTGATTTTTAAGTACATGAATTTTAAATTGCTTCATGCTGCTAATATCTTTGTAAATAATATCCATGTTTTCATGGAGTGTTGGTTTGTTTAAATTTGTGGATGCTTTTCGTTATGTTGCATGCCTTTTACTACTATATTATGCACATGACATCCACAAGAATGGTTTAATATTTAGAAAAACATATTAAAGGGGTCGTATAAGGAGTTATGAAACAATACTGCTTACTTGGTCGATTTCTATTTTGTTTCTGATACATTGTTTGATTTGGTTTGTAGGTTTGATATTTGATGTTTGAAATCGTGTTACGTGCTTCTGTGTGTGTAGGTGAGGTGTCCTTTTAATTGAGATTTCCTTTCGATTGCAGAATTGGGTTAAATTGCAGGTGATTGTTTCTTTTTAATTTGGATTTCAAGTATTGTCATTTACCATTACAGGTTTAGGTATAGAAACGTATGGATGGTTTTATTTACCCTCTTTGGTACACTTAGAGCATCTGGTCTTATTCTTTTTTCACGGTTTCAAGTTGCAACTTTCTCATTCAACTAATTGTTTGTTCTACAGCAATGTTAAACCCTTAATGTAATCCAGTGTGCAATGTTCGGAAAATTCTTTTACACGCATAATTCAAAAGGGAAGAAAGAAAAAACTCAGAGAACAAAAAGAATTTGGATCATTTGCACTACATCTTTGAACACAACTGTTTCTTTATTGCCGCAAGGATCGAATGATTGAACACGACACTTATGTTAACGTTTTATTTTCGTGATTTAACTTGATGTCCGCGCCGCAAAGCGCGCGGACATCAAACTAGTTCATATAATAATACAAGGTTTTCTTTCTTTTTTTTTTTAATGAAAGTGTTTTCTCCAAGCGGTAGCTTGTCACACACGCTCTGTTCAGTCTTCAACTTCCCAAATCCTATAAACCACCATAAATAACACTTTCAGCACGAGCTTCACATTACAATGGAACCCTCTAT
>CM046037.1:33902617-34115248 GCA_025215565.1 Flaveria ramosissima | reverse complement strand
CATGGCGCCAGCAAGGCGTAAGTGGCGTCACGAGGAGAGTGACTCAGATGTTGAGCAGGTTGCTCTTCCATCTGATGACTCCGATGATGATGACAGTGGCGATGGTGGAGACTCTGGCCTCGCTTCATCTAGGGCCACCACTGCACAAGTTACACCTTCACCACCCACTCATGGAGATGCCACCACAGCCAGTTTCCATTAGGATTTCAGACCTGATGAGGAGGAGGAGAGTGATGATGAGCCGTCAACGAGAAGGGTGGGCAGGAGGATGGTTGCCACCGAACATGGGATAGAGGCGGTTGGAGGACGCCAAGCTGAGTCTGGGGAGACCACTAAAGATCCTACTTATATCCCAAACCAGCCCCGCATCCCCGGGGGAGCATCTGCCTCGAGGGGTTCGAGGAAGAAGATGATGGCTCTGCCCCACGGGATGAAGCCGAAAACACGGAGGTTCACGCTATTCCCACCTCCACCACCACTGCCACCATATCTACCACAACCACCACTACCACCATTCCACCCACCACCATTACTACCACAGCCACTCCACCACCTATCTACACTCCACCACCTATCTACACCACTTCTACCATCACTACAGCTTACCCATCACCACCCACACATATACCACCACCCATATTCACCACTGCCACCACCACCACCACTAGCCACCAAGCCGGTCCCTCTTCCCACACCACATTCACTACTGGATCTACTCTACCCTCCAGTGGAGTTGAGGAACAGCTGTCAGCACTGAATCGTATGGTGCTGAAGCTGTTGGCAGCCGATGACGAGAAGACTACTCAGCTACGACAGCTAATGGAGCTAACTGCTGCCCAATCACAGCAGATCTCTCAGCAGGCTCAGGAGATCGCCCAACTCAAAGAGCATAAAGCCGAATCAACAAAGAAGATTGAAGAATTGGAGACATCTAACAGGTCTATCATGCTCAAGCTTAAGGGATCAAAAGAAGAGCCTCTGAAGATCAGAGAAGATGATGTAGATGATGGTGAGGATGATGAGGATGATGATGATGATGAAGAGGATGAGACAGAGGGAGGAGAGGATGAGAGTGCAGGAGATGGAGGAGATGATGAAGAAGGAGGGGATGCATCTGCATCGGGTACCACACAAGCAAGAGAGAGGCGGACCAAGAAAAATCAAGATCAGGGTGCCTCAACATCAGCCTCGACTGCAGAAGAGCATATGATTCAGGACAAAAGTAATGATTAGATGTTTTTGTATTTTGAACTTTTGTGTAATTGAATCAAGTATTAAAACTTATGTAATGAATGTTTATGTATATATTTGATTATTTAACTGTCTTGATTATCTACTAATGAATGATGTGTTACATGTTTTAAATCAAGCAGATCCATAATATCAGTGAGATGAATACGGTGTTGCTCCCCTTCAGTAGACCAAGTCTCAACTCACAATGATACTTGATCTGCAAGGGATCGTCAGGAGGTCTGTGAGTTACAATCCTAAAGAAGGAGAAATAATTCACGATCTTACTAATAAGCAACTGGCTGAAATGTTCCGACTGAATCCAGATGAGATCGTGAGGGATGCTCCTACAGTTGACATGGATAGTGACGATGAGCTTAACGATGTGGATGAGATTGAAATTGAAGATGTCACAGCACAACATTATCCAGAGTATGCTGACAACGAGGGAAATGTAGTCCCCTATCTGGGTGACACTCTTGTCAGTGATACATTTGCAACACTAGATAAGATGGAGAGGAAGGAGTCGGAGAAGAAAGAAGATCAAGCCCAAGCCTCAGACGCCAATGTCAACATCAAAAAGGCTGAATGGGGCGGCATGTTTTGCAGAAGATCAGAGCGCCCAACGCAGTGCTCCAAAGCCTAGTACCTACACCAGCTCTATAAAGTGAAGAAGCACTCTGAAGGTGTCAGGAAATTATAGCGTGGCATATTTTGATGATCTAAATGTTTATGCTATCAGAGAGAAAGGGAATCGAGTACTTCGATTCCCACATGATCTGAAGACTCTACCCGGTTTTGAGCTTAACCAGCTGGCCAATTGAAGTTGTGTATATGCTGACCCTCGAAAGATGTAGGCTAGTTTTGATCAGCTTTGAAGAGAGTACCACACCAAGTGGGTCAACTTCAAACCTCAACAACCAACAAGGTATATCAGAAGATCTGAAGTTGATGCCTTACTGGGAAGCCAAAGATTGTGCTGAACTGGAGTCCTCCGTGCATAATGTCGAGAATCCCTCTAAGGTAAATGCCCCAGGACTTCACGCCACACTTTAAATGGTGGTACTATGATTGGAGAACAGGTGAGGCGGTCATAGTTTTGAACAGAGCTGGAAATATGGAAACAATCAGGGTGTTTACCCAATGTGGCTCACTCACTTGTCGGCTAATGATGTTTACACCTTATACAAGTGGCCACTGTTCTATGACGCGCAGAACATTGTACAAGCCCTCCCGTTTCAAAATATTATAGGCTCTGTTTCGCATTTGAGATACATGCTGGAGCTACAAGAGAGGAGAAGTACAAGAAGTTTGAAGAACTGATGAAGAATGTTAGACAATAGAGTAAACTAGGTCCAAGGAATGAAAGACAATGTGTGATTGTGCTTATAATGTTGAATATTTCATTGCTTATTATGTAATAACGCATGGTTGAACTAACTATATAGGTTTGTGGTTGTTTACATAGATCTTAGTCAAGAATGGTTGAGAAATATTTTAAACTTAGTCATGTGAAGTTCTTATGCGAATGGCCCATGCTAATGGACCATACGCATGAACAACTTCATGCTAATGAACCAGTCGCACGACTGAACCGGAGACTAGATCAGTTGCACAATTGTGACATGAGATTGACTCAGTCGCACGACTGAAGCCTCAGTCGTGCGGATGGAACAATCGTATGACTCAGTCGCACGACTGAACCATACTAATGGTTCAGTCGCACGAATTAGAAACCCTAACCTATAAATACCACTTAATTCGTGGAAAAACGCAAAAATTCGAATCCCTACGTACTAAATCATACCCTAGCCGTCCACAGACCTCAGAGAACCTGTTCCAAGTTCATAGATCGCACTGATTCGTATTGCAATCGTTCTTAACATTTAGATTCATTCTAAGATCGATTCTACGTGCGTTCTCACTGATTGGATTGCCAATCAAATAGGATTCCGCACTATTTGAGTTGGTATATACGTAAATTAGTTAGTACTCCGTCCGTACATGATCCTAACAATTGTATGAGAACTCGGCTAACGGTAAGTGGTCATCCCAACTTCCTCCAAAATCGATGACGCATGCCCGAAGCATATCTTCTAGCATCTGAATGGTCCTTTCTGGCTGACCATCCGTCTGAGGATGATAAGCCATGCTAATGTGTAACCTCGTCCCCATTGCATTGTGGAATTTGTTCCAAAACTTGGATGTAAACCGAGTGTCACGATCGGACACAATTGACACCGGTACACCATGACGAGCTACAGTCTCCATCATGAATAGATCCGCCAATATTTCAGAGGCGTACGTCTCACGGATCGGTAGGAAGTGAGCTTTCTTCGTCAAACGATCAACTATCACCCACATGGCATCGTACCCTTTCGTGGTACGCGGTAGCTTTGTCATAAAGTCCATGGTGATACGCTCCCACTTCCACTCGGGTATATCCAAAGGTTGGATCTTCCCTAAACTTGGTGGTGTATTGTTGATGGGTCATTGTTCCCGCCTCTAGCTGCAGGAACTCCCTTTCAACCTTGTCCATCTCTAGGTGAGGACAAAACTCCTCAATTACCAACTTCTTCAGCTCCACCCTCTATTCTCAGATAGCATGCTACCCTCCAGCTTGCGACAATGCTACCCTACCAAGCTTGGACTAATATTTCCCCACACCCCCCAAAGTGAGTCCAAAACGAGTGGGCAGCAAACTTCACCTTCTGATCTTCTCAGCACTCGCTGCTGTATCAGTACAACCTCCACAACCCCATCTCTCTCACCCACCGGTGAGCAGCAGCAGCAGTGCCGTTACCATCGAAGGTTGAGGGCTTGCATCTCATAAATTGCCCTGTAGTTACAGCCTCATGCTGCCTTAGGCACAGGCTCTTCTTCCTCTTCTTCATCATCGGAGAGAACCATTTCGGTCTCCGGCCGATCCTGTCCTCCCACGGACCTGTTCCTTTCCTTCCTCTCTCCTTCTCATACAGCCCTTATCACTTCAGTCACCACAGACGGTAAGATCGTCTGCATGACCTGATGAACTTCTTCCACAACAACCTCCTTTACTAGGCTCTCAAATTGGCGCTCTCATCTCCGCCCTCCGGATGAGGGGTCTCGGGTTCTTCAAGAACCACCTTTTCGACCCTAGGTCTTCCTCTTTTGTGTCACGGTTCAGCACCACTTCCACCACGACCTCCACCACGTGAAGCTTTAGACGATCTGCCAACACACTGAAAGATTCAAACACCAATACGGTAATTCAAGGGAACAGCTCAGTTTATGTCAAGTATAGTAAGTCCCTAATTATAGTGGCCAGTTGTGATTAGCCACTTACTTTACTCTTCATACCCCGAGCATTACCTATCCTGACTACATCAGTATCTAAATCTACATACAACACATAAACCACATAACATGCGCACGTAATACCGATTATCATTAAGAAAATACCTGATGGCACGCAGCTACTCAGATTGGCATCCCATTCCCTTTCCGTCCCATTTTCAGTTTAAGTTAAGGTTTATTTGGAAAATTTACCCGTTTCACTCAAACTTTGGCTCTGATACCAACTTGTAAGGCCCCGTTCCTGGGACGCTTACAGCTGGCCAATCATCGCACATAAAACATATGTTTACATTCATATTTCATTAAACATCGCAGCGGAACATTAAAATAACCTTTCATTTCCATGTGAATGCTTTTGCAAGTTAATACAACATTTGTTACAAAACGTAGTTTGTTCGCATTACAATGCAAAAACATTAATCAAAAGAATGCCATCCAAAAAGGAGCCGAGTATCCGCCCGTGCGATCCTCAGCAATCATTAACTGCCAACTGGAAACACATAAAAGTCAGTGTTGCTGAGTGAGTTCTAGTTTTATAATAAAACATACTTTTCTTTCATTAAAACCATTCTTTACTTTTGCATGTGATTATACATCATACGTACACATAGATAATATCATTATTATCTTCATCATTTGTTCGTTAACTTTCGTTCATTCATTCATTCGTCATTACCATTCACTTTCATTCACACGTTCATCATTACTTCGTTTCATTCCATCAATACCATGAACTTTACCCCATCGTCATGCATAAAGTGGGTACTCCTAAGTCTAATATAGACCTTCCGTCATGGCGCACAACAGCCTGGCCACAGTACCTAAGGGTAAATTCAGGCGTACCATTGTCATGTGCTATACCCACTGTCATGCATAAAACGGATACTGGGCCTAAGTCTATCATAGACCTTCCGTCGTGGCGCACAGCAGCCTGGCCTCAGTATCTAGGGTAAGAGACAAAGGTTCTATACAAATGGTCAATCACAAAGAAAGACCCCGGTGTGCATCCTTCTGGGTAGCTAACCCACACACCGTTGGACTAACACCCTTCATTGGGCGTGTTCCCACATACAAGGCTTGCAAGACTTACTTTACTTTCCTTCGTTCATTAATGCATGCATTCATTCATCATGTTCCTTATTTCATTATCTTCCACTTTACGTTACATAATACTTTCATTTCATTCATTAACATTCAACGTAAAGCCACGGGAAAATAATCATACATAATAAGGAACATAAACATAAACATACAACATCACCATACAGGGCATCATCATACATACATAACATACACCATACATACCATCATGCATACGCATCAATCATACATCATCATCATGCCCATCATAACATCTATGACCTCAAAAGTCAACTTACATAGGTCCCCGGGAAACTCCCAAGTCAAAACCTACTTCTGCACTTTCCCCCGAAAGTCAGAAAATAAACCATTGTTCTTCTGGGCGTATGAACCCTATTTAGGCGTATGGACACCCTTCAGTCGCATGGCCTCCCAGGCGACTGAACACTTAGGCGAATGGACATCAGGCGAATGAACCCTATGCGGATGGACCTATAGGGATGAATACTATGGGCGAATGGACACCTATGCGTATGGACTCTCAGTCGCATGGAATTCGTGCGCATGGACCTCAGTCGCATGCCTTTCGGCCGTATGGCCTCCAGTCGCATGCCATTCGGTCGCCTAGCCCTAACTGATGCAGAATGCAGTTCATCCCGAACCCAATCTGCCATTTTCGGCCTCCAAGCTCTCCCAAACCTGTTCTAGGCTCAAATCAACCATCCCAAACCTTAGAAACACCTACCACAACATCATTCAAGCACACACAAGCCCGAAATCAAACCCCACTCGAACCACACACAAACACATACACACGGGTTCAACACACACATTTCAAAAAAGGGTTTTCAGATGTATTCCAACCCCAAATCAGTAGAAAACGTGTAAAAGTTGGGTCCTAGAACTCACACAAACAACCCCGTCGAGTAGAGCTTCAATCCAACCCACCACACCTCAACTTTCACGCTCGAATCCACGAAAACCAAAGCTTGAAACCACTTTTCTTCCTCTCTTCTCTCTATGGCCGAAAATTGTGAGTGTGGGGGAGGGTGTGGGCTGCCTTCACCCTTCTTATGCCCCCACTCATTCAAGTTTTTCTCGTTTGGCAAGTTCGGTCCCTCGACTTTGGACTTTATTTTTTTTCTTTCTCTTTTCCTTCTTTCTTTGGATTCAAGGGAAATAACCGGGTGTTACACAAAGTTTGTGCATGAAATGTTAACATGGTAAACTTCAGGGACCAAACGTGTAACCTTGCTTTAATCCCATACCAAACCCCCTTCCACCGTCGAACATCTCCGGCCACCGGTCCGGTGGTGCTCCGGCGAGCCCGAAACTCCCCAAACCATTGGGTTCAACCAAATTAAACCATCCTAAACCCCTCATGAACCCGTTTCGAACTTAACCCTCTGTTTAATTGCGATTACTCGATCATTAACACATGAAACAAAACCGAAGAAACACATTCGAAAACCATAACCGATTTCAACTCAATTCGGGTTGAATGATCATAATTATCAAGCCATAACGTTCCTATGGTTACTGCGACCATAACACCTCAATCAATTGAACATATAACTGCTTAATTTTCATAAATTCGAATCGAAACATCTGAATTAAACTATGAAGTCGTTCGAGCTAAAACCGAACACATTACACCTATTTGAATGAGGGAAAACTTCAAAATCGATCCCTTAAAGCTTCTTGTATTATCAATCGTACAAAACAAGACAAACAAACAACCATTCGATCATCACCTTCATCTTCGACCTGCAACCTAGTCGAACTACACCTTTTGGGCACCTTAGCTCAAAATTGATAGAGGGCTTTTGCATATCATCGACCTTAGAATCAACCTGCAAAGTTAATTTGATTAACAACAACGTTTGCACTTTGAATCAACATCCACGTAGCCGCGACCTTGTTCCATCGTATCCATCGTTTTCGTCTTCAAACCAGGTGAATTAAATACACAAAACACTCGGTTTCACTTAGGGAACAAAAGCCCTAAGTTTGATTCCATTATCATTATTGAATTGATGCTCAATTGGATTCAATTCGAATCTAGGGTTCGTGTGAATTGGGGAATTTAAGCAATTAGTGTTTAAAACATTTTAAAGAGGAATTTGAACACACCTGGGCTTTAGCCCGGCTGGTAATTAGTAATCATCCTAGGGATGAGATCCCGGGTTCGAACCGGGCCTCTGCCAACTTTTTGTTTAATTGTTTTCTTACATTTTTTTATTCAGAAAATTATTATTATACTAATAAATCTAAATAAAAATTAATTTGTTAACTAAAATATTTCAGAAATTATTAAACTAATTTTAAAGGTTAAAAAAACTTATGATTTTAAATTTAATTACTTTGTAAAGGATAACAAAGATTATAAAAATATTATTAGTTATTTTATGTAATGTAAATGTTATAAACCTATTATGGTTCAAATGTAGATTATTTTTAACACATTATAAATCTATATGTTAAATAAATAATTATTCAAATAGTTATTTAAATAATATTTAAATAATTATTCATCTATTCATTTAACCATGTTATATATATAATAGTTAATAAAGTTATTCCTTAAAATTTCATTTAAGATTCTTGAAAGTTATAAAACAATATAACTTTCTATTATACTTTATTTTTATTTAAAGGCTTGATATTATAAGACCTTTATAATAAATCATATAAAAGCTCAAAACTTTATAAAATGATTTTAGATAATTTTAAGGTCATTTTCAATAAAATCCTTAATCAAATTTAAATAATTAATTAAATTAATTATTTCTTTCACACATCATATTTAATCTTTATTAATTCAATAACTTAAATTATTGAATTCTTATTTTAATTGATTTATTCCAACTTTATTGAACCAAAACATAATCGATTGCGTTATTTATTTTAATTGACTTAATTATTAAAAACCCCAATTCCAAATGAAACCCTAATTCATGTTTACCCTGAATCATATCTTTATTCTAATCCCAAGACACCAAATCTTAGGTTGAATCGTGAAGGAATCGTTGGAACCATCTTATCTTCTTATTGTTATCTTAAGTGCAACTTATAACACGTGAGTTTTCCATGTGAGTCTCCATGCCTCTTTTTACTTTATTTCACACTTTTGGGGTGAAACATGTTAACCTTATAAACTTACACTTGTAAACATTTTGATACTTGTAAATACACATGCAATTCATCTTTACTTTTTGTCATGATTATTTGTATTATTATAAGTTTATATGATATACATTATATGTTGACAATCATTAACTATTGCTAGCCTGGCGACGTCATAGATCTATGGGTCTGACAAGCCTATTTGGTGCTAAAGCCGATGTATTGCCGGCTCGTGATGATGTATGATTGTTCATCATGATGATAACGAGTACCACTTAGCCAATCTTATAAACTTGTAATCCTGGTCGAGGTTTGATTGTAGCTATAGTGTTCTATGAACTTGCATAATTCATAACCATTGACATGAATTGCTACATGTAAACCTTTTATATATATGTATGTATAACCCATGGAAACTCACCAACTTTCAAATTGACCCCTTTATTTTTAACATGTTTCAGGTTTGATACTTGAGGATCTCTTCGTGCTCATATAGGACTTGGGGACTTGGACTTAGTTTAATTGAAAATCTTATGTTGTTCTTTATATCTTATTTGTATTGTAATGATTTAATTATCTTGTAATGTTCAATAAAAATGATATTTAATATTATTTCAACTTATTTAGTTTCATGTGCTATGAACAATTGTTTCACATTCGTCCGCCTCGATAATTCCGCCGTCGGTCGGGGTGTGACACCAGTCACAAAGACTAGACCCCTGTGTGTATCCTTATGGGTTAGCTAAACCACTCATAGTTAAGCTAACACCATTTTAGAGTCGTGCACCTCTATACATTTTCTTGCAAGACTTTCTTTACTTTCACTTTCAATAATGCATGCACTCATTCATTACGTTCCTCTTTTCATTATCTTCCGCTTTACGTTACATAATACTTTACCACTATATTCACGACTATACCACGTAAATACACGGAAAAATAAACATATATAATAAGGAACATAAACATAATCATACAAGGCATCATCATACACATCACATCATCATGCATGCCACATATCATACCTCACCCATCACATCATCTATGACTTCAAAAAGTCAACTTACATATTTCTCGGAAACCTCCCAAGTCAAAGCCTACACTTTACATTTTCCCCAAAATCTTAGAAAATTTTCTAAGTCTTAGGCGCATGGGCACTATGTAGGCGCATGGCCTTCTGGGCGCATGGGGAACACTTAGGCGCATGGGAAACTTTCAGGCGCTGGGCACTATTGGGGCGCATGGCCAACACTTAGTCATTCTGGGAAATTTCTAGGCGCATGGGCACTATGCAGGCGCATGAGTGCCTAGGCACATGGCTTTTTAGGTGTCTGGACACTTAGTCTAATTCAGCCTAATCCTAGGCGCATGGTTACTATTTGGGCGCATGGGGTTTGGACGCATGGGAACACTTAGGCAGTTATGAACCATTGGGCGCATGGGCCATTTTCAGGTGCATGGGCAACCAACCGATACTATAATCATTCCAATTAAGTCCCAAACATCAATCTAACATGTTCTAAGCTTAACACTAGCATTCTAAGCCATAGAAACACATTCATAACGTCATAAATCGCCCAAATCAAAACCCACCCGCATTCATACACACACATACATACGAGTACACACCCACATTTATAAAAACATTTAAACATGCATTTCCCGCCCCAAAATTAGTTAAGACAAGTAAAAAAGGGGTTCTAGAACTCACCTTAGCAGCCTTTGGGTATGACTTCCTTCAAAACCTGTTTGCTAAAAGCTCAAAAGCCTAAAACCCACCAAAACACACAACCGAACGTACACAATCAAACAACCGAGGCATAGGCCGGTCAAGAACATCACAAAACCAAGAATTCTTACATGAATTCGAACTTCTTCTTCTCTTTCTTCAAAAACCCAAAATTCTGCTCTTTCTCTCTCTACAATCCGAATGTAGAGCGTGTGTGCAGGGTGTTACGGGCGGCCATAACACCTTTTTACACCAACTTTTAAACTTGTGTCCTTTTGGACACTTTTAACCCCTCAACTTGGGTTTTATTGTTTTTTTTTTCTTTTCTAGCTTTTATTCTTTTCTTTGTCGTCTATATTATAAAATATCCAGGTGTTACAAATCATTTGATTATTCATCACTTGGTATTTCAATAATTAACCCGTCAGACATAGATTAATATAAACCCACTCGTATTTCAGTGCCAAACTCGTCAGACGTACGTTACTATAATCCCAATCCTAGTAAGTATACATGTACATAAATTAGCTATATATACATACTAACATCATGACTCTAATTTTACATATATGTATACCATGTATATGTTAAAGTAATAGACAACACTAGAATGAGATAATTTATGCATATCAGGTGCAAACCCATAGAAAATATAAAATATCTTTTTTATATATTTACATGTACGTATAATAGCTACATATGTATACACATATAATCATCAGACTACTCATCACTTCTGATTTTAATACTAAATTCATCAGGCATGCATATATATAAACACATTCCTATTAAATATACTTGTATGACTATTAGCTATATATACATAATAACACCATGACTCTAACTTTACATATATGTAGACCATATATATATATGTGTATCAAACTGGTAGACAATACTAGAATCAGTTTCTATTTATGTATATCATGTGCAAATTCATACAAACTACAGAATACCATGCTTTCATGTATTTACATGCACGTATAATAGCTATATATACATACACATAAAGACTAGTCATTACTTCTCATTTCAATACTAAATCTAGAACAACATAATATTTAGTTTACATATACGTATAACAGTAAAGCACACGTACCGATATCATATTTTTATAAAGAGAATGGTTCAGTTTTACACATAGGTTGAAACACACCCTTAACTTTACAAAAACCAAATCACTTACAAAACAACCCAAACCTCCACAATTAAAACACCTTATTCATCGTACCTATGCCTATTTTCAAAAATCGTCTGTAGCTTCTCATGACTTATGTGTACAATACACAACCTTAAAGTAAACAATGCTCATCATACATAATTTACTTCAATCGAAACTCATAGGCGTAAAGAACATTACCAAAATAAAGGTAATCTTTCATTTTACTTGGACTTTAAATCACATATGAACTTACTTGACGACACCAAAATAAATATAATATTTTAGTTAAACTTTAAATCACATATGAACTTACTCGATGACATCTTGACTGCTACAAGATTTCTTTATTCAATTCTCCTGAAATAAAACAAAACATATTTAAATCTCAACACATCATTTCATCTTACATATTGCTTTGCTCATGTTCATTAATACCAACCAGAAAACAACTATCTTATATTTATAAATTTGGAACCATGATTTATGAATACATATACAGAAGCAACTAAACTAATCAATCAGTTACTTACATTTACTTCATATATTTGTCTTCCGCCCCGAAAACAAAACCCGATATACACAACTACACCTACTAACATTAAATCATGTTATCACTATTTTACAAAAGAATTATCATAAGTTTTAACTACAAACTAACATCTTCCTCTAACATGCAACATTAATATAATCAATAATTTCTAGTTGTTTCCAACCATCTTCATATTCACTAATCCCATTATCAATATAGATATAAGGAACTGAATAAATACTATTCTAGGGATCATATTTCATATTTACGTATATGTATTTTTAACAAAATTTGACCAACATTCAATTTCTTACAACAATAAACCATAGGTTCTAAAAAAAACCCTAAATACTAACAATTTTCACAACCAAATCAAATTTCAAACTAGGGTATAACATCTGCATTTTGTATCATATTAAAATCAAATACATACCATATAGACCTATAATTTCTCAATGACTACAAATATCAGTCGCGTATATTGGCATTTTTAAACCCTAATTCACAACAATTCTAAACCAAATTCAGTAATGTAGATTTAATTATTCATCAATTGAATAGTTTTACAAAACCCTACAAAAACAAAATTGCAATTATCAAACAAAATTAACATATACTGATGATACTTACAATCGATTCCTGATCTGACCTTGAGCAACCGTCTGCGCTCTTGAATGAACTATGTATGTAAACCCGAATGAGTATTCCATATACATAAGTGATTATTGATTTAGTTTGATTTGGGGAGGATTTTATGGGATTTCACAAAAACAAAACTGGTTACCATAAAAAAACAAATATCAATACATCATTACCCTTTTCATATAAAATTACATAATTTTTAAGTTTATAAATTACGATATTACCCTCTTTAATCTCAGCCATCAATTGATGTAATCAATGGTTACAAAAGGTTCTTGCAGTTCTCATTTATAACACAGTCCTGCAATGAACCGGACCATATATATATATATATATATATATATATATATATATATATATATATATATATATATATATATATATATATATATATATATATATATATATATATATATATATAACACACACACACATACATATATTATATGCACCGAGTCACGAGCCGAGCCAACGAACCGAGCCATGAGCCGAGCCAACGAACCGAGCCATGAGCCGAGCTCGAACTGAGCTAACCCTGGCTCGAGTTCGGATTGTTTAGAATTCGAGCCGAGTTGAGTCGGCTCGTTTAGACACGAGTTTTTTTCGAGCAGAGTTTTTTCGATCTTTTATCGAGCGAACTTCGAGGCACGAACCTTTCGTACATCCCTAAGGTCACAAGAGGGCAACGCCCCCTTGGTAGGGGTCTGGGGTAGCGCCCCTCTTAGCAGGGTCCAAGGGGTGACAACCCCTGACAGGGTCCAAGGGTGACAACCTCCGACAGGGTCCAAGGGGTGACAACCCCTGACAGGGTCCAAGGGGTGACAACCTCCGACAGGGTCCAAGGGGCAGAGCCCTGACTGAGTTATAACTGATTGATTTATTCGGGTGAACCACAGAATAATTTCAATCTGAAAGTTATATTTACGACTCTCATATTATTTACGTTTGATTTCAAATAATCTACACACCCACTAAATTTTTTTTCTAACATTAAATTTGTTGGTTTATTATTTAAACCCATGATATATATAGATATCACTATTTCTTTTTTAATTTGTTTTGTACTCGTATCCTCCATTTTTCTCATAACGTGTAAATGAGAATTGACACATGTAAATGGGTAAATAAAATTTTAATCTTAATTTGAATATAGATTATGGTTATATAAACGCTGGTTTTAGTTTGAAAGTTTAGGCACTTGGTTTATGGATTTTTTTTTATCAATTGAAATTTGTTTGTAGAAGTGGAATTTGAGTAACTTGATTTGGAATTGAAACTTAACAAAGGATTTTGCATTTAAAAGAAATACAATCAGTCAAAGAAATTCAAATATATAATTTATATGGCTAACAAATTCATCATGAAGGAAGTGAGATCTATCATTGTTAGCATCTCCTACCGGTTGTCACCATCATCTTCATTTATGCCACAACCGTCGTCACCTCTCTCCCAACTACCACTTTGCCACATCTGTTAATACTAAGGCTGTTTACGAGCCGAACCGAGTGAACATTTGCTCGTGCTTTGCTCGTTTATAAACCAATCCGAACCGTTCTGATCGTTTACAAGCGAGCCCAAAATAGAGCAAGCATTTTACAAGCACCAATTTTCCGAGCCAGCATTAAGCAAGTACAAATGATAGCGACAACCCAACGTTACAAACATAGACAATGAATATGTTGTATCTTAAGTTTTTATTACTTGAAAAGCAGCTACATTTCATAGCATTATAATGTTTATGAATAAAAAATCGTGTCAAATACTATCGCTTGATGACCTAAGGTTTTAATTTTAGATTTAGTGATAAATTTTAGGAGGTTGATTGGTCTATTATGTATACATACAAATAGTATATTTATAGTGGGCCAAATATAATGAGTAGCATATATAAAACCATATACATAATTGTATAGAAAAAGGTTATGGTACAAAATGTTTTTTTCGTGCGAAACGTACGAAGTTATCACGCAAGAATAAACGTTACGGTGGTGGAATTATAACGCAAGTTTAAAAATTAATTATGTGACATCAGGTAATTTTCCGTTACCAAACTCCATTAGTTCCGTTAGGTCTTGCATACACATGTCATGAGCACACACTAGTTGTCGTTGAACGTCGGCGACTTAATAGTAATAATTTATGATAAACAATAATAATCTAATTAATAATGTTGATTATTAGTTGTGATTATATGGTTCATGAATTTATAGAATTTTAAACATTTATTTTGTGAATTTTACGCGATAACGTGACAACGTGTTATATATATTTCATGTGTTGTGTGACTTGTTGTAAATGTTTGTGATTATGATTATTGATTAATAATACTTGTAATTTGTAGTTAAAATTGTTAAAAAAATGCTAAAGATATTAACTTTTATAAAAGTTGGTTAAAAGGGGGGTTTATATGCAAAAATCTATTTATGTTAAGTTGAAAAAGCCCAACCCTAGCCTCCCGCAACCCAATTTCGGCCACAAGTAGCCCCAAACCCTTATTATTTTCGAAATTGAGCAAGAACAAGCACATACAAGTCGATTTTGATTAGTTCCAAGTGGTTGCAAGGTGTTAGCAAGTCTAATTCTAAATTTCTACACGTTTAAAAGTTAGATTTCATCAAGTTTTTATAGTTTTGATTCATGATGAACCCTAGTTCGAAATTATGTATGAGAATATGAAATTGATGATTGTTAGATGTTGATATGATGTTAGTTAGGCTGTATGAATGCTAGATTATGTTGATTATGCAAGAAATCCATCTTCATGGAATTTATGTTTTGATGATTGGCATATGTTATATGGATTGTTATGATTGCTATGAACTAGATTAGGGATGTTATTGATGAATTTGAGATTGAAGTTGATGAAAATATGGATTTTGGATATGACTTTCCCGAAAGGGAAACTTTATTTATATGAAATGTATGATTTTGTGATTTGATCATGAGTTGATGATTGTATGATGTTAGTTGTATTGCTTTGATGTTAGTTTACATGGATTGTACAAGAAATATCATGAAATCTAGTAGTTGTTCATACCTTGCTATAAGTAGAAACTTTAGATATGAGGTTTGTGAATTATGATTAATTGATGATATTGGTCATGCCTAGATGATAGTTATGAACTTGATTAGGTATATAGTTGATGAATTCATGAATGAATGTTGATGTTAGATTGATTTTGGGTGTTACTTTCCCAAAAAGGAAACTTTATTTGTGAGGAACGTTGGATATAGTGAATTACGTATGTTCATGATATCAGGATCATGCTAGAATGCTTGTTGATGATGTCTAATGTGGTGGAATGTGTTAATTGGGTTGTATGGATACTTGATTGATCATTTAGGGAATTTAGGTTCTTGATTATTATACATAATCATGGATTATGGTGAGTGATTTGGGAATCATGTTTGGGATTGAACTTGATCATTGTTGAGCATGTTGATTGTTTGAGATTCACATGAGTTGCATGATGATCTAATGCGGTATGATGACCTAGGTAGAACTTAGGTTGATAATATGATACACATGGATAATTTGTATGATACTCTTGTATGTTAAGTTGTCATATATGATTGAACTATATTCCAACTAATATGTCACCAACGGGTCAACTAGGTTAACCTAGGATTGTTAAGTTTTATGTGTACACGTACTTATGTACTTGTGTGTTCTAGGTAACCTTTGAAGGGTTGTGTTTGCACCTATCATCAGTTCTCTTTTGTCATTTTCTTTGCACACCAGGTGAGTTCATGCCCCTCTATTTTATAAACCCTCTTCCGGGGGAGGTAGCATACTTGTACTCAAACGCTATTTTATTATTATAAGTTATGTATGTTTTAGCATAGTGCTTAATACCTTGAAAGTCCGCACACTTTCGGATCGTTAATAATGGTAACTAGCGGAAAATCTTGGGTAGTTCTACTGGGTTTGACGAGCCCCACCTGTGTGACTCGAGGTCAAACGGGTGCAATTTTGTCCTAAACACAAACATCGTCACGACCTGGTAGTCGTGACGGGAGGAAACAAACGAAACACAATCAGCTTCGATCGCGAAATCACTATTGTTATTACTTGTGAATATAGAGTAGCTATCTATTTCAATACACTTCTTATGTTATACAAATGTTATTGATTATATTAAACGCAAACTCTTGAAGTCACCAACCACTGTGTTGATATTTTAGTATGCTATTCTCAGGTCGTTAACTCAGCTTGCCATTAGGTGTACAACATGGGTCCAGCATGCATTCTAAGACTCTATTTTAAAGACATATTTGTTGGTTTTCATTTATGAGTGTTTAAATGTTTGGGTTGGCGCATGTTTTGCCAAATATGTATTTTTATACTTTGGGTTTGTCTTATTTACAAAACGCTTCCGCATGGTTTTAATTTTGAACTTTGGTTATTTTATTTTAAATATGGCATATAGTGTCGTTCTGAGTAACTAGTGACTGTAATCCTGGTTTGTTCACACGCCTCACGGTAAAACCCCGCACGTGGGTTTTGAGGGTGTGACAAATTACGCAAATATGAACACGTAAAGGTGGGATTATCACGCAAGAAGATATCCTTGCGTGATAATTCCATTTTTGCGTGATAATTTCACACGAGTATAACTCATCTTGTATAATTATTACTTTGTTCTTGCGTGATTATTATTGTTGTTGTGTGTTAATTCCACCTTAAAATTTAGTACGTTTTGCACCAAAAACACACTTTATATAATAACCACCCCTAGTTGTATAATTATATATTTGGTGTGTATGTATAATAATATATATAAAATTGCATTAAAAATAAATCGACCTGATCCGAAAGGACCTGTGCTCATGATTGGCTTGTTTACAAACCGAACCAAGCTAATCAACTCATTACAACTAATGCGTAAATCAAACGAGCATTTTTCGAGCAATCATCGAGCGAACGACGAGCATTGAGCAATTTCAATAACCCTAGCCAATACCGTGACGTTACCACCCTGCCATCACCACCTCACCTCAACACCTCCTCTTCCACCATCACTATTATCAATAATCATCGTAATTGTCACTATTATTATCCCATTGCTCGTGTTGGACCTTCAGCGTTGTCGTCGCCTGTTAGTCCTTGCTGCAACTGCCATTATTTTGTCATCATCACCTCTACAACTTCAACTGTAACATGGAAATACCGTTGTGGTGGCCAAGGAACAAGGACGTAGGCAATAGAGTCGTGATTCCAATTCCTTTCATTGCTTTTCTTAGTAGTTTTAAAGAATGTTAAATTTTTTACATGTAGTAATTTGATGAATTCATTGCAATATAATTCCTTTTGCTCTAACGAAACTGAGTATTCTTGGATTTCATATTCTAATTCCAATAAAACAATATATTATCATAATCCTTTAGGCCACTGAGGTCCTTCATGCACAAACGAGTGTTTTGATCATTTCGTAACAAACTCTAACCGATTAAAGTCGCTAACATTAATCTCCTAGTCTGTAATCTCTTTTTACAAATTTTGGTGCCGTGAGTATTAATGAAGACTAATTCCAAGTTATTGGCTCACCATTATGTTTATCCAACATAAAAGAGTAATGTAATAAAAAATTGTTACGTATATTACAAATTACAATTACTAAATATTATAAAGCATGGTTAGCTTACCAACTGGATTAAATATTCACCAAAACGCATAGACCATACCCTTAAACACATTAATGAACCCTTCAAATGTCTACGGTTTCAATCTGACCTCTATGGCTTTCTTTTCAGATTCTACTCTTGGACTCTCTTGAAATCGATAAAACGATCATTGAACACATTAATGAATCCTTCATAAATGTCTTCGTCGTCTTTTGGATCTCATCTTCACTTGGGTCGTAAAAAAAGTAAAGGTAAATATGCAAAATCAAAACATATAACCATAACATATACAAAGAAGTAATTGATATTTACCCAAAAGCAATTAATTTTTTTTCTTTTTATTGAGTGGGGCTTGTTTAAATGTGGCCCATTCTCCATCAAGATTTTGTTCTAGTATCATTTTGGCACGCCTATGAACATGTTGGGATGTAAACATGTATTATTGAAGCAACCTAATAAGTGTTCTTATAACACAAATAAACAACATAAATGAAAATGTTAAATTAAAAACATAACCTTTTTCCTTGTATTTGATCAATTTCCTCTTAGATATATTACCAGCCTCCTCACCATTTTTTCATCATCGGGACTATCATCGTTATCCTCGCCATCGAGGTCATCACCATCATACTCACCACCAGAATCATCACCGACATCCTCACCACCAAATCATCACCGATATCCTCTCAAGAATCATACTCATCGTTATCATTATCTAAGTGAATAAAAGGTGAATAGCTTATAATAAAGCAAACTACTATATTATTGGTTTAATTGAATTCATAACAAAATAAAATGTACCAATTGAATCAACATGTAAAAACAGTTGCTAATTTCCACATATGCTTCTTTTGAAGTGATAATAAATTCCTCCGGCAGAATCTGCAAAAGATGTGGATAAATGAGGTGCATGTGTGTTTTTGAACTTTTATGGGAAAAATGTTGGAAAAATGAATGATTCTAGAAACTATTACCAAGAATTTAGACAACTGTGATATGCTTATTCCGAAAAAACTATGCATCCAAGTTTGTAAGGATCTAACATAATACTAACAAATCGATCTCGTGAGAAAAATACGGAATGTAATTAATCATTGTAAGAAAATTAAGTAATATTAAATAAACATGAACACAATAGTAAAGAAACATAACAATATGAGTGAATCAGAAAAATTGACAAAGCTACCTAAACATCTTGCAAACTAATTATTTATACTAAGAACAAAACTTCTCGCGTAGTTCTTGCGCGAGATGAACATCTCGCGCGGCAAGTTAATCTTCTCGCATGGCTAGATCTTCTTTATCTTAATTTAATTTCCCGAGACTACAGGTTAAATCCCTATAAAGTTGCTGCCAAAACCCTTTATATATAGGCTGAATTTTGGTATAGTATAGCCGAACTAAGATATGGTCTACAGCTCTACAAGTGATAAAGTACATATTTCAAGGCAGTTTAGTATAGAAGGCAAGCAAATCAAATCAAGGCAATTCGGATAAGTGAGGTGGAGGAGTGTCTTGGGAAACATAGGTTTTATATACCAATTTGACTTGTTATTTACTAAACTGAAGTTTACTTTGTAAAATACACTTGCAAACTATAATTTATAAAGATGTGACGAAATAAATAATGTATTTTACTTTTAGTTATATTGGCTGTTTAAAAAATTTTTAAATGATTAAGTGTTGAATCATGTAGAGGAAGATCAAACATATCTTGTTAGAAATAGACATCTTGACCTCCTTGATCTTTTATGACATACCATATGTCTGGATTTGCAGCAAAGGTCCAAGACAGGATGGGTCTTCCAGTTACACGAGGATGTGCTTGAGTTAGAGTTGGTGAGCAGCCTCTTCTTGCACTTTCTTAGGATGCTCTGACTTATCTTGAGGTGTGAAGATGGATGCCTTTGACTTCTTGTTCTTAGATATACTTTTCATGGCCATCCTTTTCCTTCTTTTTGAAGTCTTTAACTATGAGTACCGGTCTTCAGCACCAGGTTGTTCTGTTGTGTCTATCTCATTTAGGCCCTCTTCCCTTATAGGTTCAGTGGTTTAAACCTTGACCTCAACTTCAAGAAGATCTTGACTTGGTGGAAAAGGCAAGTCAACAAGCTCTCTCTTTTTAATCTTCTACTTGATCAGTCTAATATGCTCATCGATACTGGATAGAGACATTGGGTCAAGCCTCCTTCTAAAGTATACGTACACTTCAAGAAGCTCATCATCTTTTGCCTATCAACCGATTCTTTTGGCTCTTTTGGATGATGACTCTTGACTTTACAGGTTCTTTCCTCATCTCTGTCTTAGCAGCCTTTTGTTCTTTGATAAATTGTTGCTCCAGCTACTTAAGATACTCGAATTCAACATACTCATATGATAAAGGAAGAAGTGCATATGGTTGATAGAGGCCTGTGGCACTCAGGTAGTTGATCATATTTTGTCTATCAACTTCCTTGTCTACCTGTGGTTGTTTAGTTGCCACCGACTCTATCTCAGGGCTTTCTTGAACTTGGAGAGGGTAGGGGCATGCTTATATAGCCTTTTCTGCCTTCTTTCTTCTTTGACATTAAGGAGCAACTCTTCATCCTCTACCTCCTTCCTCTCTTTTAACAACTCAATGTTTGCTAGTTCATTAAGTTGCTCTAAGGGAAGAGATATGAGTTCACCTACATTATAGTTCCTGGTCCCCAAGTAGTTTAAGCCGGCTGCCCTCAACTCATCATCTTGAGTATTTGGCCTGGGGGCATCCTTGATAGCAGCTTCCATGAAGCCTAAGGACCCACCTGAACTCTCTTCCCTTAGCTTTCTTTTCCTCTCTCTCTCTCTCCTCCTTAATCTTCTTAGGAGTCAGTTTTTTTTCTCTTTTGTCACTCACAGGCCTTGGTGACTCAGGGTGTAGAGAGCTTTGTCATTCATTGTCTGATGTAACAATTAGGCTCTGGCCAGAGAGAAACCATGAAGCACCATCACTAGCTGGTGCCTCACTAACAGTGGAAGATATTGAAGTTGTTCCTGGGACAAGGTTCACAAGGTCTATTAGTGGGATTTCAGTCAAGGTTTCCCTTTTGAAGCTAATCTTAGGGTCCACCTCAACATCCAGTTGACCAATGACATTTCTTATTAGCCTTTGTCTTCTTCTCTGTCTGAACTCTTCAACTATCCTATCTTGTATCCTCTCAGCCAGTCTATCAGCTTGCCTATTTTGACATAGGTTGGCAAGTAACATATGGACTAGAGGGTGATTGTTATAGTAATTTAGGGTCTAAAATTTGAAGACCTCTTGTTGCCCCTGAAATCTGTGCAGGATCAAGGCTCTTCTATTAGCATTATACCTCCACTCTAATATCTTATTCTTTGCATCAAAGGGTAGGGTAGGCATAGCAATTGGTATTCCATCCTCAAACAAACTCTGAATGAGTGAGTCAATATCAATGTGAAGTTGAGGAGGTTGCTGAGTATGGAAAATTGCAAGTGAAGGTGGTGAGTCCTCAAAGTCCATACTTTGTGAAGAACTCACAGTATCTATGATTGCTTAGCCTTTCTCCCCATTTTTTGTAGCATCCCTCTTGCATAGGTGAGCTAGTGGTTAGGTCTATCATAGCCACAAGTTATTGCGTTCTTGGTTGATTCCTTCTTAAAGGTCTCCCAACAAAAAGAGTTTCTCCTTGAGATCAGAAATCTCAAATTGCTGATCATTGACCCTTCTTTGCAAGGTAGTCACTTGAGATTCCAAGTGACTAACCTTGGCGACTAAATAGGTACATTTTGGTCAGTTTTTGCACCTTTAGTCTTATGTTCCCCTCATCTTCATCAGAACACTCACTAGGGGATAAGAGAATAGGACCTAATCTTCTTCCTCATCACAAGCATGTTGTTCTTGGTTGTTGGATTTCCCATGCATACTAACAACTTCAGTTGAAGTGTGTAAGGCCCCGTTCCCGGGACGCCTACAGTTGGTCATTCATCGCGCATAAAACATAGATATAGGTTTGTCTCATGAAAATATTGCAGCGGAAACATTCAAAAATGACATCTCATTTCATTATAAACACTTTTGCCAAATAATACATCATATCCGATTACAAAATACATGTTTGCATTATATCACAAAAGCTTTATAAATGGATGCCATCCCAAAAGAGCCGAGTAGCCTTGCCGTGCCATCCTCAGCAATCATTACCTGCCAACTGGAAAACATATAAAAGTCAGCGTTGCTGAGTGAGTTCTAGTTTTATAATAAAACATACTTTACTTTCATTTAAAACCATTCGTTACTTTTGCATGATCACACATCATACGTAGACATAGATAATATCTTTATCATCTCCTTCATTCATTCATTCATTCGTTCCATATAACTTTACTTGCGCATCGGATATCATCCGTACCAATACCATATGCTACACCCCGAACAGTCTTAGCTACTAAGCCGAAGTCAATAATTGAACAGCTAAGCGTATGCCGCAGTACTAGGGGTAAGCGGTAGAGGTTCTACATAAATGGTCAATCACAAAGAAGGACCCGTTATCCGATGCATGTAAGACTTTTCATTTCTTTCTGCTTTACGTTACATAATACTTCATTTCATTCATTACCATAACACGTAAAGCCACTAGAAAGATAAACATTCATCATAATAAGGAACATATCATACACGGACATCATCATCATGCAGGGCAACATCATACATACATAACATGCATAAACATGCAACATCATCATCACCATGCCTAACATACTTTCTAAGGTCATATAACCCTCTTACATGCTCTACGGGAACCTTCACATCAAAACTTACATCTGCACTTTTTCCCGAAAGGCAAAAGTCAAACTACAACTTTCCTTCGGGTGCAACAGCTCTATTCGTGCGTATGGACACTCTTCAGTCGCATGGCCTCCATGCGAGTGAACATCATGCGATTGGACTCATGCGGATGAACATCTATGCGAATGGACATCCAGTCGTGCGTATGGACCTCATGCGGATGGAACTAATGCGAATGAGCACCTATGCGACTAACCTCATGCGAATGTAACTCATGCGACTAAAACACCTATGCGACTGGACCCTTAGTCGTATGACTCCCCATGCGAAGGACTCCTAGTCGTGCGAATGAACACTTAGTCGCGCGAATGAATCTCAATCGTGCGAATGACCCTCAATCGCCTCTCAATCGGCCGTATGGCCTCCATTCGGTCGCCTGGCCCTAGCTGATGCAGAATGGAGTTCATCCCGAACCCAATCTGCCGTTTTCAGCCTCTAAGCTCATCCAAACCCATTCTAAGCCAAAATTAACCATCTTAGAGCTTATTAATGCATACCACAACACCATACAAGCACACACAAGCCCGGAAACATACTCTAAACGCATCACACACATCACACCCAAATGGGTCAAACACACACACATACAAAAACGGGTTTTTGATGCTTTCCAGCCCCAAAATCGGTTGAAAACAAGTAAAAGTGGGGCCCTAGAACTCACACAAACGAGCACAACGACAAGGGCTTCGATTTGGCTTGCTACACGACAATTTTGGCTACTCGAACCACCCGAACCGACCCTTTCTTCCTCTTTTCTTCCTTTCTTTCTTCTCCCCTCTTTGATAGTTGAAAATGTGAGTGTGGGGGAGAGGGTAAGGGCTGCCCTCTCCCTTATATACTCCCACTCACCCGACTTTCTTTCGTTGGCGAGTTTGGTCCCTCGACTTCGGGCTTTATTTCTTTTCTTCCTTCGTCGGCTTCAAAATAATAAATATCCGGGTGTTACAAGTCCACCCCCCTTAAATAGGTTTCGTCCCCGAAACCTGTTATTCTTCGAACAAACGTGGATAATGCTGTCTCATTTCTTCCTCAGTCTCCCACGTTGACTCGGATCCCTTCCTGTGCTTCCACTGTACACGCACAAGAGGAACCACTTTATTTCTCAGCCTTTTCTCATTTCGGTCGATGATTGCCAATGGTTGCTCCACATAATTGAGCCGTTCATCTACTTCGATATCTTCCAATGGAACAATCATATCTTTATCTGCCAAGCACTTCCTCAGATGAGATACATGGAATGTCGGGTGAATTCCACTTAACTCATCCGGTAACTCCAGTCTATAGGCCACCTCTCCTACTCGAGCGATGATTCGGAAAGGGCCTATATATCTTGGGCTCAACTTACCCCGCTTTCGAAAGCGGATGATACCCTTCCAAGTTGAGACCTTCAACATAACCCGGTCACCCACCTGAAACTCAATCGGCCTACGTCGTTTATCAGCATACGACTTCTGTCTGTCTTTGGCTGCCTTCATGAAGGCTTTAATCTTCTCAAGCTTCTTAGTCGTAGCCTCGATTACCTTGACGCTTCCCAATTCCTTTTGACCAATATCACCCCAACAAACGGGTGTTCAACATCTTCTACCGTATAGTATCTCATATGGAGGCATACCAATGCTGGCATGATAACTGTTGTTGTATGAGAATTCGGCTAACGGTAGGTGGTCATCCCAACTTCCACCAAAGTCAATCACACATGCTCGAAGCATGTCTTGCAGTGTCTGAATGGTCCTTTCTGATTGACCATCAGTCTGGGGATGATAAGCCGTGCTAATATGTAACCTCGTCCCCATAGCGTCGTGGAACTTCTTCCAAAATTTAGATGTAAACCGGGTGTCGCGATCCGACACAATAGACACCGGCACACCATGACGAGTTACAATTTCCTTGATGTACAGATCAGCCAACCTCTCTGATGAATATGTCTCGCGGATCAGTAGGAAGTGAGCACTCTTCGTCAAGCGATCAACTATCACCCATATGGCATCATACCCTTTCGGGGTACGCCGTAGCTTTGTAATGAAATCCATGGTGATGTGCTCCCACTTCCATTCCGGTATATCCAAAGGTTGTATCTTCCCATACGGCTTTTGGTGCTCGGCCTTCACCTGTAAGCAAGTAAGACACTTACTCACATACTTCACCACATCGTGCTTCATACCCGGCCACCAATAATCTTTCTTCATATCATGGTACATTTTCGTGGCACCAAGATGAATGGAGTACCGAGTCTTGTGAGCTTCATCCATTATCTTCACCCGTAGATCCCCAAAACGAGGAATCCACACACGACCGAATCGGGTTCTAACACCGAGCGTGTTTTCACCCAATTCTCCAACCAGACCTCTCATTCTTTCAGAGTTGAGATGATCTTCTTTCAATGCCTTATCTTGAAACTCTTTGATTTGCTTCATTACATCAGAGGTCATGATCAGTTGATATGCCTTCACCCGAATCGGCTCGGGTCTCTCTTTCCGGCTAAGGGCATCGCCCACTACATTGGCCTTGCCCAGATGGTAGTGGATTTCACAATCATAATCCTTTATAAGTTCCAACCACCATCTCTGCCTCATGTTCAGATCCTTCTGTTTGAAGAAGTACTTCAAACTCTTGTGGTCAGTGAATATGGTGCACTTCGTCTCGTAAAGATAGTGCCTCCAAATCTTTAACGCAAAGACCACGGCTGCCAGCTCCAAGTCATGAGTAGGATAATTGACCTCATGAACCTTCAACTGTCGGGATGCATAGGCTATAACCTTTCCTCTTTGCATTAACACACACCCCAACCCCGAGTAGGAAGCATCAGAATAAACCACCAGATCTTCACTTCCCTCGGGTAATGACAGAACTGGAGCTTAAGTCAACCTCGCCTTCAGTTACTCGAACACCTTCTCTTGAGCTTGACCCCATACGAACTTCACATCTTTTTGGGTCAACTTAGTCAGTGGAGAAGCAATCTTAGAGAAGTCTTGGATAAATCTCCTGTAGTAGCCCGCCAAACCCAAGAAGCTACGAATCTCGGATGGCGTCTTTGGTGACTTCCATTGCATAACCGCCTCCACTTTCGCCGGGTCCACCATAATCCCGTCAGGATTTACCACATGACCCAAAAACTGAACTTCGCGCAACCAAAACGCGCACTTGGAGAATTTAGCATACAACTTCTCCCTCCTCAGCGTCTCTAGAACCTCCCGAATGTGACCGGCATGCTCAATCTCGCTCCTCGAATAAATCAGGATATCATCAATAAACACGATCACTGATTTATCCAACATCGGCCGACACACTCGATTCATCAGATCCATAAAAGCAGCTGGAGCTTTGGTCAAACCAAAAGACATGACGAGGAACTCATAGTGACCATAGCGTGTGCGGAAAGCTGTTTTAGGGATATCTTGTTCCTTCACCTTCAACTGATGATAACCAGATCAAAGATCTATCCTCGAAAACCAACTGGCACCCTGAAGCTGATCGAACAAATCATCTATCCTCGGTAAGGGGTATCGGTTCTTCACTGTCAACTTGTTTAGCTCGCGGTAGTCAATGCACATCCTCATACTACCGTCCTTCTTCTTTACAAACAGGATCGGAGCACCCCAAGGAGAGATACTCGATCTAATGAACCCCTTATCAAGCAGCTCCTGCAACTGCTCCATCAATTCCTTCATCTCCGTCGGAGCCAACCGATACGGTGCCTTGGCGACAGGTTGGGCACCCGGTATCAGATCAATCTGAAATTCGATCTCTCTGTCAGGTGGCACTCCTGATAAATCTTCTGGGAACACATCTGGGAAATCACACACAACTGGTACATCGGCTAGTTGTGGTGTTGGCGTATCCACATCCTTTACATAGGCCAAGTAGGCACTACATCCACACCTCATACACTTTCCCGCCACCGCCATCGAGATCACCTTCAGAATCGTAGTAACCCGATCACCATAAACCGTCACTGAACTACATTCAGGCGCCAACAACTGAATCATCTTCTTGCGACACATAATATTCGCCTTAAAGTCCGCTAACCAATCCATCCCAAGAACCAAATCATAACCACCTAAGGTCATCACGAACGGTCTAGCAGGAAACTTATGACCCTCGAGTTCCACATCACAGTTCTCTATCATCTCAGAAATCCTGGTAGACTTACCTATGGCAACTTATACATCAAAGGGCACATCAACACATCTACTACTAACAGGCAGCTTAGCACAGAAAGCAGCAGAAATAAAACTCTTATTGGCACCCGAATCAAATAACACAAAAGCTAAAGTTTGGTTCACTAGAAACGTACCGGACACAACATCAGGGTCCGTCCTAGCCTCCTCCCGTGTCATGGTGAATGCCCTGGCGCTCACCCTCGGTCCATCACTTCCCATATTCTTCACCCCAGAACCCTTAGCCCTCGGCTTCTTACAATCCCTGCTCATATGACCAGTTTCCCCACAGTTAAAACATTTGCCCGCCAGGCAATCCTTTGCCATATGCCTTGTCTTCCCATACTTGAAGCACACATTCAAACCCATCCTGCATTCTCCCGCATGCTCCTTTCCATAAATGGTCAATCACAAAGAAGGACCCGTTATCCGATGCATGTAAGACTTTTCATTTCTTTCCGCTTTACGTTACATAATACTTCATTTCATTCATTACCATAACACGTAAAGCCACAGGAAAGATATACATTCATCATAATAAGGAACATATCATACACAGACATCATCATCATACTAGGCAACATCATACATACATAACATGCATAAACATCCAACATCATCATCACCATGCCCAACATACTTTCTAAGGTCATATAACCCTCTTACATGCTCTACGGGAACCTTCACATCAAAACTTACATCTTCACTTTCCCCCGAAATTCAGAAGTCAAACTACAACTTTCCTTCGGGTGCAACAGCTCTATTCGTGCGTATGGACACTCTTCAGTCGCATGGCCTCCATGCGACTGAACATCATGCGATTGGACTCATGCGGATGAACATCTATGCGAATGGACATCCAGTCGTGCGTATGGACCTCATGCGGATGGAACTAATGCGAATGAGCACCTATGCGACTAACCTCATGCGAATGTAACTCATGCGACTAAACACCTATGCGACTGGACCCTTAGTCGTATGACTCCCCATGCGACTGGACTCCTAGTCGTGCGAATGAACACTTAGTCGCGCGAATGAATTCCAATCGTGCGAATGACCCTCAATCGCCTCTCAATCGGCCGTATGGCCTCCATTCGGTCGCCTGGCCCTAGCTGATGCAGAATGGAGTTCATCCCGAATCCAATCTGCCATTTTCGGCCTCCAAGCTCATCCAAACCCATTCTAAGCCAAAATTAACCATCTTAGACCTTAGGAATGCATACCACAACACCATACAAGCACACACAAGCCCGGAAACATACTCTAAACGCATCACACACATCACACCCAAATGGGTCAAACACACACACATACAAAAACAGGTTTTTGATGCTTTCTAGCCCCAAAATCGGTTGAAAACAAGTAAAAGTGGGGTCCTAGAACTCACACAAACAAGCACAACGACAAGGGCTTCAATTTGGCTTGCTACACGACAATTTTGGCCACTCGAAGCACCCGAGCCGACCCTTTCTTCCTCTTTTCTTCCTTTCTCTCTTCTCCCCTCTTTGATAGCTGAAATTGTGAGTGTGAGGGAGAGGGTAAGGGCTGCCCTCTCCCTTATATACTCCCACTCACCCGACTTTGTTTCGTTGGCGAGTTTGGTCCCTCGACTTCGGGCTTTATTTCTTTTCTTCCTTCGTCTGCTTCAAAATAATAAATATCCGGGTGTTACAAAGTGTTAATGGGTTGGGTTGCCATGGTTGAGGTCTTAATGATGTAATCACTTGCTAAGTGAGAGCCTCTTCCATATGGACCTCCTGAACAGATTCAGGGAGATCCACCTCAGTAGTAGGTGCATGATGTGGGCTAGACATGGGAGAGGCATGAGTACTCATCTCTCCTTGAGTATGGGTGGAGAAGAAAGACTCATGGTTCTAACTGAATCCCATGTCTTCATTATCATATAATTTTAGGTTGGGAATTGGTTGGTTCTGATCAAAAGGCTAGGGATGGTAGTTGTTCCTTAAAGGTTGTTCACTAGAGTATTGAGACTCTAATCAAGGCTTAAGGCTATTAGGGTTTTTAGCTCATCTGGACGAGCACATGAAACCTTAGCACTGATTATTGGTGAGATGGAGTGGTTTGCTCCTCAGGGGAAGTAAGAGCTCTAGTGTCCACTTCCTCCTGCATGGGTGGTGATATGGGGCCCTATAAAAGCTGGGTATCTTGTGCAGGGGTTCGTCTGGATTTTCTTCGGTAGGTGATGATTATTTGGCTGTGTGGGTTGTTGTTAAGTAGAAGGTGTGGGCTTAACACTAGCTGGTGCTGCTAGGTTGCCACCTTGAGCAATGAGCTCTAACATTTTTGGGACAAGGGCTGTTTCTATCCTTGAGAATCCAACAATTAGCTTCTTTATGGTCTTGAAGATATCGGGCTTCATCTGTCCCAATTTTAGATTATTATTTGTTCCCCTCAACTGTGATCTCAATTCACAGTTGAAAATATACCAGACATATCTAGGGAACAGATAACATAGTTGAGAGTACTTGAACTTAACCCATAAACCATCCCATGGCTTATAAAGGAGAGATCTTCAGGAATCCGGTCTCATCCTCCATGCTTGTGGATAAGTTGTGAATGACCACATGAAGGAGGTACTTCCATAGAGATGAGACCTTTCCTTTCCTGAAGGTTCTAACTAAGAAGTCACCTTCATAGCCCATTTGTCCAAAGGATTGGTTTATAGCAGATTTAGGGCAGGACAAGTCATCTTCTGCATCATCAAGCTGAAGATGAGTGTTTATTGATGTTGTAATGTGGCAGACAGTGCCTTCTCTCCATCCATGGTTATCTCTTAGCAAGTCCTCTAGAAGTCCAATAACTAATCCTCATAGAGTGTAGGATCTATGCTAAGAGAGGTGAAGTAGTTGGATAGTGTAAGAAAGCGGCACACCTCTAAGAAACTTGGATCTTTCTCAGAGTCAAATAGAGCAACTTGATTATGTTGCCTGTGAAGGTGTATGGAGAAATCAGGCTGGTTTCTATGGTCAGGGTTGGCCATTTGAGGTAGCTTTGTTGTTAAGAAAGATGAGAAAAAGGTTTGTGGGTGAATTTATATAAGAGAATTTGCAGATGAAGAAGCAGTGAAAGAGGGCGAACCATTGAGTGTATATAAATGAAATGGATTTGAGACAAAGTTATGTAAAAGGATAAACATTGAAATTTGGATGTTCATCCCAACTCTGAGAAAGTGCCCAAAAAGATAGTTTTCTTGGAAGTTGAAAATCGTCCGAAGGTATTTCGTCTTCGGAAGTTTTAAGTAAAACTTCCAAAGCCAAATTGATTTCGGAAGATAATCCTATGGTTTGTGAAAATTTTGCTTTGGAAGTAAAATAGTTAGAGAATTTTCACTTCAAATACATGTTTGGTTTCGACAGAGATCAAGACTTGGATGTTTTATATCAAAGAAAATAATTCTTCCAAGATATAATTACTTTCAGAAGAAAATTGACCTTCAAATACATATAAGTACTAATAGTCATATTTAAGCTTTAGACGATATTGGAGAATTTTTTCCGGTAAATGTCTTATAAGTAGTTATTTGATTTGAAGACATAATGTTCTTCTGAAGTCAAGTTGATATCTTTCGAAAGAAAATATATTGAAAATTTTCAAAGATATAAGGAATATTATTAAAAGATTTTATTTCAAAGTAAACTGAGCTTATTAAGGTGATAAAATAGACAACTTAGGATACACATGTTTTAGAAATAGTCTTGAATTAAGTATTCAAGATAAATCTACACAAAGTTAATCATCGAAATAGCTAATACAAGATATTTAAATATCTGTTAATCAAAAGCATTTATGAACAGATCATCATACTATTCATTTATGTTAACTTTGACTACTTTTATCAATCCCTTTTAAAAAAGTATATCTAATTAGATGATACCTGATGTTGATTTGTTTTGTCCTTGAGTACTGCATAGTATTCTTTGTAATACATATAGCACTGTTGTTGTCTATGTGGATTGTAGTCTCCTTGAAGTTGAATCCATAGTCCATTATTTGATTCTAAATCCAAATCACCTGAGCACAAGACACTATCCAAATCACTGTTGTTGACTGACTTATGAAGATGTCATTGTCAACTTGCTTCACTTGATTTGCTAGAAAGAAATTAAGTTTCCCAATGGCACTTATTTCAAATTTGTTCTTCATCAGCCTCTCAAAGTCTTTGCAGAGCTTTGGATAAGTTGACTCGAAGATAATGTCATCTACATACACTTGTACCAGCGTTAAGTCATTCCCTATTCCTTTGATAAGAGTTCCATCTATAGTACTCCTTTTGTAGCCATGCTGATAGAGATACTAAGATAGTGTCTCATACTACTTTCTTGGAGCTCGCAGAGATTTATCAAGCTCGTAGACATAAACAAGATGATATGGGTCAGCAAAGCCAGGTGGTTGTTTGACATACACCTCTTCACCAAGCACCCTATATAACAAAGAACACTTGTCATTAAGTTGGTAGTCCTTGAAACCCTTAGATGGTAGAAATATCCTAACAGCTTCAAGTCTTGCCATCAATGTAGTCAATTCCTTCTTTTTGTGTGTACCTTTGAACAACTAGTCAAGCCTTGTTCTTGTGCAAGTCCTCTATCATCCTTTTTGTTCCTAAAAACCCACTTAGTTCCCATGGTAGTCTTTCCTTGAGGAAGAGGATATAGGTTCCAAACCTTTTGCCTTTTGAAATGACCAGCTCTTCTTGCATTGCTTCAATCCAACTTCCATCCTTCAAAGCCTCATCAACTTTCTTTAGCTCTATCTGGGATAAGGAGCAAGAGTACAAAGAAACATTTTTGTCATGGGTTTGTCCTCTTGTTCTCACCATCTTATCAACATGTAACACCCAAAATTATAAAATAAAGCTAAAAGAAAAAAAGTATAAAAGGAAGAAAAGCAATTAAAACCCAAGTCAAGGGGCCAAAAGTGTACAAAGGACAAAATATTATAATATTTTGTATAAAGGTGGTATGACCGCCCAAACCACCCTTGTACCATACTTTTAATCAGATTTTAGAGAGAGAAAGAGTAGAATTCTCTCGGATTCTAGAGAGAGGAAGAAGAAGAATTCGGATTTGAGGTTAGTTTTTAATGTTTTGGCTTGTTCTTGGCTGGTTTCAGCCTCGGGTTTATGCTTATGTGTGTTTTGTGGTTTGTTTGTGTGTTTTGGTGGGTTTTTAGGTGTTTCAACTCATTTGCATACGGATTTGAAGAAGTCCTACACAAAATTTGCAAGAGGTGAGTTCTAGATCCCTGTTTTTACATGTTTTAACTTGTTTTGAGGCTGGAAATACATATGGTAACGTTTTTATTAATGTGGGTGTGTACCCGTATGTATTTGTGTGTGTATTGTGGGTGGATGTATGTTGGGAATGATTTTTTAGGTTTGTTCATGTTTGTAAGTATGTTTATGTTTCTTAGTATGTTAGAAGTAGGCTTGAACATGTTCGGATATGATTTCGGACTAAAAAAAAGGTGTTAGTTACAAAGTTAGTTGTTCATGCGCCCAAATAGTACCCATGCGCCTAGAAATGTGCCTAAACGCCTAAGTATTTGCCCATGCGCCCGACTGCCTGAACGCCCAAGTGCCCATGTGCCTAAGTCAGGCTCACGCGCCTGCATATGTCCATGCACCAAAGTTTCCCCAGACACCTAAGTTGCCCATATGCCTAAGGGTTATGCGCCCGTATAGTGCTCATATGCCTAGAACTACTCCATGCGCCTAAGTTGCCCATGCGCCTAAGAGGTCATGCGCCCGCATAGTGGCCATGTGTCTACATAGTGCCCATGCATTTAAAATACTTAGAATTTATTATGATATTTTAAGAAGTGGGGATTGTTAGGTACGACTAGTGATGTTCATGGGGATGATGTATGATGTTATATGATGATGTGTGATGATATTGTTATGTATGTTTGTGCTCTGTTTCTTTATGTTCCTTATTACGTATTATTACGTGGCTTTATGTGGTGTGATTATGTTAATAAACGTAAAGTATTATCTTAATGAAGGGAAAGATTTAAAATAATGCATATAGAACATAATGAATTAATGAACGAAAGTCTTGCAAGCAAATGTAAGGAGGTTCATAACTCCATGAGAGTTGTTAGCTCCACTGTGTGTTTTATAGCGTGCGATCTTGGCTAACCCATAAGGGTTCACACCCGGGGGGAGTCAGTCTTGGTGACTGCTCCATACGTATGATATGGGATCCTTTTTGCTTAACCCTAGAAGAGATGGCCTTTTGTCCAACAAGGGGGTTTAGCATATGACAGGATCTAGATAGAAGTGAAAGATAACAATGAATGTACGAAACGTGTGATGCGTACGAAAACAAATGATGACGAATATAATAATGTTATTATGTATGTGTATGTACGATGTATGATCATGTGTGAAAGTAAAGAAAATGTTTTAACAAATGAAAGGTAAAGTATATATTAAAAAACTAGAACTCACTCAGCAACACTGACTTTTATGTATTTTCCAGTTGGCAGGTAAGAGTTGTTGAGGACGGCACGGGTGCAACTACTTGGCATGTTTTGGATGGCATCCATTTTATGTTATAATGATGATTTTGCATTGTAATGCATCAAACAATATTTTGTAACGATTAACAATGTTGTATCATTTGGCAAAAGCGATTATTAATATATGAAATGGTTTGTTAAGTTATTCCGCTGCAATATTTTAGTAAATGTAAATGTATGTTTTATATTTTATGTGCGATGAATAACCAATTGTAAGTGTCCCGGGTACGGGGCCTTACAAGTTGGTATCAGAGCCAAAGTTTAAGAGAAATGGGTAAATATTTTCTAAAACCTAAACTGATAATGGGACAATGGAAGGATGCCAGACCAACTAGCTACGTGTCATCAGGTATTTTCTTTAATATTAACCAGTATTATATGCACATGTTATTTACTCTCTGTGCCTTTAGTAGATTTAGATACTGATGTAGTCAGGATAGGAAATGCTTGGGGTGTGAAGAGTAAAGTAAGTGGCTAATCACAACTAGCCACTGTCATTAGAGACTTACTATACTTGACATAAACTGAGATATTACCTTGAATGACCGTGTTGGTGTTTGGATCTGAAAGCATGTTTAGAGGATGGTTGGTGGTAGATCATTGAAGGCTTCGTGAGGTGGAGGTCGTGGCGGACGTGGAGCTAGACCACGGGTCACAAGAGGTAGGGCTAAGGCTGTTGTTGAGGAGGTTCACCAGGTCATGCAAACAATCCTACCATCTGTAGTGACTGAAGTTATTCGGGCTGTATGGGATGAGAAGAAGGAAAAGAGAAGAGCGCCGAGAGAGGAGAAATGGAGCAATCGGAGACTGAGACAGTTGTCTCGAGTGATGAGGAGGGGGAAGAAGCTGTGCCAGAAACGACACGGGGTTGCAACTACGGAGCCTTTTAGAGGTGTAAGCACTCGACTTTTGATGGTAATGGTAGTGTTGCTGCTGCTCACCGATGGGTGAGAGAGATGGAGGCTGTGCTAGATATCAGCGAGTGTAGGGAGGACCAAAAGGTGAAGTTTGCCACCCACTCATTCGTGAACTCAACCTTGTGTTGGTGGGACAATATTGGCCATGCTGAGGGTAGAAGGCTATTGGGAGGATGAAGTGGGGAGAGCTGAAGAAGTTGGTGATCAAGGAGTTTTGTTCTCATAAGGAACTCGACAAGATTGAGAGGGAGTTCCTGCAGCTGGAAGCGGGAACAATGACACACCAGCAGTACACAACTAATGGGCCGTTTGGCAACTTCTGAATGATTAAATGCTGAACCAATAAAATGTCTGAACCATTAGTGTTAAACCATTAAGAGGTCTGAACCATTAAGAGGTAGTATATCATTTAACTATTCAAAGGCAAATGTCTGACAAATTCAAATAATATGTCTTAACCATTTAGCATTAGACCTCTTAACCATTCAGCATCAGTATAATGCTTAACCATTCAGAGGTAAATGTCTTAACCATTCAGATATGTGCTCGCGAAACAAACAGTCTAAACCATTAAGTGCTGAACCATTCAGACATCTGAACAATTAAGAGGCTGCCAAACAACCCCTAAGTTCAACGAGATAGCATGACTAGTGCCAGACCAAGTTACACCCATGTCATGGAAGATTAAGCGATACATCCAGGGTTTGCCTCTGGATATCAACAAGCACATGATCGCCGCCCGACCAAGCACTTTTAGGTTGGTGATCGATCTGGAAGGAAGACTGTATGACGAACGGAAGGTGGCAGTGGTTGAGGTGAGTAAGAAAGGCGGTGGTGATCAAAACTGGAATGGAAAGTGGTTTGGATGTGGTGGTGTCACCCCAAACCACAAGGTGGTAAGGGTGGATGACCAGCGTGTATCTACACCTGGTGCAGGGGCGAGGAGGTGTGGTAAGTGCGGAAGGGAGCATCCAGGAGAGTGCAGATGGGGATCAAACGTCTGCTTTAAGTGTAGGAAGCCCAGTTATGTGGCTCGAGAATGCGGGGCCGTGAGGTGCTATAACTGTGGTGAAGATGGCCATCTAAGCTGGGATTGAAGAAGCCTAGGGCTGAAAGTTCTGGGGCAAAGAAGAAAGCCGGGAATGAAGGGCAAAAGGCAAGCACCAGAGAATTCACAATGACCCGGGAGGAGGCTAGGACGGACCCCGATGTTGTGTCAGGTACGTTTCTAGTAAGCCAAACTCTTGCTTATGTGTTATTTGATTCTGGTGCTAGTAAGAGTTTTATTTTTGCTGCTTTTTGTGCTAATTTGCCTGTTAGAAGTATAAGCATTGATGAGCCCTTCGATGTAGAAATTGCCATAGGTAAGTCTACCAGGATTTCTGATCTGATAGAAAGATGTGACATAGAACTAGAAGGTCATAAGTTTCATGCTAGACTGTTTGTGATGACCTTAGGCGGGTTTGATATAGTCCTAGGGATGGACTAGTTAGCGGCTTATGAGGCGAATATTGTCTATCGCAAGAAGATGATTCGACTGACAGCGCCAGACAAGAGTTCGGTGACGATTCACGATGATCGAGTCACTTCGATTCCGAAGGTGATTTCGATGGCGGTGTTAGGGAAGTGCATGAGGCATCGATGTAGTGCCTACCTGGCTTATGTGAAGGATGTGGACACATTAACACCAAAATTGTCTGATGTACCGGTTGTGTGTGACTTTCCTGATGTGTTCCTAGAAGATTTACCAGGTGTGCCACCGGACCGTGAATTTGAGTTTCAGATTGACTTGATACTGGGTGCTCAACCTGTTGCTAAGGCATCGTATAGATTAGCCCCAACTGAGATGAAGGAACTGATGGTTCAATTGCAAGAATTGTTGGATAAAGGTTTCATTTGACCGAGTATATCTCCTTGGGGTGCTCTGGTCTTATTTGTCAAGAAGAAGGATGGTAGTATGAGGATGTGCATCGACTACCGTGAGCTAAACAAGTTAACGGTGAAGAACCGTTACCCACTACTCTGAATCAACGACTTGTTTGATCAGCTCTAGGGTGCTAGTTGGTTTTTGAGAATATATCATCGATCGGGTTATCATCGACTGAAAGTGGAGCAGGATATTCCTAAAACAACTTTTCACACGTATTATGGACATTACGAGTTCCTTGGTATGTCTTTTGGTTTAACCAACGTGTCAGCTTCTTTTTTAGACTTGATAAATCGGGTGTGTTGTCTGATGTTGGATAAATTAGTGATTGTGTTTATTGATGACATACTAGTTTATTCAAAGAGTGAGGGGGAGCATGCCTGTCACATTCGAGAAGTGTTAAAGACGCTTAGAAGGGTGATGTTGTATGCCAAGTTCTCCAAGTGCGTGTTCTGCTTACGCGAGGTTCAGTTTCTGGGTCACGTGGTGAATCCCCCGAGGGGATTATGGTAGACCCGACAAAGGTGGAGGCGGTGATGCAATGGAAATCTCCGAATATGCCATCTGAGATTCGTAGTTTCTTGGGATTGGCGGGGTATTATAGGAGATTCATCCAAGACTTCACAAATAGCTTCTCCATTGACTAAGCTGACCCGTAAGGATGTGAAGTTTGTGTGGGGTCAAGAGCAAGGGAAGGCTTTTGAGGAGCTAAAGACGAGGTTGACACAAGCATCAGTTTTCTCATTACCAAGGAAGCAAAGACTTGGTAGTCTACTCCGATGCTTCTTACTCGAGATTAGGTTGCGTGTTGATGCATAGGGGGATGGTTATAGCCTACGCATCATGAAAATTGAAGGTTCATGAGGTTAATTACCCTACTCATGACTTGGAGCTAGCAGTTGTGGTCTTTGCATTGAAAATTTGGAGGCACTACTTATATGGAACGAAGTGCACTATCTTCACCGACCACAAGAGATTGAAGTATTTCTTTGAGCAAAAGGACTTGAAAATGAGGCAAAGGAGATGCTTGGAGCTTATAAAGGATTATGATTGTGAAATCCATTACCACTTGGGCAAAGCCAACATAGTGGCGGATGCCCTTAGCTGAAAGGAGAGACCCGAACCGATCCGGATAAAAACATATCAATTGGTTATGACCTCTGATATAATGAAGCAGGTTAAAGAATTCCAAGATGAGGCTTTCAAGGAAGATCTCCTTAACTCCGAAAGGCTGAGAGGTTTAGTCATAGAGTTGGGAGAGAACACTCTCGGTGTTAAAACCCAATCTAGGAGGATGGGGATTCCTCGTTATGGGGGTCTACGTGGAAAGATCATGGACGAGGATCATAAGACTCGATATTCTATTCATCCTAGTCCTACAAAGATGTATCATGATATGAAGAAAAATTACTGGTGGTCGGGTATGAAATGCGATGTGGCGGAGTATGTGAGTAAGTGCCTTTCTTGCTTGCAAGTGAAGGCGTAGCATTAGAAGCCATATGGAAAGATCCAACCTCTAGATATACTAGGGTGAAAATGAGAGCACATTACGATGGATGTTATTACAAAGTTGCCACGTACAGCAAGAGGGTATGATGCCATATGGGTGATCGTTGACCGTCTGCCAAAAGGTGCTCACTTTCTGCCGATCCGAGAAACATATCCATCCGAGAGGTTAGCGGATCTGTTTATCAAGGAGATCGTAACTCGTCATGGTGTACTAGTGTCTTGTATATCTGACTATGACACTCGATTTACATCCAAGTTTTGGAAGAGATTCCATGATGCGATGGGTACGAGGTTACACATTGGTACGACCTATCATCCTTAGACGGATAGTCAGTCGGAAAGAACCATTCAGACGCTTGAGGATATGCTTCGAGCATGCGTCATTGATTTTGGAGGAAGTTGGGACGACCAATTACCGTTAGCCGAATTCTCATACAATAACAGTTATCATGCCAGCATCGGTATGCCACCCTATGAGATTCTATATGATAGGAGATATAGAACACCGATATGGTGGGGTGATATTGGTCAGAAGTTAGGGAGCAACAAAGTGATTGAGGCTACGACTGAGAAACTGGAAAAGATCAAAACCTATTTGAAAGTAGCAAAAAATAAGCAAAAGTCGTATGCTGACAAGAGACGTAGAAAGATTGAGTTCAAGGTTGGTGATAGGTCATATTGAAGGTTTCACCTTGCAAGGGTGTCATTCAGTTTTGAAAGCAAGGCAAGTTGAGTCCGAGGTACATAGGACCTTTGCGAATCATATATAGGTTGGAACTACCCGATGAGTTAAGTGGAATTCATCCAACATTTTATGAATCTCATTCAAGAAAGTGCTTAACTGATAATGATATAGTTGTACCACTAGAGGACATTGAGGTAGACGAGCAACTGAATTATGTAGAGCAACTAGTGGCGATCATTGATCGAAAGGAAAAAATATTATGAAATAAAGTGGTTCCCTTGGTGCGAGTACAGTGGAAGCATAGAAAGGGTTCCGAGTCTACGTGGGAGGCTAAAGAAGAGATTAGACAACATTACCTATAACTATTTGAGGAGTACAAGTTTCGGGGACAAAACCTATAAAAGGGGGCTGGACTTGTAACACCCGAAATTTTTAAAATGAGGCTAAAAGAAAAATAAGTATAAAAGGAAGAAAAGCAATAAGAACCTAAATCAAGAGGCTAAAAGTGTACAAAGGAGAAAATATTATAATAATTTGTACAAAAGGTGGTATGGCCGCCCACACCACCCTTATACCATATTTTTCATCAGATTTTAGAGAGAGAAAGAGTAGAATTCTCTTGGGTTCTAGAGAGAGGAAGAAGAAGAATTCGGATTTGAGGTTAGTTTTTAGTGTTTTGGCTTGTTCTTGACTTGATTCAGCCTTGATTTTATGCTTATATGTGTTTTGTGGATTTGTTTGCGTGTTTTGGGGGTTTTAGGTGTTTGAACTCATTTTCACTCGGGTTTGAAGAAGTCTTACATGAAAGTTGTAAGAGGTGAGTTCTAGATCCATGTTTTTACATGTATTAACTTGTTTTGGGGCTGTAAATATATGTGATAATGTTTTTATTAATATGGGTGAGTACTCGTATGTATTTGTGTGTGTATTGTGGGTGGGTGTATATTGGGAATGATTTTGTTTGGGTTTGTTCATGTTTGTAAGTATGTTTATGTTGCTTAGTATGTTAGAACTAGGCTTGAACATGTTCGGATATGATTTGGGACTAAAAATGATGTTAGTTACCAAGTTAGTTGTTTATGCGCCCAAATAGTACCCATGCACCAAGAAATGTGCCCAAACGCCTAAGTATTTGCCCATGCGCCTGTAACATCCGCATATTTTCAAACTATAAACCCGAACCCGAACCCATTTTGAACTTTAATGCAATGAAAGTTTCATTATCAAATTTATTTTATCTATTTTAATGAATCAAATGCATTAAATGTGCAATTTAATCAATATGCTGAATTGTTTATTCAATTATTATTTATCAAATCATTTAAACAAGTTATTATAATTTTATGATTTATAAACAATTTTATAATATATAAAATAAAGTTTTATAGATTTATGAAGTTTTATGTGTCATTTATGAGTCTAATTATTAAATTATAAATAAATAATTAAATTTCAAAGTTCAACAAATTTATAAAGTGATAAAAAATTTCTAAGTAATTTGGGTTATTTTAAATTAGGATTTTAAAAGGTTAAGGGTTTATATTGTAGATTTTAAAACTTAAATTAAAAGGTTTTACATAAAATGTTAACATGGTAAATATGAGGGACCAAAAGTGTAAATTTTATTTAAACCCAACCCCCCCACCATCGACCTTTTCCCTCTTGTTTTCTGTCCACAACTCCGGCCAATTTCCGGCCTAACTCCGGCGACCCTCAACCACATAAAACAACCGATTTAAACCCCATTGAACCACCCACCCTCTATTGTGAATTAGTTTCGAACCCATAACATGTTTTAATCTAAAATCATAACCATTAATCCCCTGCCCACTCGAAACCGCATAATCAAATTCAAATCAAAAGTGATTCAACACCATTTATGACCAAATTAATCAAAGCAACGAGTTTGCAATGTTCATACGACCAATACAAATTTAAACCCCCTCATAATTGTGTTATAATCATGTAATTATACTCGAATCAAGTCTGAAACTCCCGAATCAAAGGCAATACTCATTTGAAGCAAAACAGTCAACATGATAGCTATATAATTGGGGATAATCATCCCATTCGACTCCTTTGAACTATCTACAACCTCTGTTTTCCTAAAAAACGCACACACACAAGAAATCGATTATCGTTTCATCTTGACCCTGCCGTGACCTTTCTCTCATCTGTCATCACTCATTCCGATTCAATCCAGGTAATTTCATACACTAACACACTCGATTTTACATGGGTAATCAAAGCCCCATGGTTATTATGATTATCAAGATCGAATTGTACTTCAATTGGATTCAAATCGAAATTAGGGTTCATGTTGAATTGGAGATTTATTCAATTAAAGTTTTTATAAATTTCGTTTTGATTCTAAACAAATATTGGCCTTTGGCCCACTGGTAAATCAACCGGGTCCTAGAAAGAAGACCCGGGTTCGACCCTTGTAGACCCCAACATTTTTTAAGCTAATTTTCTAAATCATTTTTGATTTTAGAAATTTTTAATGTATTATTAAACTAATATAAAAATTATTTTGTTAGCTAAATCTATTCCATAAATTATTGATTAATTTTCGGAAAATTCTAAAGGTTATAAATTTACATTTTGTTATCTTTCAACAAATATAAACGTTATAAAAACATATTTAATTTCTTTGAACATTCTAAATGTCTATAAGCTATTTTAAACCAAATATAAATTAATTCAAATTATTTAAACTAATCTTTTACAAAATCTTTAAATAACCAATTATTAAACTAATTATTTTGATCAAGTTATAAATAATTAATCATTAAAAATTATTTTTTTATCAAAATTTGATCTTAAATTTTACTTAAATTATTTTATAATTCTATTTAACTAATTACTTATAATCAAACATTTTATTCTAGTTTTATTTAACCAATATATAAAATAAGTTACAATATTTTTTTATATATAATCCCACAAACGCCAATTGAAACCTTAATTTATATCTATTCTTTAATCATTATATTGTCTTAATTTAAGACACCCTTCCTTAGGTTGAAACCGTGAGGATACCATTGGTGTCTAATCTATCATATTGTTCAAATCATATTATTACCAAGTGAGTATTCTTTGCTCATTTTTCATGTTTTATTATTTGGAGAAATAATGTGATTCAATATTCTATTAATGTTATTCATTGATATTCTATTTCATTCTAAATTCAATTCAAGACATGCTATGTTAATACTTGCAATTATGTGTTCATAGTTAGACAAACTTGATAATATAATAATTAATTCATGCAACCACGGTGACAATGATAGATCTATTGGTTTGACAAACCCACCCCATTTGTTTAGTCGTGTGGGGATTGGAACCGGAATCATTCATTCTATAAGGCTTCGTCTGCGGACCAAGTCATGTCAGTCATTAGGTTTGATTGTGTTGGTTTGTCTTTTATGTTACATTATTGTATTATAAGTCTTGACATTTCCATGTGAATTGAATTGATTTCAATCATTTAATGAGTCTCTATATGTATTCAAAACATATGTTTACTCACTAGCTAATTCGTTAGCTGACTTGTTATTTTCTCACATAATTTCAGGAATAAAGATTAGTGGACTTCTAAATGCACACTTAGGATTTGGACTTAGTCAATGTTAAAGACAAATTTCATTATGTTATTAATTGATTGTATTATATTAATTGATTTGTATTATTCAATAAAAATGGCATTTAATATTATTTCAACGTATTTATTAGCATGTGCTATGAGCAATCGATTCACATTTCGTCCGCCCCGATGATTCCGCCGTCGGTTGGGGTGTGACAGATTGGTATCAGAGTCATGGTTATAGGGAATTAGGTTATTAGAAATAGAATGACCTAGACTATAACTAAGTACCTGTACACATGAGTCTTCTCATGTATTTATTATCCTTAGATAAGATTTTATGTGCCTTATATGCTTAAACATGATTATGTGATTATATGCTTTACATGATAGTTCCTTATACGTTGAATTTTATCAATGCACACACGATTCTCAAATCATATTCTAAATCATTGTGCCTAAATCAAATGGTTTTTAATTTTTTAGTTTTGAATTTGTTATTCATGGTTTTCAAATCTCGTCAAAGTCTTTGTCTCATAACTGAAAACATGCAATGCTGGAAGAGTTGGATGCCTGTATCTCGAGGTGTTCTGTCTAGGCAAGGTATTCATATAAATCCAAATCAACCGATGGATCCGTTTACCTTACCTGGGAACCCTTGGGGTGAGTATCCGCTTATAGGTACGCATGTCTTCATTAAGGTTGTGGTTGACCTAATACTTTGATATGTCAACGTATTCACTTTGGTTTGCGAACCGAACGTTTACACTTGTAACATCTCATTGTTATTATAAACCATTTTATCATTGATTTTATCTTTCTGAAATTATAAAACCCATCATCCGATTCTCATAAAAGTTTTCCATAATCTTTTAGCATGTCTTCTCGTCAAAACCGATCCCGATCTGGAAACTCTGGCCGCAAGATTGCTGCCATTATGGCACGTGAAGTTGTTGCGGTCATCCCGACACTGCTTACCCATCTGAATCAAGGCACTAACCATGTTGAAAACCCAGCTGCACCTAACCCTCCACGAGCTTGTACTTACAAGCACTTCAGTTCTTGCAATCCCACTAAGTTTAGCGGGACCGAAGGAGCCACTGGTCTTTTACAGTGGTTTGAGACTATCGAGAACACTTTCCTCAATAGTGAGTGTCCCGAGAATCTTAAGGTTCGTTATGCTACAAATGTACTTCAAAAGACATCACTCACTTGGTGGAACGGGGAGAAACAAACCCGTGGAACTGTTGCTGCTATGGCATTGACTTGGAATGAAGTCAAAGAACTCATGACTTGGGAATTCTGTCCAAGAAATGAAATCAAGAAACTAGAAGCTGAATTCTGGGATTTGTCCTTGGAAAGTGGAGAAAACCTAGCCTATACTAACAGATTCCATGAACTGAGTCTGCTTGTTCCTCATCTAGTCACTCCTTTGTCTCGGGCCATTGAGAAATACATCGGTGGTCTTCCTATGCAGATTCAAGATACCGTCTGGGGTAGAAATCCTATAATCCTAGAAGATACTATCCGATTGGTTGCCCAATTAACCGATAACCATGTCCAAGTTAGAACATTGACAAGGAAGGGAAGTAAGAAGGAAATTGAGAAGCCTTCCACTGAAATGACCAAGGAAGACGAGGCTGAGACTTCTAAGAAGAGGAAGGTTAAGTCTCAAAACTTTGATGTGGTTACCCCTACCGTTTCAGTTAATCAAGTTGCACCAAATCATCCACCGGTTTTTGTTAATCAAGCCCCGATAAAGAAACCATATACTAGACCTTTTCCACAATGCAAAAAGTGCAAGTATCACCATCCTGTTCATGCACAATGTCGTCAATTCACCAATTGTCGTTATTTTGGTCATACTTCCAACACGTGCAAGAATGTTGCTAAAACACAAGTTAATGCACCTATCATTCAACATCCTCTTATGATTACTCAAGGTGTGCATGCTACCAATGCGGCGCTCCAAATAATTTTCGCAACCAATGCCCCAACTCGTTAACACTGTTCTGTGGCTCAAGGGCGTGCTTTTAACATCAATGCTCATCAAGCTCAAAACAATAATGATGTAGTGAATATCACAATCCCAAGCCATACCCCGTAAGTTTTGGTCTTAATTATTACCAATGCCAATAAAATTTGTATCTTTAGCAATTACGTTATTGATGTTAATGACTCAAACTATATTTATATGTCTTTCTCACATTCATCAAGTCAAGTTTGTATTGAATTTTTTCCCTTGCACTAATCCGTGACAAAACCAACCTATCGTCTTGCACCGTCTTAAATATAAAAATCTTGTCAGCCAAAAGTCCAATCAAATTAATGATTATATCCATTTTGTCAAGAAACTTTTAATTATCCTCATCTTGTTGCATCAACCTCTTCGTGATTAAATTTCGGGACGAAATTTCCTAAAGTAGGGGAGACTGTAACATCCGCTCATTTCCAAACTATAAACCCGAACCCAAACCCATTTTGAACTTTCATGCAATGAAAGTTTCATTATCAAATTTATTTTATTTATTTTAATGAATTAAATGCATTAAATGTGCAATTTAATCAATATGCTGAATTGTTTTATTCAATTATTATTTATCAATTCATTTAAACAAGTTATTATAATTTTATGATTTATAAACTATTTTATAATATATAAAATAAAGTTTTATAGATTTATGAAGTTTTATTTGTCATTTATGAGTCTAATTATTAAATTATAAATAAATAATTAAATTTCAAAGTTAAACAAATTTATAAAGTGATAAAAAGTTTCTAAGTAATTTGGGTTATTTTTAAATTACGGTTTTAAAGGTTAAGGGTTTATATTGTAGATTTTAAAACTTAAATTAAAAGGTTTTACATAAAGTGTTAACATGGTAAACATGAGGGACCAAAAGTGTAAATTTTATTTAAAAACCCCCCCCCCGCCATCAACCTTTTCCCCCTTGTTTTTTGTCCACTACACCGGCCAATTTCCGGCCTAACTCCGGCGACCCTCAACCACATAAAACAACAGATTTAAACCCCACTGAACCACCCACCCTCTATCGTGAATCAGTTTCGAACCCATAACATGTTTTAATCTAAAATCATAACAACTAATCCCCTTCCCACTCGAAACCGCATAATAAAATTCAAATAAAAACTGATTCAACACCATTTATGACCAAATTAATCAAAGAAACGAGTTTGCAATGTTCATACGACCAATACAAATTTGTAGGACCGGTGAAGGGTGGTCACTTACAACACAACAACACAAAGAGGAGATTAACCAAACTTAATCAAACAGTAAACTGGATTAACCATAAGTATGATACTAAGAACACAAGTAATAAGTAAGAGACAGAACAAGAGAACACAAGTGATTGGTTTTCAAAGATGCAGTATATTGCTTTCTCAAGTTCTATTACAAGTGTTACAAAGCATGAAGGAAAGATAGAAGAACATAGAATACTTATACTACATCCTACAGCCGGCCATACTTTGAAAGCCAGCTGGATACAATTGACTAGACAACTACAAAATCAATTGTAGAGTCAAAAGGCAGATTTGCCTTTTGACAAGTGACTATGACATGCCATAGCTCACATCCTAATATATTACAAAAAGGATAAAAGTACATAAAGTAGAAAGCGTGGACTCAAGACCTCAATGTACAGTTTATCAAAAGTATGAACCTTTCACCAACTCATGTAAGTTGGTGACTTTACAGAGTTGTAGCGGAAAGGTGGTCCAACTTTATGGTAAAGTACATCAGATAAAAGCATGTCTTTAAAAGTCTTCGGAAGAAATCTATCTTCACTTTTTGACTTCGGAATACTTTGTCTTTGAAGCTTCGGAAGGCTTCACTTTTGGCTTCGGAAGATATCGGTCTTGGCTTCGGAAGATTTTACATTTAGAATATTTCTAGTGCATGGTGTAAAACTTCCGAAGACTTTTCTACTTAAGTTCTTTAGTGCATGCTTGCAGAGAGACTTTGGATGTTTTGACTGCATCAGACTTATAGGAATCCTTACAAACTCCCCTAAGGCTGATGCTACCAAAACCTTTAGAAGATCTTCAAATGTTTGTAGTCTTCAGCCCAATGATGACCATACCCTTCTTCATTAGATGGTCAGGATCATTCAGACTCTCATTATATCTTCTCATCTCAAAGAGATCATGCAGAGCTAAGTTGATTATGTCTTGCCATGTATAGACATTCTCAACACCTTGATCTCTGATCACATGCCATCACTCTGGATTAGTAGTGAAGGTCATAAGATGGGTGTCTCAGCTGCAAGAGGAGCCACTTGAATTGGAGTTGATTGGGTTGCCTCTTCATGCACTTTCTCAGGTTGATCTGACTCAGCCTGAGGTGTAGAGGTGGATGATTCAGGCTTCTTCTTCTTAGACTTAGGTTTAGAAGCCATCCTCTTCTTCCTCTTAGAAGACTTTAACTGAGAAGATTGGTCTGCTGCAGCACCTTGTTGATCATCCTTGTCTTTATTAGTTGGGTGTTCCTCCCTCACAGGTTCAGAAGGAGAGGGAGTTTGACCCTGCTGTGGATCAGAAGATGAAGCTTGCTGAGGCTCAGCGGGAGGTCTAGGTTTTGTTGTCTCAGTTTGTTCAACCTTAACCTCCACTTCAGTGGGATTTGACTTGGAGAAGAGTATAAGTCAGTCAGCTCTCCACTCTTGATCTTCTGCTTGATTACCCTGATATGCTCATCCATTGTGGATAGAGACATATGGCCAAGTCTCCTTCCGGATAATCCATACAGCTTCAAGAAGCTCATCATCCTTTGTATGTCAGCGGACTTTTTCATACTCTTTTGGATGATAGCTCTTGACTTTGCAGCATCTTCCCTCATTTTTCTCTTTGTTGCCTTTTGTTCTTGGAGCACTTGAAGTTCAAGCTGTTTGACATACTCAAACTCAATATACTCAAAGGACAAGGGAAGAAGTGCAGATGTCTGGTAGAGACCTATGGCACTCAGGTAGTTGATCATGTTTTGCCTATCTGTTTTCTTGTCTACCTGAGGTTCTTGTGTAACAGCCTCATCCTCTTGCACAGGACTTTCCTGAACTGGGGAGAGAGTTGGAGGATGCTTGTATAATCTTTTCTGTCTATTCTCTTCTTTGAATTGGAGAAGTAATTTTGCATCCTCTTTTTATTTCATCTCTCTTGACACTTCCATGTCAGCCAGTTCATTTAATTGCTCTAAGGGGAGAGATATAATCTCATCTATGTCATAGTTCCTGGTCTGCAGGTAAGTAATCCTGACTGCCCTCAACTCATCTTCTTGAGTGTTTGGTCTGGGGGCAGCCCTGATTGCAGCTTGCATAAATCCTGAAGACCCAGAGGAACTTTCTCCCCTTAGCTTCCTCTTCTTCTCTCTCTCTCCTCCTCAATCTCCTCAGGAGTCAAAATCCTTTTCCCTTTGTCACCCACAGACCTTTGTGACTCAGGGTGGATAGAGGTTTGGCCTTCATTGCTTGGTGTAGCATCCAAGCTCTGGCCAGAGAGAGGCTGTGAAACACCTTCACCAGCAGGTGTTTCACTAGGGAATGAATTTCTGAAGCAGTTGTTGGTGCGACAGGGCTCTCAGGCTCTATCATTGGGCCTTCGCCAAGGTTTTCCCTTTGAAGCTAATCTCAGGGTCTGCCTCAGCATCCAGTTGACCAATGATATTACCTGATTGCCTTTGTCTCCTTCTAAGGCTAAACTCTTCAGTAATTCTGTCTTGAATCCTGAGTGCTAACCTGTCAGCTTGTCTTGATTTGCTTGGGTTGACAAAGTGGCATGTTGATCAGGTCAAGACCTTCATAGTAGTCCAAAGTCTGAAAATTGAACACTTCTTGCTGCCTTTGAACTCTATGAAGAATGAGGGCTCTTCTATCAGCATCATACCTCCACCCAATAATGTAGTTTGAAGTTCCTTGAGGTGGAGATGACAGCCCTTGGAATGCCTTCCTCAAAGAGACTCCTAATGACAGATTCAATTATGTCCACATTAATATGAACTTGAGGAAGTTGCTGAGTATGCATAGTTGCAAGTGAGGATGGTGAATCCTCAATATCCATACTCTCTGAAGAACTCCTAGGTTCTATGACTGTAATGACTTTCCCCCTTTTTGGTAGCATCACCCTCTTGCATTGGGTGAGCTAGAGGTTAGGTCAACCACATTCATAAGTTCTTGTGTTCCAGGTTGAGCTCTTCTTAAAGGTCTTCCAGCTAGTTTTTCCCTGAGATGTGATATCTCAAGTTGCTGATCATTGACCCTATTTTGAAGGGTAGTCACTTGAGATTCAAGGTGACTAACCTTAGAGACTAAATAGGAGCATGTTTTTGACAGTTTTTGCACCTTTAGTCTCAGATTCCCCTCTTCTTCATCAGAAGAATCATTGGGGGATGAGATGATTGGACCAAAGTCCTCTCTCTCACCACCAGCTTCAGGTTCTTGGCTGCTGGATTTCCTTTGCACAATGACATTCTCTGTTAAGGTGTGTCAATGGGCTGAGTTGCCATGGTTGAGGTCTTAATAATGTAATCACTTGCAAAAGTGAGTGCCCCTTCCATATTGATATCCTGAACAGGTTCAAAAGTATCCACCTCAGTTATGGGTGACTGATGTGGGCTAGACTGAGGAGATTCAGAGTACTCATCTCTCTTTGAGTAGGGGAAGAGAAGAGAGACTCATGGTACTCACTGGAACCTAAGTCTTCATCAGTATAGAATGAGAGGTTGGGAATGGGTTGATTTAGATCTAAAGGCTGGGGATGGTAACTGTCCCCTGAAGGTTGTTCACTTGAGTGTTGATGATGGTCAGAGTGATGAAGATTGTCCCCCCTTGCACTGTGGCAGACAATGCCTTCTCCCCCTCCATAATGACCTCTTGGCAGGTCTTCCAAATTCAAGCAGATGATCTTCATAGAGAGTATGATTAATGGTTAGGGAGGTGAGTAGTTTGATAGAGCTAAGAAATGGAAAATCTCTGAGAAACTTTCATCTTTCTTAGAGCTTAACAGAGCAACTTGGTTATGCTGCCTGTAAAGTTGCATAGAGAAATCTAGGTTGTTTTGATGTTTAGGTTGGCCATTTTAGAAGCTTAAGGATGAAGAAAGATGAAGAACAAAAAGCGGTTTGGGAGAATTTAGGTTTAAGGTTAAAGGAAGATAGTAAAGAGGAAGATAGTGAAGAGGGGGGGAACCGTTGGGCATTTATGTGAAAAGGATTTGAGACAAGTTAATGAAAGAAGATAAACTTTGAAATCCGGATGCCGGTCCCACCTCTGAAAAGTAGTTTACTTTTCCCAAAAGTAGTTTTCTTGGAAGTCGAGACAGCTTACGAAGGTTATTTGTTTCGGAAGTTCTGAAGAAAAAGCTTCCGAAGGCAAATTGGCTTCAGAAGAGATTTCAAAAGTTTTTGAAAATTTTGCTTCGGAAGAGAGTTTACACTCAGAGATTTTTATTCTAAGAAGAACAAATATTTCTGAAGGTAAATTGCATTCGGAAGAAACTTGCTCTTTGAAAACATACAAAGTACTTAAGTTGATTTAAAGCTTCGGAAGATATTTCAGAAATTTCTTCCGAAGGTAAAATTTACTGAAGCAATTATTTGTTTACTAAGACATAAACTACTTCCGAGGGTAATTTCAAACTTTTCCGAAGAGATCAAGATTTTCAAAAATTAAGAAAAGTCTTTTGAAAAGATATTTCTTTTAAAGAAAACAAAGGGCTTATGAAGGTGATATAATAGACAACTTAGGACACACAGGTTTTAGAAATAAATATGATCAAGTTTTAAGAAAAGCTATTCAAAGTTAATCATCCCAATAGCTGATACAAGATATTTAAATCTCTGCTCATCAAAAGCTTTGGTGAACAGATAAGCATATTGTTCATTTGTGTTAACTTTGACTAGTTTGATTAATCCCTTTCCAAAGTTCTCTCTAATAAAATGAACCCTGATATTGATATGCTTGTCCTTGAGTGCTGCACAGGATTCTCTATGGTGGAGATAGCACTATTGTTGTCTATGTGGATGGGAGTCTCTTTAAAGTTAAATCCATAGTCCAGCATCTGATTTTGAATCCAAAGCACTTGAGCACAGCAACTTGCAGCAGCAATGTATTCAGCCTCAGCAGTTGATGCAGACACACAGGATTGTTTCTTGCATTGCCATGAGACAACCCTTCCAACAAGGAACTGACATCCCCCAGATGTAGACTTTGCAGTCATGTTGCAACCACCATAATCACTATCTGTATAAGCATACAGATTGAAGTCAGGATTCTTTGGATACCATAAACCAAGTGTTGAAGCACCTTTGAGGTATTTTAGAATCCTCTTGATAGTGATAAGGTGAGACATCTTAGGGTTGGCTTGATATCTTGCACAAATAAATGTAGCAAACATGATATCAGGCCTGCTAGCAGTAAGATACATAAGAGACCTAATCATAGCCCTGTATAAGTGTTCATCTACACTCCCCCTCAAGATCAAGTCCAAGGGAGGGAGTGGTTTCTGGCTATGGGTGTCTTAGCAATCTTACAATCAGTTAGACCTCTTGAGTATGTCCTGAACATACTTTGACTGACTTATGAAGATACCATCTTCAACTTCTTTCACATGAATTCCCAAAAAGAAATTAAGTTCTCCCATTGCAGTCATTTCAAATATGTCTTCATCAGCTTCTCAAAGTCTTTGCAGAGCTTTGGATTAGTTGAACCAAAGATGATGTCATCCACATACACTTGAAATAGCAATATGTCATTTCCCTGTCCTTTGATGAAGTGAGTTCCATCTATAGTACCTCTCCTGTATCCATGTTTGCAAAGATACTCAGACAATGTCTCATACTACTTCCTGGGTGCCTGATGCATCCCATAAAGATCTTTGTCAAGCTTGCAGACATAATCAGGATGATCAGGGTCTACAAAACCGGGTGGCTGTTTGACATACACCTCTTCATCAATCACTCCATACAGAAAAGCACACTTCACATCAAGCTGAAAGACCTTGAAGTTCTTGGATGCAGCAAATGCCAGGAATATCCTAACAGCTTCTAGTCTTGCTACTGGAGCAAAAACATCAGTGTAGTCAATCCCTTCTTCTTGTTTGTATCCTTGAACAGCTAGTCTAGCCTTGTTCTTGATGATAATGCCTCTATCATCCTTCTTATTCCTAAACACCCATTTTGTTCCAATGGTAGTCTTCCCATAAGGAAGAGGACAAAGGTTCCAAACTTTTTTCCTTTTGAATTGAAGCAACTCCTGTTGCATAGCTTCAACCCAACTTCCATCCTTTAGAGCCTCATCAACTTTCTTTGGCTCTATCTTGGATAAGAAACAAGAGTGAAGACAAACATTTGCTTCATGGGTTTGTCCTCTTGTTCTTACCCTTGTGAAAACATCTCTATTGATGTTTGTGGTGGGGTGAGACTTGTGGATCCTAAGCTGAGGGATCACAGCAATTTGCTGAGAAAGATCTAAATTTGAGAAATTTAGATCTGGCATAGATGTTTCACCCTCCACATCACCACACTTATCAAGATTGACTTGATCCAATGAGTGTGTGACATCATTGATGTTGTCATCTAAGGTGTGGTTATTAGCATCAAGAAATTCTTGATCACTGTCACCACCACCATTGTTGTCTTCCACAATTGAGGTATCCTTATCTGGTTGTGGAGACTCTGAGCTTGAATTTGAAGGCAACCCAGATGTATCAGCTGAGTTTGTCATTATAGTACTGATAGAAACCTCATGTGTAGAAGTAGTTACAACTGAAGCTGAAGATGTATGAGTTGAAGGTCTTTTTAGCTCAAATCTTGGATCAGGGTCACTTGTATTTAAATTTTCTGTAGATCCTGAAACATTCTCACAAGATTCGTTAAAACAGTTGGTAACTAAATCAAGATCAAATAGCCAATCAGGACAAGAACCAGCCACATGGGGTGTGTGTTCATTGAAAGTCACATTGGTTGACTCCTCAACAATTCTAGTTCTGAGATTGTATACTCTATAAGCCTTAGCCTGGGAAGAGTATCCAATGAAATGTCCATCATCTGATTTCTCAACAAATTTGGCAATTTGATCTTTGGTATTCAAGATGGTGCAAGGACATTCAAATGACCTGAGAAAACCAATGAAAGGTGTTCTCTTATGCCAAAGTTCATAAGGAGTCTTACCATGTGTCTTAACCACTAAAACTTTATTTTGCACATAGCAAGCAGTGTTTACTGCCTCTGCCCAGAAGGTGATGGGCAGTTTAGAGTCCTCTTGCAGCTTCAATTAGTGTCCTATTTCTCCTCTCAGCAACACCATTTTGCTGAGGAGTCCTGGGAGCACTATATTGTCTTGTAATACCTTTTTCATCACAAAATGTATCAAGGGTTTGATTCTTGAATTCAGTCCCTTGATCACATCTTATGGTTTTGACCTTGTGATCACATTGATTCTCAATCTTTAAGATGAAATTCTTCAGAGTCTCAGGGGTCTCATCCTTAGTTCTAAGAAAGAAAACCCAAGTGAATCTTGTAAAATCATCTGTGATCACTAAACATTAGGAGGTCCTTCCTAGACTCATTACACTGGTGGGGCCAAAGATATCCATATGTAATAAGTGTAGGGGAGTAGTGATAGAGTTCCTTTCTTTAGGCTTGTGAGATACCTTATGCTGCTTCCCTTTCAGGCATGCAACACAATGATCATCACTTGTAAACTCTTTCTTTGGCATTCCAGTTACCAAATCATGTTTAATTAGTTTATTCATGTTCTTAAAGTTTACATGGCACATTCTTTTATGCCATAGGAAAGACTCATCACTATTGGCTTTAGACAGAAAGCATGAAACTTCTCCAGAGGGAGATGTTTCTTGCAAGTCCATCTTGTACATATTCCCTTTTCTAGGGGCTCTAAGCAGGATGTGCTCATAAGGAATGACCACTCCAGGCTTGAGAACAATGCACTCATGCTCAGTAAAGAGCATGTTATGACTCTGATCACAAAATTGGGATACACTCAAAAGATTGTACCCAAGCTCCTTGACAAAGTTTACATTTTCAATGCTGAGCTTACCATTTGTGACCTTGCCCCTTCCAGAAATGTAACCACCTTCATCTCCTCCAAAAGCAACTGGTCCTCCATCAATCCTTTCAAAGTTATGGAGTAATGACTTATTTCCTGTCATGTGCCTGGAATAGCCACTATCAATGATCCAGACATTCTTTTTGTCTTGAGCTGTTCCTTCACAAAGAAAATGATTAGTTACACTTGGAAACCCAAGCCTCATTTGTCTTGGGCTTACTAAGTATAATAGACGGTAATGCAACAGTAATAGATCCTATGGTTGTGCTAGGAGGATCTTGAGCTGTTGTTGATGGAGAATTTTCAGTCACTTGGTCTTTCTTAGACTTCCACACCACCTTTGGAGTCTTGGACTTGACCTTCAAAAATTCAGAAGCTTTTGGGACTTCGAAAGTTTTGATGACTGAACCTTCAAAAGATTCTGCAGTCAGTGCACCAGACTTCAGTGCTTCGGAAGAATTCCTTTCTTCCGAGACCAACTTCTCTTCCGAAGGTAATTTTCCATTTGCCTTCTTCTTAGATTTGGAGCTTTCGAAGGAAACAGATTTTCCTTCCGAAGCTTGAATCTTCTTGGAACTCTTTGAAATCTTTGTCTTGGTCATATGGACAGTACTTTTAGGATTGTATGGACAATCCTTAGCAATGTGAGAGGTTCACAAGAGTCTTCTTCTGAGAACAAGACTGTCTTTGGTCACATCCCTTCTCCACCTTCATCTTTGCAGATGCTGAGACAGTCCTTTTGGGCTGGGAACTGTTCTTGAAGTTTGATGGTCCAGGCTGTGCAGCAGTGATACACAGCAGACCATTCTTCTTCTTGGTACTGAGATGATTTGAACAAGAACCAGAACTCTTAGCTGAAGAGTTTTGGTTGATGTCTTCAGTCTTTACTACTTCAAACCCTGCAGAGATAAAAACTTGTTTCTGCTTAGAGTCAAAAGTAGCCTTGATCTCTTGAGCCTTCCTTGCTTTTCTTTTGCTCTTCCTGATCAAGTTCTTTCTCATTGACTTGGTCATCACAGTAATCTTCTTCTCCTCAGAAGGTTAGTGGCCCTTCTTAGAATCCTCCTCTTCACTCTTCTCAGAGGAATTTTTCACTATCTCTTCTTCATTCTCTTCACTCATAGGATCTATGAGAGGAAGCTCATCTTCACAAGTTCCACACCTAGGAGATCTTACAGATAAGATTGTGTGTGAAGGAGCTATCTCATTGGATCCCAGTCCCTGCCTATTTTGATAACACACCTAGTTGTGTAGGGATGACGATATCATGTTCTTGAAGGTCTCTTCTTCAAGAACATTCTTTTCTGCCCTTGCTTTGCTGATCACAAGCTCAGCCTGGCACTCAGTCAACTTGGTTATGAGATCTTTGATTTGAGTCCTAAAATCTGTATGCTCATGTTTTAGAACTGAAATGGTTTTCTCTAAGTCCTCTATCTTCAGTTTATAATCATTTTCAGACTTTCTAAAATCAGATTTTAAAATGTTTACGGACTCAAGATCAGATCTCATCTCCAAGTTATAGGACCTGTATCTATTAACTTTAGCAATGCATTCAGGAGTACAGAGATGTTCCAATACCTTGGCTTCTCATGATCTGCCATTAGTGCTTGGTTTGGAGAAGCATCTTCCACCTGAAAGCTCCACTCAAAGCCTCCTTCGTCAACATCAACTGTAGCTTACTGCTTTGGCTTCTCATTCTGGGGGGGGCTTTCTCAGTGTAGTTTGGTCTGGTTTGTGCTTGGCCACCATTTGTTCTAGGTGCCTTACACTCTCTGGCAAAGTGGCCCATCAAGTTACAGTTGTAACACTTGACTTTGCCTTTGTCCAGGCCAAACTTTCCACTGGTTGCATTGCTTGAAAACTTCCTTCCAGTTCTCTTGTAGAACTTCTTGGCTCTGTGAGTGAGAAGAGCCATCTGCTGAACTATTTCCATGTATTCCAGATTATCTGGATGGATACAATCCAGGTCTTGTGAAAAGAGAGATGCCATAGCTTTCATCTTGGAATGGGCTTCCTTGAGTGTAGTTCTCCTTCGGTGTATTTGGGAAGGTGATGAAAGGACCCTTTGGTGAGTTGTCAGGGTATCATATGAGATGATGTTGAGGTTCTATGCTATCCCTTTCAACCACGTGCAGGGCTGAACCCAATTGATTGTTAGAGTTGCCAGATGAACCTTGCATGTTCATATCCATCTGGTAGCCATTGAGAATCCTATATAACTCTGTCAGAGTAAGAGTTTTGAGTTTTTCAGTCCTGTTGATCACCACACAATAGTGTGTTTACTGCCTAGGAAGTGAGGACATGAACTTCCTTACAATGTCCCTGTTCTCAAGAGGAACTCCTCCATCCACAAGATTATCCACTATCTCAACATACCTGAAGTATTGCTGAGTTATGATTTCACCTGCTTTAAAGGTGAAGTTTTCAAACTGTTGCTTCAGGAGATCCTTCTTGTTCTCCTTGGCTTTAGAAGAACCTTCATACATCAGTTTTAGTGCATCCCACAGCTGTTTAGCCGTTTTGCACTTCTTGAAACCTCTGTACACAGAGTTTGGAAGGGCAGTTTGAAGGGCTGTCATGGCTTTTCTGTCAATATCTACTCTCTTCCTATCTTCATCAGAGTAGTTAGCCACATCTTTGGGGATCATACCAGCACCAGTAGCAGAAGGAGTGCTGGGTATGAAAGGTCCATTTTCAACAGACTCCCACATTCTTGAGTATAGAGACCTAATGGAACCTTCCATTCTCAGGCACCAGGTATCAAAGTCATCAAGAGTGATCAGTGGGGACTTGTTCATGGTTCCAGTTTCCATATCAGTCTTGGAAATGGCTGCCATTTGAAAAGTTTAGTATTTGTGTGTGTGAGGGATCTTAAGATGGTGAGATCTTATATCAAGAGCCTGAAATGCTCTGATACCAAATGCAGGACCGGTGAAGGGTGGTCACTTACAACACAACAACACAAAGAGGAGATTAACCAAACTTAATCAAACAGTAAACTGGATTAACCACAAGTATGATACTAAGAACACAAGTAATAAGTAAGAGACACAACAAGAGAACACAAGTGATTGGTTTTCAAGGATGCAGTATATTGCTTTCTCAAGTTCTATTACAAGTGTTACAAAGCATGAAGGAAAGATACAAGAACATGGAATACTTATACTACATCCTACAGCCGGCCATACTTTGAAAGACAGCTGGATACAATTGACTAGACAACTACAAAATCAATTGTAGAGTCAAAAGGCAGATTTGCCTTTTGACAAGTGACTATGACATGCCATAGCTCACATCCTAATATATTACAAAAAGGATAAAAGTATATAAAGTAGAAAGCGTGGACTCAAGACCTCAATGTACAGTTTACCAAAAGTATGGACCTTTCACCATGTAAGTTGGTGACTTTATAGAGTTGCAGCGGAAAGGTGGTCCAGCTTTATGGTAAAGTACATCAGATAAAAGCATGTCTTTAAAAGTCTTCGGAAGAAATCTGTCTTCACTCTTTGGCTTCGGAAGACTTTGTCTTTGAAGCTTCGGAAGATTTTGTCTTTGAAGCTTCGGAAGACTTCACTTTTGGCTTCGGAAGATATCTGTCTTGGCTTCGGAAGATTTTACACTTAGAATATTTCTAGTGCATGGTGTTAAACTTCCGAAGCATTTTCTACTTCAGTTCTTTAGTGCATGCTTGGAGAGACTTTGGATGTTTTGGCTGCATCAGACTTATAGGAATCCTTGTAAAATTTAAACCCCCTCATAATTGTGTTATAATCATGTAATTATACTCGAATCAAGTCTGAAACTCCCGAATCAAAGGCAATACTCATTCGAAGCAAAACAGTCAACATGATAGCTATATAATTGGGGATAATCATCCCATTCGACTCCTTTGAACTATCTACAACCTCTGTTTTTCTAAAAAACGCACACACACAAGAAATCGATTATCGTTTCATCTTGACCCTGCCATGACCTTTCTCTCATCTGTCATCACTCATTCCGATTCAATCAAGGTAATTTCCTACACTAACACACTCAATTTTACATGGGTAATCAAAGCCCCATGGTTATTATTATCAAGATCGAATTGTACTTCAATTGAATTCAAATCGAAATTAGGGTTCATGTTGAATTGGGGATTTAATCATTTAAAGTTTTTATAAATTTCGTTTTGATTCTAAACAGATATTGGCCTTTGGCCCACTGGTAAATCAACCGGGTCCTAGAAAGAAGACCCGGGTTCGACCCTTGTCGACCCCAACATTTTTTTAAGCTATTTTTCTAATTTGATTCTAGAAATTTTTAATGTATTATTAAACTAATATAAAAATTATTTTGTTAGCTAAATCTATTCCATAAATTATTGATTAATTTTTGGAAAATTTTAAAGGTTATAAATTTACATTTTGTTATCTTTCAACAAATATAAACGTAATAAAAACATATTTAATTTCTTTGAACACTCTAAATGTCTATAAGCTATTTTAAACCAAATATAAATTAATTCAAATAATTTAAAATTAATCTTTTACTAAATCTTTAAATAACCAATTATTAAACTAATTATTTTGATCAAGTTATAAATAATTAAACATTAAAAATTATTTATTTTTGTTATCAAAATTTGATCTCAAATTTTACTTAAATTATTTTATAATTCTATTTAAGTAATTACTTATTATCAAACATTTTATTCTAGTTTTAGTTAACCAATATATAAAATAAGTTACAATATTTTTTATATATAATCCCACAAACACCAATTGAAACATTAATTTATATCTATTATTTAATCATTATATTGTCTTAATCATTATTACCAAGTGAGTATTCATTATTACCAAGTGAGTATTCATTGTCCATTTTTCATGTTTTATTATTTGGGGAAATCATGTGATTCAATATTTTATTATTGTTATTCATTGTTATTCTATTTCATTCTAAATTCAATAACATGCTATGTTATTACTTCCAATTATGTGTTCATAGTTAGATAAACTTGATAATACAATCATTAATTCATGCAACCACGGTAACAATGATAGATCTATTGGTTTGACAAACCCACCCCATTTGTTTAGTCGCGTGATGATTGGAACCAGAATCATTCATTCTATAAGGATTCGTCTGTGGACCGAGTCAAGTCAGTCATTAGGTTTGATTGTGTTGGTTTGTCTTTTATGTTACATTATTGTATTACAAGTCTTGACATTGCCATGTGAATTGAATTGTTTTCAATCATTTAATCAGTCTATATATGTATTCAAAACCTATGTTTACTCACCGGCTAATTCGTTAGCTGACTTGTTATTTTCTCACATGATTTAAGGAATGAAGATTAGTGGACTTCTAAATGCACACTTAGGATTTGGACTTAGTCAAAGTTAAAGACAAATTTCATTATTTTATTAATTGATTGTATTATATTAACTGATTTGTATTATTCAATGAAAATGGCATTTAATATTATTTCAACGTATTTATTACCATGTGCTATGAGCAATCGATTCACGTTTCGTCCACCCCGATGATTCCGCCGTCGGTTGGGGTGTGACAGCGCCCAACTTCCCAAACGTCCAAGTGCCCATGCGCCTAAGTCAAGCTCACACGCCTGCATAGTGTCCATGTGCCTAAGTTTCCCTAGACGCCTAAGTTGCCCATGCGTCTAACGGTTCATGCGCCCGTATAGTGCTCATGCGCCTAGATCTTCTCCATACGCCTAAGTTTCCCATGCGCCTAAGAGGTCAAGCACCCGCATAGTGGCCATGCTTCTGCATAGTGCCCATTCGGCTAAAACACTTAGAATTTATTCTAAAATTTTGAGAAGAGGGGATTTTTAGGCTATGACTAGTGATGTTCCTGGGGATGATGTATCATGTTTTATGATGATGTGTGATGATATTGTTATGTATGTTTATGCTCTATTTTTTTATGTTCCTTATTACGTAGCTTTACATGGTGTGATTATGTTAATGAACGTAAAGTATTATCTTAACGTAGTGAAAGATTTTAAGACAATGAAAGTGGAACATAATGAATGAACGAATAAAGTCTTGAAAGCAAATGTAAGGAGGTTCACAACTCCATGAGAGTTGTTAGCTTAACTGTGTGTTTTATAGTGTGCGATCTTGGCTAACCCAGGAGGGTTCACACACAGGGGGAGTAAGTCTTCGGGACTGCTCCATACGTGTGATATGGGATCTTTGTCGCTTAACCCTAGATGATATGGCTTTGTGCCCAAGAGGGGGGTTTAGCATATGACAGAATCTAGATAGAAGTGAAAGATAACGGGGAATGTACGAAACATTTGATGCGTTCGAAAACGAATGATGACGAAGATAATTATGTTATTATCTATGAGTGTGTACGATGTATGATCACGTGCAAAAGTAAATAAATGTTTTAGAAAATGAAAGGTAAAGCATATTTTATAAAACTAGAATTCACTCAGCAATGCTGGCTTTTATATATTTTCGTGTTGGCAGGTAAGAGTTGCTGAGGATGGCACGGGTGCAGCTACTTAGCATGTTTTGGATGGCATCCATTTTATGTTATAATGATGTTTTTGTGTTGTAATGCAATCAAACAATATTTTGTAACGAATAACAGTATTGTATTATTTGACAAAAGCGATTATTAATATATGAAATGGTTTGTTAAGTTATTCCGCTGCAATACTTTAGTAAATGTAAATGTATGTTTTATATTTTATATGCGATGAATGATCAACTATAAGTGTCCCGGGTACGTGGCCTTACACAACATGTCCAATGATGTTTGTGGTAAGGTATGACTTGTGGATCCTAGGTTGAGAGATCACAGCACGTTGATTAAACAAATCTAAATTTGTGAAGTTTAGGTCTGGCAATGAAGTATCACCAACCACGTTAGCACACTTATCAAGAGAAGCTTGATCCAATGAGTGTGTGACATTACTGATGTTGTCTTCCATCGTGTGGTTCGTTAGCATCATGAAATTCTTGATCACTGTCACCACTACCATTTCCTCCAACATTTGAAGCTCCTTCATTTTTTGTTTTGTGCCTCTGAACTGGAATTTATAGGCAACTCAGATGTATTAGCTGGATTTGTCATGGTTGTGCTGATAGGAAGTCCATCTACATGGTTAGTTACCCTAAAGCTGAAGTAGTATGCTTGTTTGGTCTTTTAAGCTCAAATCTTGTGTCAGGATCTCCTATTGATAAGATATATGTAGATCCTGAAACATTCTCACAAGATTTGTTAAAACAGTTGGTAACTAAATCAAAATCAAAGAGCCAATCAAGACCAGAACCTTTCACACTTAGAGTGTGCTCATTGAAGGTAACATTGGCTGACTTAACTACTCTAGCTTTGAGATTGTATACTCTATAAGCCTCAGCTTGGAAGAGTATCCAATAAAATGTCCATTATCTAATTTCTCAGCAAATTTAGCTCTTGATCTTTGGTATTCAAGATGTTGCAAGGACATCCAAATGATCTGAGAAAACCAATAAAAGGTGTCCTTTTTTCCATAGCTCATAAGGAGTCTTACCATGAGTCTTAACTACTAAAACTCTATTTTGCATATTGCAAACAATGTTAACTGCCTCTAGCTAGAAGGTGATGGGCAGTTTAGGCATGGTTCTTACAGCTTCAATAAGTGTCTTGTTTCTCCTTTCAGCAACATCGTTTTGCTGAGGAGTACTAGGAGCACTATATTGTCTTGTAATACCCTTTTGATCATAAAATGTGTCAAGAATGTGGTTCTTGAATTCAGTTCCTTGATCACATCTTATGGTCTTGACCTTGTGATCATATTGATTCTAAATTTTCAGAATGAAGTTCCTCAAGAGCTCAGGAGTCTCATCCTTAATTCTAAGGAAGAAAACCTAAGTAAATCTTGTGAAGTCATTTATGATCACTAAACAATATGAGGTCCATCCTAGACTCATTACATTAGTGGGACCAAAGAGATCATATGTAACAAGTGTAGGGGAGTAGTGAAAGAGTTTTTTTCCTTTGGCTTGTGAGATACCTTGTGTTGCTTCCCCTTTAGGCATACAACACAGTGATCCTCACTTGTAAACACTTTATTTGGCATTTCAGTTACCAAATAATTCTTAAAATTTTTTTTTATGTTCTTAAAGTTCACATAGCATATTCTTTTATGCCAGATGAAAGATGTATCACTATTTGTCTTAGATAGAAAGCAAGAAACATCTCCTGAAGGAGATGTTTCCTACAAATCCATCTTATACATGTTTCTTTTCCTGGGGGCATTGAGAAGGATATTCTCTTTAGGAATGACCACCCCAGGCTTGAGAACAATGCACTCATGCTCATTGAAGAGCATGTTATATCTCTGATCAAAAAATTATAATACACTCAGTGGATTGTACCCAAGCTCTTTGACAAAGTTTACCTTTTCAATGCTCAGCTTACCATTTGTGACCCTACCCCTTCTAGTAATGTAATCTCCATTTGTGACCCTACCCCTTGTAGAACAACCACTATCAATTATTCATACATTCCTTTTGATCTTTAGCTATTCCTGCACAAAAAGAGATGATTAGTTACATTTGGAAACCCAAACCTTGTTGGTCTTGGGCTTGTCAAAGTGAATAGGGGACAATGCAATAGTAATTGATCCTATGTTCAAGCTTTGAGGATCATCAGCTGTTGTTGATGAAGAACTTTCAGTCACATGGTTTTCCTTCATCTTCCATATCATCTTTGGAAGATTAGACTTGACGTTCAACACTTCAGAAGTTTTGACAACTTCAAAAGTTTTAAAGACCTGACCTTCAAAAGATCTTGCTTTCACTACAACAGCCTTCAATACTTCAGAAGAATTCCTTTCTTCTGAGATCAAATTTTCTTCCAAGACTAACTTTTCTTCCGAAGGAAAGTTTTCACTTGTCTTCTTCTTGACTTGGGAGCTTCTGAAAGAAGAGATTTTCCTTCTGAAGCTATCTTCTTCCTTTTCTTCTTAGATGCCTTCTTTTTAGTCATGTGGATAGTACAATCCTTAGCAAGATGAGAAGTACTACCACACATGATACAATCAATATGCTATCTGCTGAGAGTCTTCTTGTGAATAGAAAACCGAGTTTAATCACTTTCCATCTCCATCTTCATCTTCTCAGATGATTTAGCAAGCTTCCTAGGGTGAGGTCTTGGAGGTGGATGGTTCAGGTTGTGTAGTAGTGGTATACAGCTGATCAACCTTCTTTACTTCACATGGATGAATTGGGACATGAACTAGAACTCTTGGTACTAGAGTTCAGAGTTAAGTCCTCAATCTTCACCACTTCAAACCTTGTAGAAGTAAAGACACAAATCTGCTTGGATTTGAAGGTGGCCTTGATCTCCTGACCATTCTTTGATCTTCTTTTGGCTGCTCTAATCAAGTTCTTCCTCTTAGACTTTGTCATCCCTTGTTTCTTCCTCTCCTCATGAGAGTAGTGACCCTTCTTAGAATCCTCTTCTTCACTCTTCTTAGAACCATCCTTCACTATCTCCTTTTCATCTTGTTCATCAATTGGGTCTATGAAGGGAAGCTCATCTTGACAAGTTCTACACCTTGGAGATCTTACAGACAATAGAGAAGAAGCGAAAGAGCTATCTCAGTAGATCCCAGTCCCTTCTTATTCTGTTAACAAACTTTTGCATGCAAGGATGATGATATAATGTTCTTTAAGGTCTCTTCTTCAATAACATATTTGTCTTCCCTGCCTTTACTTATCACAAGCTTAGCTGGCATTCAGTTAACTTAATGATGAAATCTTTGATCTGAGTATTGTAGTTGGTATGTTCATGCTTAAGAGTGGAAATGGTTTTCTCTAAATCTTCTATTTTATGTTTGTAATCATTTTTAGCACTTTTGAAATCAACTTTTAAGTTGTTTAAAGACTCAAGATCAAATCTCATCTCTAAGTTATAGGACCTATATCTATTAACTTTAGCAATGCATTCTAGGGTACAAAGATGTTCCAATACCTTGGCTTCTTCATGATTTACCATCAATGCTTGCTTTGGAGATGCATCTTTCACCTGAAAGCTCTAGTCAAAGCCTCCATCTTCAACAGCAACTGCAGCATGCTGCTTGGGCTTCTTATTCTAGGGAGCTCCATCAGTGTAGTTTGGTCTGGTTTGTGCTTGACCACCATTTGTTCTTAGTGCCTTGCACTCTCTAGCAAAGTGTCCCAACTGGTTACAGTTGTAACACTTCACTTTGCTTTTGTCCAGCCCAAACTTTCCATTGATTGCATTACAAGGAAACTTCCTCCATGTCTTCTTGTAGAACTTCTTGTCTCTATGAGTGAGAAGAGCCATTTGTTAGACTATCTCCATGTACTCCAGGTCATCCAGATTGATATAGTCCAGATCTTCAAGGGTGAAGAGAAAGTTTCTTGTCTTTTCATTAAGAGACACAAAGGCTTGTGAAGAGCTTGTCTCTTAGAATGGGATTCCTTGGGTGTAGCTCTGCCTTGGTGTCTCCGGGAAGGTGATGAAAGGACCCTTTTGTGAGTTGTCACGGTAGCAGATGCGATGATGTTATGGTTCTCTGCAATCCCTTTAAACCACATGAAGGGCTAAACTCTACTGATTGTTAGAGTTACCAGATGGATTTTACATGTTCATATCCATCTTGTAGCCACTAAGAATACCATATAACTCAGTAAGAGTGAGAGTCTTAAGGTTTTGAGTTCTCTTGATAACCACACAATAGTGTGTCCATTGTCTAGGAAGATAGGATGTAACACCCGGAAATTTATTATTTTAAAGCCGGCGAAGAGAGAAAAGAAATAAAGTCCAAAGTCGAGAGACCAAACTCGCCAACGAAGAAAAGTTGGGAAATGTGGTGGTTTATGTAGGGAGAGGGCAGCCCACTCTCCCCACAAACACCAATTTTCAGATTTCAAAGGAAGAGAAGAGAGAAAAGAGGAGAAAAAGGAGAAAAAGGGGTGTTTCGGGTGATTCGGGTGTCCAAATTCGTCGAGTAGCAAGCCAAATCGAAGCCCTTGTCTTTGTGCTCGATTGTGTGAGTTCTAGGACCCCACTTTTACTTGTTTTCAACTGATTTTGGGGCTGGAAAATGTTCAAAACCCGTTTTTGTGTGTGTATGTGTTTGATCCATTTGGGTGTGATGTGTATGATGCGTTTAGAGTATGATTCCGGGCTTGTGTGTGCTTGTATGGTGTTATGGTATGCATTCCTAAGGTCCAGGAGGGTTAATTTAGGCTTAGAATGGGTTTGGATGAGCTTGGAGGCCGAAAATGGCAGATTGGGTTCGGGATGAACTCCATTCTGCATCAGCTAGGGCTAGGCGACCGAATGAAGGCCATACGGCGAAATGAGGGCGATTGAGGGTCATTCGCACGATTGGGATTCATTCGCACGATTGAGGGTTCAATCGCACGACTAAGGTTTCAGTCGCACGACTGGGAGTCCAGTCGCATGAGGAGGGCACGACTGAGGGTTCAGTCGCGTAGATGCTTAGTCGCATGAGTCCATTCGCATGAGGTCAGTCGCATAGGTGCCCATTCGCAGTAATCCCATTTGCACAAGGTCCATAAGCACGATTGAATGTTCATTTTCATAGATGACCATCCGCATGAGTCCAGTCGCATGATGTTCAGTCGCATGGAGGCCATGCGACTGAAGGGTGTCCATACGCCCGAACAGGGCTGTTGCACTCGAAGGAATGTGTAGTTTGACTTCTGGCCTACGGGGAAAGGTGCAGATGTAAGTTTTGACGTAAAGTAACCCGTAAGAGCATGTAAGAGGATGGTTATGGCCTTAGAGAGCATGTAGGACATGATGATGATGATGTTGCATGTTTATGCATATTATGAATGTATGATGTTGCCCTGTATGATGATGAATGTGTATGATATGTTCCTTATTATGATGTATGTTTATCTTTCTTGTGGCTTTACATGTCATGCTAATGAATGAATGAATGAATGAAGTATTATGTAATGTAAAGCGAAAGACAATGAAAGAGGAACATGAAGTAAGAATGCATGCATTAATCAATGATGAATGAACGAAAGAAAGGCTTGCAAGCATATATATTGGGGTGAGCGACTTTGTGTTGCAAAAGACTCGGATGAAGTGCAATCATTTAGATTGCCTATGAGGTGAGCAACATTGTCGTTGCAAAAGACTCGAGTAAGGTGCTATCGTGATGTTGCCTTGGGGTGAGCAACCTTGTTGTTGCAAAAGACTCGGATAGCTTGCTATCGTGATGGGCAATTGGGGTGAGCAACCCTAGGGGTGCAAAAGACTCGGATAGCGTGCAATCATTGCGATTGCCATTGAGGTGAGCGACCATGTTGTCGCAAAAGACTCGGAAGAAAGAATGAACGAAAAGAATGGAAGATAATGAATGATGAAAGATAATAATGATACTATCTGTGTATACGTATGTTGAATGACCGCATGATAAAGGAATGGTTTTCAATGAAAGTAAAGTATATTTATGTTATAAAATAGAACTCACTCAGCAACGCTGACTTTTATTGCATTTTCCAGTTGGCAGGTAAATGATTGCTGAGGATGGCAAGGCGAGGCTACTCGGCTCTTTTGGGATGGCATCCAATTATATAGCTTTTGTAATGTAATGCAAACATGAATTTTGTAACCGGATAATGATGTATTATTTGGTAAAAGTAATTATAATGAAACGTGATGTCATTTTTGAATGTTTCCGCTGCAATGTTTTCTTAATGCAATATAATTATATGTTTTATGTGCGATGAATGACCAACTGTAAGCGTCCCGGGAACGGGGCCTTACATAGGACATGAACTTCCTCATAATTTCCCTATTCTCAAGAGTTACTCCAACATCCATTAGAGTATCCATAATCTAAACATACCTCAAGTATTATTGAGTCATGGTTTCACCTACCTTAAAGGTGAAGTTCTCAAACTACTTCTTCAAGAGGTTCTTCTTGTTCTATTTTGCTTCAGTGGACCTTTCATATATGAGCTTCAGTACATCCCATAGTTGTTTAGTAGTTTTGCACTTCTTGAAGCCTCTGTATATGGAGTTGGGAAGAGTAGTGTAGAGGGAAGTCATGATTTTCTGATCTACATCTATCTTCTTCTGGTCTTCTTCAGAGTAGTCAGCCACTTCATTTGGTATCATACCACCACTAGCAACAGCTGAAGAGGTGGATGGTACATGTGGTCCAAAGACAATAGATCCCCATATCTTGGAGTCTTGAGACTTGATGAAGTGTTCCATTTGTTGGCACCAAGTATCAAAATCATCAGGAGTGATCAGTTGAGACTTTTTCATGGTACCAGTTTCCATATCAGCTTTATGATAGCTTCCATTTGAGATGTTAAGTGATTTGTGAAACTGAGAGGATCTAAGATGGTGAGATCTTACTGTCAAGAGCATGAAGAGCTCTTATACCAATTGCAGGACCGGTTAAGGGTGGTCAATACAATCAGTTTCATAATGAGCAGATTGTTAAAACACTAAACATGTTAAATAGAAAACCGGGTTTATGTAGAGGATACTATGAACACAAGCAAATAATGAGATAGAACAAAAGAACAAGAACAGATAAATATGGTTTCCAAGAATGTTATATATTGCTCTCAAGTTCTTTTGTAAGTGTTACCAAGCATCAAAAGAAATACAAGAATATGAGATACTTTATACTATATCCTATAGCCGGCTATACTTTGCAAGCCAACTGCAAACACTAATCTAGATAATAAGATTAATGTACAGTCAAAAGGCAGATTGCATTTTGACTTGTGAATTTTGACTTGTGAATTTTGACTTGTGACTATGACATGTCATAGCTCACATTCTAATATATTACAAAAAAGTATAAAGCAGAAAGTTACAGATTCTCAACATTAATCTACAGTTGCAAAAGCATGGACTTTTTCACCAACTTATACAAGTTGGTGAGTCATCAGAGTTGTAACAGAAAACGGGTCAGCTTTATGAAAAAGTTGATGAGAGAAAGCATGTATTCTCTGTCTTCGAAAGAAATTAGTCTTCACTTCGAAAACTTTGTCTTTGAAGATTCGGAAGTCTTCATATTTGGCTTTTGAAGAATTTACACTTAGAATATTTTTCTATGAAAAGTGTAAAACTTTCAAAGGTAGAGTTTTTCTATAAAAATGTAAAACTTTTGAAGTAACTTCTACCTTATACATAAGTGCATGCATGCTAAAAGCTCTTTGGTTGCATCAACCTTTATAAAAAAATTGCTATGGTTCCATCAGCCTTTGTCAAATAACCTTACAGGAGCTTTTTAAAATAGATGTATGTATATATGCTAGATTTTTTGGAGGTAAAGAAGTAAAAATGTATAATGAAAACCATAAGTTTTTAAGATTTTCAAAAATTAAAATATGAAAGTACAATTAAAATAATCATATGATTAGAAGAAGATGTCAAATCACTAAGTTGGAATCTAATTTTTCATTATTTTATAATGCCCATCACCTTATATATGTGTGGTTCAATACTTTTACGTTTATTTGTGTCCTGTTTAACGACCCTGTCGCAAAACGCTAGTGCTAGATCGACTTACTTGCTGTTTGATATGTTTTACGTTTCACTTGTGTGGTTGAACATTTTAATGTCTATTTTTTGCTTGATTGTATTATTTTCTTTCTATATATATTTATTAATATACGTTTTTTGGCATTGGTGATCCCCGGCCCTAGTGTGTAATTGATGCCACTTGATATGGTTTTATGACTTTCGCTGCAACACAAGGGGCTTAATACAAAATTCTAATAATTTTCATACTAAGTTGGAAATATTAAATATCTCAACGTTTAATTAGGAAAAAAAATATGCATCCAAATTAAGTTTAAATAATAATTAAATACCTACGATATTTTTATTTATAACAGTTCAAAAAATTGTTATACGTTTAATTCTTAATGTATTTTGTAGTATTAAAACCCATACGTTGTGATAGGAACGTAAAATCATGAAAAAATAAATGTTGAAACATTACCGTTAACTTGTGCATTAATGGTTAGAAAAACAAAACTTAAATGTCATTAGCACATTCCAAACTCTATATAAAAAAATAATCCTCAAAAACATGTAGTTGTGATTGATAACATTTTGAACTTTTTATAAAAGAGAAACTATCAGCAATATTCATTTGGAAACGTTAATAATGTTAAGCACGTACGTCACAACATAAAAAACCAAACGATTAAAAATATAAATGTTGATAAAATAAGCATGTATGAACTTGGACTATATATGACATAGAACATAATTTCAAATGAAATTTACATTAAAATGTTGAAATATTAAAATTTTAATGTTATAATAGAGAACCAAAAAAACAAAACATTATGATTATGCCAATAAAAGAAAAAAAATAATTAGGCTAGAAGCTGTTAATATAACTAAAGTTAAAGGGTTTATATTAACTTTTCAAAAAAGACAAAAATACATTGTGTGTTGTATCATTTGCATAGAGAGAATCTAGAATACTTTTTTTTCAAAAATAAATTAGTGTATTGGTTTTTCTAGGGATAGTGTTATAGTAGAAATGATATTTAAATTAAAAGAGTAAAAATTATTGTGAACTTGACACGTGTCATTTTATTGCTTTAAAAAAGTGTATGTCACACCTTAGATTTCCACAAAAAAGGTTTTACCGTTAGACGCATGACATACCAGAATTTTAGCCGATTGTTACACCAAATGACACGATATTACAAAACATACTTTTAAGTTCATTGAATAATATTCAAAACATAACTAAATAATAAATTTCAACAAGTCATTTGTGGAAGCAAAATCAGTTAATAATTAATAATTTCAACAACGCAAAGATACGCAACCCAAATAAATGTAACTTATAGAAAAACATTGTTTAACAATTTAAACCAACTGATAATTGATATGGTTATCGAGACTCGATCAAAAACAAGTTAATTTATCGGTCTTAGTTACCTTTATTGTGTAAGGGTAAGTAAGGTCGTCTCCACAGAGAATATGTGGAAAGTGTTTAACGAATACGACTTGATTAACTTAAAGACTCAAACTTTATAACTTAAAATTGAAACTTTAGAATGAATTAATGATCATAATTGCATAAAGCAATAAACTTTAAAACAAATTTACTTAAATAATGAAAGACAATTACTCCCGGGTTCCAATTCTTCAAGATTAACAATTTGTACTTCTAAATTAGGGTTTGTAAGAAACAATACTTAAAGATCTTAACTTTTGATTATAGTGATAACAGAAGAACAATCTTTCAAGACTCGTTCATTCACAATGTTACCAATTTACATATATCACGTTGTCTACTTTTCTTAATGAGTTCACGATGCAAGGAAACTGAAAAACAGAAAATCAAGCAAACAACTTTATTTATAAGTAACTTATTTAAATCAATCAAAACATAATATTTCATTCAATCAATCCATGTTCATTACAAAAACCTAATCAAACATACCAATTGTCTCACTTGACAAGAATTGTACTCCCGAAAGCAATTAAGATAACCTAGCCACGCATCATCTTCGTTCAATCTTCAATCTTGATTCGATGATGATCAATGATGATATGGATGATATTGAGGAGCTTGGAAGCACCCAAAATCTCTTTGAAATCACCTAAATTCGGCTGGAAAAAGTTCTTTTTTCGAAACCCTAATGATTAGGGTTATATAGGATTTAAAAATTGAAATAATCCTCCAAATATTGCGTTAGACCATAACTTACGGCCTATAGACCGTAGGTTATAGCCTACCCTCACCCAGACGGCCAAACCTTCTGCGTTACGGGGTTCACGGACGAACTCAGCACAGGGCTGTAAGTTACGGCCTCAGGCTGTAGCTTATGGCCTTCCTGCACTTTTTTCACAATATTTTCACATGTAACTTTTCACTAGCATTCTATTGATAGGTCGTGGGCCCCGTAACTCTTTTCCTAGCCCAAGTTATGCCCATAAAAAGTTACCATGGTCTTGAACCTTTGGTTTTTGCATTTCTTCACTCGGGCTCCTATTTCCATCCTGCTTCTTCCATACTCTTCATGCTTCACCAAACTTATTCCGGTTTCCCATTTTGCATCTTCTGGTAATTGCGCATTTGGTCCTCGTGATTTCATCCTGTGCTTATTCATCTTAGAATAAGCTTCCTTAAGCTCCACTTTCCTACACATCAAAACAAACTCAAAGTAACTTCGTTCCATACTAACGATGATGTAAAATCACATAATTAGATCAATTAAACCTTGAATTATTATCACTCGATCAGTAATGTATGCAATAATAAAATGCTCCTAGTCGTGCACACCTTAATAACCTAAAATAAATATTCTAAACTGTACATAGGGTTGTGAATTCACAGGTTTTGATAAACAGTAATAAGTCAGAAATAGAAGATCAAGTAAAAAAAGTAATATCAATAGACAAATGTAAGTATTCCTCGGTTTCGGTTGTGGTTAACAGACCACAACAACAGAAATTAGGTCAATTAAATACCCGTTTGACATGCAGTCATGCTAGCACGACTAGCCGAGTGGGGTTTGTCAAACCTAGTAGATTACTCAGAATTATCTCGCTAAAATACATAAATTAAAGGTTCAAAATGTAGGACTTAAATTGGTACAACACTAGTAAACTGGTGATAATACAATAATACTGATCAAATAAAAAAACATTTAAAATGAATATGTTTCTCTTCCCATTAAAAGAGTATAAGTAAAGTGGTACTGTAAACTCATCTCAACTAGCATAACATAAGAAAAAAATGCAGAGAGTAGACAATTAGGTTTCAAGAACACCTGGATTTACATTAATATTAAATTAATTTTTATGAGATTAATTTTACAATAGTACAGTTTTGCATTCCCGTCTCGATTACAATGCGAGCCATCGGTATTTCCCATTCCTGAACCCAAATGGTCACACATAATCTCATGCATCATAATATGATTCATACTATATATAGATTTATACACCACAAAATATAAATATGCTACCATATGAAAAAAACACACAATCATAACCTCATGCATGCATGACACATCCATATATGCATATGTAAAGCCACATACATCCATTTCCCTCGACCCACTCTTCATGCCTAGTTATATATACAATTGCGTATACACCAAACACACCTATGCACCCCATGAAATTAAATTTTTTTTTTTTTAATAATCAAGATTTTATTAAAAGAAGGCTTGCAAGATGCTAGATTACAGAAACAACATTCCAATTGAAATTACACCAAGATTCCCAATCTAAGCTAACTCATCTCCTTCTAGATTTAATCCAAATGAACGAAACCAATTTCACTTCTCCAAGGATCGCTCTATAATCTTTTGAATTATTAGAGAAAATCTGATTATTCCTATCCTTCCAAATGCACCAAAGAGTAGACAAAAATATGGCATAGATGAGGTCCTTGTATTTTTCATCGAAGGGCCACGACTTGTAGATAGACAAAACATCCCTAACGGTGAAGATGAGATCTTTGGGGACCTTGCACCATTCAAACACCGCCAACCAAATTTCGCTCGCAACCTTTGTTGGTCCATTTGATCGAATTTCAGTACAATTGAGATGTTGAATCATTCAATATCAGTAACAATAACAAACAACAAACACAATGATGAAAAAGAACAACCACAATGTATTCAAATATAAAGCAATAATGATCCAATACAATAAAAGGAAACAAAGCTCAATATATTTTTATGAAGAACAAAGTTACAATAGTCTCTTGCAACACAAATAAACGATTAGGGTTTTTGCAAGGATACTCAACAATGAGCAAGATCAAAACTATATATAGTAAATATAGTTTCGCTATTAGTGAAACTATCCTACCGAAGTTATAGTTTCGCACGGCTGAGACTAACAGTTTCGCCGGGTGAAACCATCAGCTGACTATGAACGAAACTTTTTGCTAGGACAACAAAACTAAACTAATTAACCAACATACAAAAGTAAACTAACATTAAGCCTATTACAATGAAATATAAACATAATCTAATGTAAGGTGAGTCCAACCTATACATGTTCTTCAATACTCCCCTAGGTTGGACCTCACCGTCTTTAGCACTCTTGATTTGTCTGATCGGCTCTAGTCTTTTTAGTTGCCTCTGATATTTCTTCAGTAGCTCCTGCAGCATCATTCTCAAAATCTTTAGCCACTGATTCTCCTTTGTTAGCTCCTGCTTCATTAGCTTATTCGGCACGTGCACAAGCCTCAGAAAATTTCCTTGTTAGGTCCTGCGCATCCATCCTTGTCTTATCTTCTGCTCTAACCTTCTCAGCTAACTCTTTCACCTCAACCCTTACTCCCCTCACTTTATTATCCATAGTCATAAATAGAGTTGCTGCTTTTCTAGTCTCTCCTACCCCTGCTTTAATATGATTCTCACAAAGTACCAGCAGGTCCTCATCACAAAAGGTAAACAACTCCATTGGGTCAAACAATCTGTACTCAATCCCGTTCTTTACCCTGATCACTGGCCTTCCACGTGTTGTTGTCATAGAACCATTTCTCAAAATTTTGTAGTTGTTGGGGAAGGGGATCTGACAATCTAACTTTGTTCATAGTCTTTGGGGGTTTCACCCTCAGCACGGTCCTCCCTTTTCCTTGTTTCCCAATCCTTGTCCTTCTTTGATCTTCTTCTTTCCATCTTCATAAAACCGAATGACTCAAAATTATCATTCACTCTATTCTAGATCTCCTTCTCCAGCATCATGGCTCTCTCACTAAGTTTAGCATAAAGCAATGGCAACACCACTAACCTCCTTAAGTCCCACTTTAGCAAGGTCTTAAATGCCTTCCTCTTATGCAGACATGTAATTCCTACCCCTCTCCTCCTTATCATGAACATCTTGAGGCCACGGTTGTATTTCCAACTGATGTTCTTCTTATCAGCTTCATTCTTACTCAAACCTTGTATGTTTTGAAATAAGGGAGTTAGCTCCTTAGGCTCCTTCTCTTTTACAAAACATTCTTCTTTTGGCATCTCAAAAACATCTTTTTCATCGTCTCCCTTCTTGGCAATATAAGTCAATGGTCTCTGGTCGACTTCATAATACTCACGCTCCAAATCATAGTCAACCAACTGTTCTTCCTCCTCCTCCTCATCTATTAATCTCTTGTCAGCACCTTCTACTGGTATATCTCTCACAAACTCCTCTCCTACAAGATCCTTGTCTACATCAAAGTCCAGATTCACAAACCCAACCTCAATCAGCTCCTCCTCATTCTCAAAATTTACGTCCATTCCTGCCTCATTTACTCCTTGAGCATCATTTCTCGCAGCTAATCCTCCAGCCTTTCCAGCTCCTACACCAGACGTGCCCTCTCCTGTCTTGGAGGATGTACCCACATTGAGAAATGGGTATTTAGCAATATCAGTAATATCATCTAACTCATATTGAGTAAGTTAATTGGGTAGGCCGGCTGCAGCCTTCAACTCATTTACCTCCGTTAGCAATCTCTTTATTAACTTTTGTTGATCCAACAACATCCTGATCATCCCCTCAAGCATTTCATCTTTTTGTTTCTCTCTCAACTCATGATTAGTCAGTTTGGTCTTAATCATACTCAACTCATTAGCTAGAGAGGAGTTGAGATTCCTAATAACATCCTCATCCAGACCAACTCTCTCCTCCCTTCTCTTAGGCTCAGTGAATGCTTGATCTTTGTCCTTAGTCCTTCGCTCGGACTCCCCCTCTTCAGTTTTTTTCTTTGACCTTCTTTCGTTTTTAGCCCTTACCTCCTGTTCAGTCTGATGAACATCATCTTCCAAATCATAATCCTTTTTTTAGCATACCTCTTTCTTTTCTTCATCGACTCAACTTGCTTAAGTCTTGTCTCCTCCGCCCTCTTATCCTCCGACTCATTCACTCTCCTAATATAGTTCCATCTTTCAAGAGGATACATATTCTCCCATAATGGGTAATCTTCCCACTGAAGTCGTGCCTTATCCCACAACAATCGGCAAATATGCGCGTGTTCATCTACACTAACCTCTTAATCTCCCCGTGCCTCGGTACATTAGCAATAAGATCATCAATGATCATCTGCAGAAATCATGGGTACAATAGCCATTTGTCTTTATTCAGAGCCATTACATTCTCTACCATGGAGTCGAAGATAAGTTTGGCAATATTGGCCTTTTGCCCTCTACAACAGATAACCATAGCTTTAGCCCAATCAAGGTTTAGCCCATCTGATCCACCTTTTCAGTGATCTAAGCACATAATGAATACATGGGCAATATATCTCCGCTCCTTAGAGAGAAAGGACTTCTTGATTTCCTTTCTTGTGCCAAAAGGAGCACCCTCATATTCCATGGTCCTGTAGGCCTCAAAAACTTCCTAATCAGTAAGCACAAACTTCTCTCCACTATCCGCCTCCAGCCTCAACACCCTTGAGATGATCTCAGTTGTAGTAACCAAGTCATTCTCCAGCACTCTCGCCACAATCCTCTGATGATTGACTCTAGTGTCGTACTCGGCGGTATGCCAGAAGTCTCTGATTTGTAGATCGTATATGGTGATAGAATGAGAGATCACATATGCAATGGGAGATCTCTGAAGCCAACGGATACAGTCTTTAAAACCCGCAGCTTTGGGATGTGTATCATCCAGAATGGCTGTGATGTTATTCCTCTCGTCAAACTTTAGATTTCCCATTAAATCTGAAAAGCAGATGAAATGCTTTAGAATGATAAATAAAAATGAATAATAAAGACTAATAATTAAAATGAATAAAACTGAAGAAAAATCAATTTATATTCACTAGGTAAAATTATAGTTTTGCTAGCCGAAACAACAATTTTGGCGAGCGAAAATGTAATTTCAGCAACAAGCATGAGGTAGTTTCAGCATGTCAGAGCAATAGAATTGGCACATCGAAACTATAGACTCGGCGCAGCGAAACTCAAATATGACCAGCGAAACGGTTAAGTTTGCTCGGATAGCATGACTTCACAGTTTCGCTGAGAAACCTTTGAACTTTCGTTCAGTTTCGCTAAACTATTGATACTTTCGTAGTAAGAACTGCGAAGGTACCGAAGAGTCTCAGTCAAATCAGTCCAAAACGAGTTGATTAAACCTAGATTAAACTATTGTCCGAGGTTCGAAACTCACATTAGGAACTTAAACAACCATCAAACATGTACAAAACACTCAGAAACTCAGAATCGTTCGAGAGAGACACGGTAAACCCTCAAAGACCTAAAACTTCGAATGTGCGAAAATGAGGTCTCAGATTCGCAAAATGTGATATATAAACTTTGGTCAGAAAATGACTCTGACTTGAGCGAAAGTGTCGGCGACTCTATAGTTTCTCACAACGAAACTATCAGCGAAAGTATAGTTTCACTGGAAAGTTAAAAAATTAAACAAATTTATTTTACTTTTAAAAGTAAAATAAAATTTTTTAAAAAAGAATTAAAGTAAAAAAAAGCAAAGAGAAGAGGTAAAAAAATTGTCTCACAAGACCTCACCAAACTTCACATATTTTTCACATAATAAAAGAAGAGAAAATAAGGATAGAGAAGAACAAGAAGCTGAAAAGATCTTCTAGAGAGTCATAGTTTGGCGGAATTGCTGATATACTTGTCCTTTCAAGTCCATGTCTTCTTCTTTTCAACAAATAAATCGTAGCCACAGTTATCATGTTTTGGTTTATTTAAAGAACACTTGAATGACTCAGCCCCCACAGACATTTGGCAAAGAAACTTATCATGTCCTCATTATATATTGAACAAATGACACGCTCTGCTTGACTATTCCTTTTAGAAACAACAAAGATCCTTTACAGAAGAATCACATTCCTTAAAGACATCAAATGATGAGAGCTCTATGTCTATACTCACGTATAACAGAGGAGTTGATCAATTGAGTTTTGCAGATGAGAGCTTCAGGTCTATACTAACGTATAACAGATAAGATCATCAAATTATGCCGATGAGAGCTCCAGGTCAGTATTATCGTACAGCAAAGGAGATCATCATTCCAGGTCAATGTTCACACATAGCAGAAGAGATAAGCACGAGGAAGAATACAATAAGGAGCTTCTTAGAAACAAAGATGAACAAGCATATAGCTTTTGAGATAGGATGGCGAAGAAAAAACATGGATACTTTTGTTAACAATAAATCAACGCAGAGATATCACATTCTAAACCCTTTTTAAACGAGGACATATAACATGTCAAGTGGATTATCCGAGTCACCAAGTTTCTTATTCTGTTAGTTTAGCCATAAGATTACTATCTACTTCGCTTTCTGGTTGAACCTATCAAGCATATCCCAACACAATACTATTGACCTCCTTCACATCATCCAGGCAGCAGATTTTATTATTGAGGAGAATTTTGCAATAGAGAACATGAAGAAAACAGTTTATTATTCTCCCCCGAAATTTCTACAAATTAGTAAGATTGGAGAAATTTCAAAGTACAATTTTTTTATGTAAAATGAGGAAGGACTAAGGAGCAAACCAAAAAAATGAAAAAGAGCAACAAAGGAAGTATAAACAATATTCACATGGCATATTTTTAAGGAAAATAGGTTTAAAATGATATTAATTCAGCATAGATATCAATTCATAAGATGGAGTTTTATCAAATGTTTTAGTGAAAACATCTGCTTTTTGATTTTTAGTATCAATGGGAATAATATCAATAAAACCATTCTCGATGTGTTTGGTTCGGGAATGATGAATAGGATTCTTTGCGATGCCAATGGCTGCTTCATTGTCACAGAACAACGGTGTATGGAGAAAGTTGATGCTGTCGTCAATCATCTGATCTTGTATCCTGAGCACTTGTGAACAGCATCTTGAAGCAGCAATGTACTCCGCCTCCTCCGTGGAAAGAGAGACAGTAGTCTGTTTCTTGCTTTGCCATGATACAAGACAATTTCCTAGGTACTGACATCCTTCGGTAACCGATTTTCTGTTTAACCTGCAACATTTGAATAATTGTCAGAATAAGCATGTAAGTCAAACTTTCCACCATAAGGATACCATAACCCTAAACGAGAAGAGCCTTTAAGATAACAAAAAAATTGTTTTACAGCCTTTTCATGAGACTTCTTCGGGGCAGATTGGTATCAAGCACAATATCCTACAGCAAAGGTTATGTTAGGACGGCTCGTTGTAAGATACATAAGGGAACCGATCATAGATCTATATAGATGAGGATCAACATGTTTCCCATTTTCATCTGGAGTGAGGCAAGTTTGAGCAGTGAAAGGAGTGAGTTTAGGAGAAGCATCATCCATCTTGAATTTCTTCAGAATGTCTTTAATATACTTCTCCTGATGAATGAGAATTCCCTCTGGCTTTTGTTTAACCTGCAACCCAAGGAAAAAGCACATCTCCCCCATCATGCTCATTTTAAAGTGACCATGCATAACCTCCTCAAAGTCCCGACACAGTTTTGGATTGGTGGAGCCAAAAATAATATCATCCACGTAGACTTGCACAATCAGCATCTCACTATCCACTTCCTTCTTGAATAAAATCATATCAATGGTGCCACGAGAAAAATCATTGCTTAAAAGATACTGTGTCAAAGTCTCGTACTAGATTCGAGGAGCTTGACGAAGACCATAAAGTGACTTATCAAGCTTGTAGACTTTGTCGGTAAAGTCGGGATCCTCAAACCCTGGTGGTTGACACAAATATCTCTTTGTCAATTTCTCCATAGAGAAATGCACATTTGACATCCATCTGATATACTTTGAACTACTTGTTTTCGGCATGAGCCAGAAAGATCCGAATAGCTTCAACACGGGCTACGGGAGCAAAGACTTCCGTGTAATCAATCCCCTCTTCTTGTGCAAACCCCTGAACTACCAATCTTGACTTGTTTCTAGCTATAATGCCATGGTCATCGGGTCTGTTCTTGAACACCCATTTCATGTCAATTGGGCATTTGTTTGGTGGGAGAGCAACAAGGGTCCACACCTTGAGCTTCCTGAATTGTTACAGTTCCAATTACATTGACTCAACCCAACAAGAATCCTGAAGAGCTGCATGAACATTCTTCAGTACGATTTGGGATATAAAATAAGAGAATAGACATACATTAATCAAACCAGATTGACTCTGCGTCCGAACACTATCTGTGATGGATCCTATAATGTTATCATGGGGATGGTCTTTCAAGGTTTTGAAATCAGTGGTTAAGGGCAGGGTATTTGAAGTAGGTTGGCTGATGGGTTGTTGATGGTTAGATGATGGAGATGAAGATGGTTGGGTAGAATCAATTGGTGATGTGGATGGAATAGGCTGAGATGAGGTAGATGTAGGTGATGAGGGAAGAGATGTAGAAACAGGTGGCGGTGGAATGTCAAAGGATGATGAGGAAGATGCAATGTTAATAGATGTAGCATTGTTAGTTGAATATTTAGGAGGGGCTTGATGAATAGGAGGTACGATAGGTAATGGATCCGGAGGAATGATGGTCGTTTGGACATTTGAAATGGACGCATCATCATCAAAAACCAGAAGATTAAACGAGTTGAACACCATATCGGAGTCAAAGAACCATGTTGGTTCTGATCGGACATCAGAGGAATTAGATTCCTGCTAATCAACATAAAAAGACTCTTGCACAATTCGGGTTCTCTTGTTATACACCCGATAAACTTTCTTAGAGGAAGAGTAGCCAACGAAGTAGCATTCATTTGACACAGCACCGAATTTCATCTTTTGTGCCTCGGTATTCAGTAAAGTACATGAGCATCCGAATGGCCGAAAGAAGTCAATCAAAGGTTTCCTCTTATAGAATAGTTCATAAGGAGTCTTCATTTTGTCTTTGACGATCAGTACCCTGTTTAGCACATAAGAAGCACAGTTTACTGCCTCTACCTAGGAGATGATGGGTAGAGAGGACTCAATCAGCATGGTACGAGCAGCTTCAATGAGGTTGTGATTCTTTCTTTTAGCAACATCGTTCTGCTGAGGTGTTCTCGTTGCACTGAACTGTCTCAGAATACCTTAATCAGCAAAGAAGGAATCAAAAATTTGATTTATGAATTCGGTACCATTGTCACTTCAAATCGCCATAACCTTCCTCTTGCTTATCATCTCAATAGAAAGAATTAACTTCTGTAGCTCCTCAGCAGCCTCTCCTTTATGAGTAAGGAATCTCACCCAGGAATACCTGGAAAAATCATCTATAATCACAAGACAGAAAGATTTCTTAGCAATTGATTTAACACTTATTGGACCAAACAAATCAGTATGTAACAACTCGAGGGGATTAGTTATGTTATTTTCAAGTTTTGGTTTATGTGGTTTCTTTTGTTGTTTTCCCTTGGCACATGCCATACAATTTTCAACCACTGAAAAGCCCTTTAAAGGTAATCCCCTAACAAGATTGTTTTTAACTAATTTGTTTATATTTTTGAAATTAACGTGGCCCAATCTATGATGCCATAGGAAAGACTCAGATGTGGAAGCTTTTGATAGAAGACAGGTCACGGTAGACGTTGACTCTTTAAAACCCATGTCAAGAATATATGTATCATTCTTTCTCTGATCTCGCATAAGCACCCTCTCCTATGGAATATCAATCTCTGATTTCAGAAAGAGACATTCATTGGACTTGAAGAAGACCGGAATGTCTTTATCACAACTCTGAGAGACACTCAACATATTGAAAGCTAGTTTGGGTACATAGTTGACTTTCTCCAGCGTAAGAGAGCCATTGGAAACCTCCCCTTGGCCAATCATTTTCCCTCCTTTCTTGTCTCCGGCAAAAGCGGCATATCCTCCATTGATTATTCGATAATTGGTCAATAAATCCTTCAGCCTTGTTATGTGTCTAGAGCATCTACTATCAACATGCCAAACATTGTTTACAACTTTAGTGGATGACTCTTGCAAAATTACGAAGGACAGATAATCCAGGTGAAACTGGAATCCAAGTTTGAACAACTTTGGGTTTTGGTGAGGATGACTTATTGCAAAAGAAATTATTAACCAAATGAGTCAATCTACTCCCAAATGAATTCCTATTAACATGTCTATGATGTAGCTCAGGACAGTGCTTAATTACATGATCATATTTACCACACCTAAAACAATGTGATTTTAATCTAGGTCTGTTATGCAACAAGGTAGGAATTTTATCAATGTATATTTCCTCATCACATTCAGACAATCTAGTATCAATATCACTATAAGTTTCATACAAGTCTCTAGGTTTTTTTATTTAAAAAATAATGATTATTTACATAAGAAGATGATTTTCATCTGAAGTACATGTGGTACTTGTACCACTTGTACTTGCATTAGATGATGACGTTAGTTACCCTTTCACTTAATAATGAAATATAGTTGGAGTAAAAGATGGGATGGGGTGAGAAAAGAATTTTTCAAAACAAATACTTTTAATTTTCTCTTCAATCTTCACAGTGTAATCATTCATAACATCAACACAATAAGAAGAAACATCATCATTACAACGCAAATTATTTAAAGAGGAAATAGAAGCATCACTAGAACAAGATGAAACATTGTCTGTTACAGATTGTTTGGAAACAAAACAAGAACTTTTAGCTAGATTTATGATCTAAAACAAAATGCTAAGATTCAGGTGTACTAAGACTATTTAATCCAAGCCCGCTATTTGATCCATAACCATAATCCTCACGTACATGCTTAGTGTTCACACCTTCTAAATCTGCAGACATATTATTAGTTTCTATTTTGATCAAATCATTAGAAGGATGCGAAACAGGCATAGGTGAATAATAGTAAGTGCTAGGAGGAGGATAAACCTTAGTATTATCATAGCCCAAACTTGTTTTAATCCTAGCCCCCTTTTGAGATTTGCATAAATCATCATGTTTTATCGCTGATATTGTATGTTGGGGAAGGAATTTTCAAATGATATCGTATCCTCAAGGATATAGTATCTTCAAGGATGTTGTATCCTGACAATCAAGGATACAGGATCCTCGAAAAGCAGCGACGTATAACCAACGGTTGATTGAATTGACTTGTTCTACTTTAATCCGAACGTGGGGGAGCAAGATAACTAAATATTTCGAGGTTTGTGGAAGAGAAACATTAGAAGCCGCGTGAACCAAGTCCACCAATGGTCACATTTTCCACAACATCCACGACCAAGTTTATAGGAAGTTAGTTGTAACTACCTAGCTATAAATATTGAGTGCCATCGGTGAACATAGGACACATCACTCAGTTCGCACACTTGATATCCGATTACTATTTTACACTCACACAACACACATTCGATTTACTACTGTAACACTTAGCTCTCACCGATTCGACACTCCAAAAATCATTGTATTTACTTGTTCAACAGATTAATAAACTAGTTGGTGATAATTTTCACCAACCGGGGTTTTTATGCCAGCGGTGCTAACGCTCCAAGGGCTTTTTACCTCGTAACCAAATCCGTTGTTCAAACATTTTCTAGCTGTTCATTACTTGTTTTGTTCATTTGTTCAACTACTCACGATCAAGGATACACCGCCTCACGTACTAATTCAGGATACAAGACTCTTAGCAGATATTATCCCGAAACAATTTGGCGCCCACCGTGGGGCAACTGGTGCCTTGATCGTCAAAAAAACCATATCAAAACCCCTATTTCTCATTTACCTTTACTCCCTAACATGTCGACTCAACCTCCTACCTCAACCATTCCCGTTACCTCAGCCGGTTCATCTCAAAGAACTAGCACTTTTGTGGGGAATCAAGGAAAAGGGACGAGCCACTAAGAAGACAAGAACAACCTGTCTTCACCAAAAATAAGGTTCAATCCATAGACCCTGTTGTATCTAATAAAGACATTTTTTATCTGATTAAGTTGGTAAAGGAGCAAATGGAGCAACAGACGTGAACCAACGTCAATCTCTTCAAAGAAATTGAGCAACTGATGAAATCCAAACAACCTATGGAAGAGGATACTCCGCTAACCCCAAGGACGCTCCGTTTCAGCCCCCCGGATTCTTAATTCCTCCAGCAATCTGGATCCTCAATGGCGTATCCTTCGGGATCAAGTATCCTTCAGTAGTCTGGATCATCGACGACATTTCCCTCAGGATCCGGCATCTTTCATATGTCCGGATCTTCGATGGCGTATCCTTTAGGATCCAGCATCCTTCGGCAGCCCGGACCCTCGATGACGAATCGTTCAGGAGCCAATGGTTTTCAATGACCTGGATCCTACTACCCCACGTGAACCGGTTTCCTTCAACAGGCTACAGCAACAATGACGTATCCTTTAGGATCCAATGTGCTACAGCAACCAGGATCCTTGATGACTAATACTTTAGGATCAAGGATCCCTCAAAGACCTTATATGTCAGGATACAAGGGGGAGCAATCTCAGGGAACTTTCATGCAGCAAGGATCCTTGACGACGTCCGCACCCCACTACAATGTAGGAGTCTCCAAAGCTCAACAAATCGAGATTCATTAGGGATATTTCATCCCGATGAGGACAGAGGCTACAACTGGCTAACCCATAATGCCAGGATACACCATGGCGGGGAACCAGCAACCTATGGGAATAATATATCCTCAAACTGGTAACAACTTCAATAATGTGTCCTTTATGACTAATCCAAATATGGTAGACATGAATGCAGGATTAGCTAAGGAATTACAAGATCTAAGGAACATGATAACAAGTGTTCCTGGAGTTATCAAACCTATACCTGAAGTCTCAGTCGAAAGTCACAAGTTGTCTAGGTTCACATGGCCTATATCTAGAATCGAGATCTCCAAACGATACCACACCCCCAAGATGAAGCCGTATGATGGGACCAGGGATCCAGAAGAACATGTAGCCCAATATAGGGAAAGGATGGAGATCGATCCCATTCCACCCAACATCAAAGAAGTATGCTTATGCAAAGGATTTGGATCAACTTTAACAGGGCCATCCTTAAAATGGCTACTCAATATACCTAACAATACGATTACTTCCTTTGCTCTTTTAATTAACATGTTTAATAACCAGTTTTCTTGCAGCCGAACCTTTGAAAAGCTAACAGGTGACCTATACCGGGTGATTCAAAAGGATACAGAATCCTTGAGAGACTTCATTACTAGGTTTAGCCGAGAAGCATTGGAGATTCCAAACTTGGATATGGCTGCTGCCGTAGAAGCTCTCAAAATGGGATTACGCAAGAGCTCACAATTCTACGATGACCTTGTAATGTATCCTTGCAAGAATCTAGCCGAAGTGAGGACCAGAGCACTTCGATTCATTCGACTGGAAGACGACAAAAGAATACACAGGAAGCTGGATATTCCCAAGTATGAACCCAGCAACAGGAAGGTGGAATCTCCAAACAAGTCATACCGAGCAAGGCCCTACTCCAAGCAGGATAGCCCAAGGATAAATGCAGTGGAAGAAGACGAGGACGACGAAGAATATCCTTGAGTTTTGGAATACTGTTTCCTTGCTGACACAACTGAACTATTGTGTGCTATGCAGGATTTAGGTGAAAAAGCAAGATGGCCAGGGAAGAATGAAAAGATTCCAAGAAACAAGGATAAGTCAAAATGGTGCTCTTACCATGAAGACTTTGGTCATCTTACTGATGAATGCATTGCCTTGAGGAAGGAAATAAGCTATCTCCTGAGCAAAGGTCACCTAAAGGAACTACTTCCAAGAAAGAAGACTAAAGCTCAAGATGCTGAGAAGACCCCAAGCAGAGCGGCATCTCCACCTCCAGATGCAAAGACTATCAATTTCATCTCTAGAGGATTAGACATCTATGGGACGTCGTACTCTTCAGCCAGACGACATGCCAAGAAAGCTAAAGTTGAGTATGGGGACAGGCCCATCCGTAGCACCAGCCTCACCGATAATAAGATCATATCCTTCGACGAGGATGATTTATCCACCATCCAGGATCCTCACCACGACGGGTTGGTAGTTACATTATACATCGCTAACTGTTTTGTGCGCAGGATACTTGTAGATGGAGGAAGCTCTGTAAACATCATCCAGCTAGATGTTTTGAAGAAGATGAACATCGATGAGAAAGAAATCATCCCAAGGTCTTCTGTGCTAGTAGGTTTCAGTGGGGAAACAAAGAATACAGTGGGGGACATCAAAGTCCTTGTGTATATTGAAGGAATGAACACCATGCAGAAATTTTGCGTGATAGATTCCTTATCCTGCTATAACATCATCCAGGGCAGGCCATGGATCCATGACATGAAGGCTGTATCCTCAACCTACCATCAATGTGTGAAGCTTCCTACTCCATGGGGGGTGGTTAAGATAAGCAATGACCAACAGGAGGCTAAGAATTGTTATACATCCTCAATGAAGGCTTCGACGAAGACTCAATCAGCATAGCAATTAAAGAACAAGCCTCGTGGAGTCTTTGAGGCTGATCAGAAGGAAGTATCCTCAGATCCAGAGGATACGGAGAAAAAGGCTCTAATAGGTTCCAATATCCTTAAGGATATCGAATCAAAACTCATAACATTCCTTAAGGATAGGGCATCCTCTTTCGCATGGAAGCATGATGATATGACATGTATATCCAAAGATATCATTACTCATAAATTAAATGTAAACTGTAATTGCAGGCCTGTACATCAAAAAAGAAGAAAGTTTTCTCCTGAAAGGAACACAATCATCCAAGAAGAAGTAGATAAACCAATGAAAGCAGGAATGATCAGAGAAGGCAAATGTGCTGGTGGTACGAAAGAAAAATGGGAAATGGAGAGTTTGTGTTGATTACACAGACCTAAACAACGCGTGCCCCAAAGATCCTTTTTCATTGCCACACATTGACTCCATGGTGGATGCAACAGCAGGGCATGAAATCCTTACCTTCATGGATGCATTAGCTGGTTTCCAACAAATACAAATGGAACCATCTGACCAAGAGGATACTGCATTCATCACCCCTTCAGGTATATATTGCTATATTGCTATGCCTTTTGGACTAAAAAATGCAGGTGCCACATATGAAAGGCTGGTGAATATGATGTTTAAAGAAAAACTAGGGGACACCATGGAGGTATACATCGATGATATGGTGGTCAAATCAAAGAAAGAACAAGATCACCTCCAACACTTGAAGGAAGCATTCGACATCCTTGATGAATTCAATATGAAGTTAAACCCATTCAAATGCCACTTTGGGGTCAAAGCAATAAAATTCCTAGGATACATGGTGACAAAGAGAGGAATCAAGGCAAGTCCGGTGAAAATAAAGGCTATCATGGACCTAAGGTCACCCGCAAACACTAAGGATGTCCGGAGACTGACAGGAAGGATAGCAGCCTTAAACAGGTTTATCTCTAGGTCCTCAGATAAATGCAAGAATTTCTATGATACTCTCAGGAAAAACCAGGAATTCGAATGGACGGAGAAGCATGAGAAAGCCTTGAAGGATCTAAAGGAATACTTATCCTCAGCACCATTACTGATGAAGCCTAAGGATGGAGAGCCCCTATCCTTATACTTAGCCGTTTCAGGAAACGCAGTAAGCTCAGTCTTGGTAAAGGACCATGAAGGCCAACAACATCCTATTTATTATGTAAGAAAACCTACTAGATGCAGAAACCAGGTATTTTCATTTAGAAAAACTCATACTTGCATTAGTTATGGCATCGATCAAATTAAGGCAATATTTTGAAACTCATACTATCCATGTCTTGACTAACTATCCAATTAGTCTGTTTTGAGAAAACCAGTAATGTCAAGAAGGATGGCCAAGTGGGCTGTAAAGATAAATGCCTATGACATAGTATACGAACCAAGAACAGGACCAAATCCCAAGCACTCGCAGACCTTGTGGCTGAATTCACTGAGGATATAGTCAAGGATGCCGACTTCAAAGTCCAACATTTAAACGCAAAAGAAGGATACAGGATCCTTTACACTGATGGAGTTGCAAATTTCCAGGGGACAGGGTTAGGCATCCTACTGAAATCGCCACAAGGGAACATTATACCCCAATCAATTACATGTGAATTTCAGGCCACTAACAATGAAGCAGAATACGAAGCACTTATAGCAGGTATGCATCTTGCTAAGGATATAAGGGTCAGGTATCTTTAAGTATATGTTGATTCTTTATAAATAACTAATCACTTTAACGGATCTTATGCCGTGAAAGGTGAAAGATTGCTACAATATCTTGAGATAGTCAAAAAATTATCAAAAGAGTTTGTAGACTTTAAGATAATGCAGGTACCTAGGGAAGAAAACGCAGAAGCCGATGATTTAGCAAATCTAGCCTCATCCTTTAGGATACCAGAAGGAACAAAGATTCCAATTATCCATATCCTTAATCCAGCAAACTTTAAAGAAGGATACAAGATCAACGCATTATCTGAGAATGAAGAATCAAGGATACTGGATCCTCAGCATAATCAAGAATCCTGGATCCTTCCAATCAAGAACTACATCTTAAAGGAAAAGATCCTACCAGACCAAAATCCTAAAGTGTTTAGGATGAAGGTATCCAGATACACCCTGATAAACAATGCATTATATAAAAAGTCTCTTGCAGGTCCTTATCTAAGATGCTTGGAAGAGCCTAAAATCCGAGAAGTATTAAAAGACATAAATGAAGGAGATTTTGGAAATCACACTGGGGGCAGGGAACTCTTCTCCAAAGTCTTAAGAACAGGATACTTTTGCCCTACTATGAAGAAGGATGCGATATCCTACTCTCAAAAATGTGATGTATGTCAAAGACACGCCAACATCCTTCAGCAACCAGCAGAACCACTACATCCTATCACCTCTTCATGGCCTTTTATGAAGTGGGGGATGGATATAGTTGGAAAACTACTAGTTGCTCCAGGAGGGTAAGTATTCATGCTTGCCATGACTGATTACTTTTCCAAATGGATCACAGCTGAGGCATTTGTTCAACTTCGTGAAAAGGAAGTAAATCCTTTATAAAAAGGAATATCCTAACGAGATTTGTGTTCCAGTGGAGATAATTTGTGATAATGGATCTCAGTTCATAGGAAAGAGGACCACAACCTTTTGTGCCAGTTGGGAAATCAAAATGATCACTTCCACCCCAGTACATCCTCAAGCCAATGGGCAAGCGGAGTCTAGCAACAAGATTATTATAAATAATCTTAAGAAAAGACTTGGGGACAAGAAAGGAAATTGGGCAGAAGAACTACCTTTCGTCCTATGGGCAGATAGAACTACCAGAAAGAATGCAACAAGGCAAACTCCATTTTCATTAGTCTTTGGATCTGAAGCATTAATTCCTAAAGAAGTAGTTATTCCTACAGCAAGAGTTAGCATGAAGGATCCTGAGCTGAATAAAGAATCCTTGATGCAAGACCTGAGACAGTGGACGAAATCCGAGACATAGCCAAGATAAGGATGGCAGCTTATCAACAAAAGATAGCAGCTTCTTATAACAAAAGGATACGAAGATTCCAAATAGGTGATATGGTTCTAAGAAAAGTATTCCAGAATACAACCAAGGCATCCGATGGAAAGCTAGCACCGAAATAGGAAGGCCTTACTTAATCGATGCGGAGGCAGGAAAGGGAGCCTACGATTAAGTACCATGGAGGGTGAACTTCTACCTAGAGCATGGAATGCGATACACCTCAAAAATAATTTACGTAAGGATGTTGTATCCTTGAAACATGTTATATCCTGATATTCACAAGGATGATGGTATATGTCTCACTTTGATGTTTCATTAAGATTATCCTTATTGTCTTAGTCTAATTTACTCTAAATTGTTTGGAATGGGTATTTTAAACACCAACTTCTTGCCATGATTAGTTTTTTGCAGATTCAATGACAAAGGAAGATGCATGCATAAAAGTGGCCTTGTCGCCGGTCATTTCGGCCCTGTCCCCAGTAAGAGATTGATCATCTCTCCTACGTTTTTAAGGTGTCCAGCGCACTTTATAAGGTTTGAAAGTTTTCACTTTCTATAGTTTTTGGGTAATGAACTCGGTTCAAGCACATACCCTCGCCCAGAGCGCACGTTACCTAAACCCATACGCTGGGGTGAAGCATCCAGTCCATGAATAATGGCTGACCACTCCTTCATTCTTGGCCAAGTGGTAAGTGTCTTAAGGTTTCTAACTCTTTCGGGTTAGAAATTGGTTTGGCATGCACGTGCCATCTAAGGGCTTTATCACCAGTATCCTTAAAAGGCTTTATTGCCACTATCCTTAAAGGGCTTTATCGCCATTATCCTTGAAGGGCTTTATCGCCAGTCCTTGAAAGGCTTTATCGCCAGTATCCTTAAAAGGCTTTATCGCCAGTATCCTTAAAAAGGCTTTATCGCCAGTATCCTTAAAGGGCTTTAACGCCAGTATCCTTAAAGGCTACGAGACCAAAATGGGTTGGTCTCGGTACATGAATTCTTCAGTAACACCGGCATGAAGACCTAGGCTTTTAAAAGGTTGACTAAGGCTTTTGGCATTTTGACTAAGGGCTTTAGTTCCAAACTGATTAAGGCATGAGTGGCTGGAAACATATATTTGAAGACATAGCAAGGATACAAGCTTACGCTATCAAGCAACTATCTAAGGATGATCTATTTGAAGACACATCTACATATCAAGGTTAAGCTATCAAACTATGATTTTCTATTCTATCTTTATTACTTAAAGACATCGTTTCCTAAAGTTGGTCATGGTTATTTATCCTCTAAGGATTCTTAAAATTTATAAGTTTTTAATAAATTGCAATTCACAAAATCAAACAATCTTCACAACACATGGCAGCTAGTGGAAATGTTATCTTTTTACTAATGGGTAAACCGTGCAGAAATACCAGTTATGAATCCGGGCTTCATCCAACATAAATGGATTCATCCACCCAGATTCCCAAAATGAGTTAAACACGGTTTGGGCTTCGTCCTGAAACTCAGGATCCCTCCACCCAAACCGTTAATTGTCTGCCCACGAAGGGGACTTAAGTGCAAGAAAAGTAAAATGTGTTCAAAAGCCTGAAGGCTACAACCAACCAGTTACATGCAAGACTAAAAAATGGGCTGAGGCCTTGTCAACATTACCTTCATCGCCCACCATGGGAACCTCCTTCTCCTTGCCGGCTTCATGACCTCCCTCGCTGGCGTCCTTGCCCTTGTTGGCTCACCCTCGACCCTCCAGCTGCTTCAGCCGCATCCTCCAACTCTCCGCCCAGATTGATGACCATTTGCTCCCACTTGGCTGTGTCCCAAATCTTCACGTCATAGCCAGCCTCTTGAGCCTCCTTCGCCATCCTTAGCCGGGCCAAAAAGATGGACACAGCTACATCCTTCTTGATACCAAGGATGACACCATCCTTTTTGGCTCTCAAGCCCTCCAGAGCAGCCATAGCCTCGCCAGCATCCTTCCTAGCCTTCTTTAGCTTAGCCTCCTTAGCATCCTTCCTAGCATCAGCCATCTTCCTATAGTCAGCAAAGGAGTGCTTAAGCTAGGAGAGCTCTTTGACTAGGTCATCTTGGCACTAATGGAAGTGCTCAATGCCCTACAAAACCAGAAATTGAAAATTTACATAAGGATACAATCTCTGGAGGAAAGCAGTTTTTATCTATGGATATAGCATCCTTAGAAGGATAGAGGATCCTTGCGCGTAAGCCCTAAAACCCTTAAAAAGCCATCATACCCAGATGAGGAGTTTTGAGGTCTCGAAAGTCTCCAAATCAGTGATGATGGAGCTCTTGGTTGACTTCTTTTTCTGGCTAGGCTCTTGACACGCTGAGTAGGAGCAGCAAGTTTGGGAACAGCAGGAGTGGCGGCTTCTTTCTTTACGAGCTTGTCCAGAGGCATACTATCAATTTCTTCGAGCAAAGAGCGAGTGGTTGGACGGCAAACTGCGTACATAACAAACAGGGAAGCTATTTAAAATGATTTCCTTCATTTATTCTTAATAAATAAGTTTCCTTACTTGACATGTTTGACTGGGAGCTTTGGCTTTCACTGACTGTTGACTCTGTGGTTCTTGCCTTGAAGGTCCTTGACAGCTTTTCTAGAGTAAGAAGATAACCAATCCTGGAACCACTATCGGGCAAAGGAAGAGCAAGCTTTTCGAAGATCAGAGCTGCAAAAAAGACAACAAGATGTTAATGGTCAAATAAGTCACTGAAAAGGAACAAACGATACCCTACATTTGGTGACCGATCGTGAAGGAAGATCACTTCCTCCTGGGATCGAAGATCTCAGCACAAAGAAGTATTGCTTCTTCCAAAGCTTGGTGGTTTAGGAGGAGCGAAGGACAAGTTGTTCACAACTAGGTCTAGTTTTCAGGAGGTACCTTGAGGAGCCATGGCTTCGGATCTCATATACCGAAGCAAGGTCCCCCAGGTTTAAGATCGAGTCCGTAATCTTGGATTAGGGTTTCAAGAGTGAAGAGGGTTCGCCATATCATCAGCATTGTTTGGGCAAAGCTGAGGCCGATGACTTCGAAAAATCGAGTGGTCAAGGCGGGAAAAGGGTAGGTGAAACCAATCTTGAACGGGAGGCAAGGAAAACAAACCCACTTATCAGAAATCATATCAGAGCGAAGTTTGGGGTCGAAAGGGTGAAAAACGACCGAATCGGGGAAAACCCCTTTTGATCGGAGGGCTTCAAGATCACGATAACTGATGGAACGGGTTTCAAGCTCGGGATCCTTCAGAAGGTTTTGGCGAACAAAAGAAGGGTTGGTCTTGCTGGATCTGGAAGAGGGAGACGGTTTCGATCTCTTTGCCATTCTTACGCTAGGGTTTTTGCAGAAAGAACAAAGAAGAAGAAGAGAGAGAGAATATGAGAACAGTACCTGTGAAGTCAAGATATTAAATCAGGACCATCGCTTGAGTAGATACAGCAAATGATGGGGGATTTTTGCTCTGTACCTTGAGACCCGGTCCGCGTCAAATCAGAAGTAAAAGTGCCGTTTGAAATTTAAAAATAGAAAAAATATCTTTGAAGCCCGCCACTTGCATTCCAGAAGATATTTTTTGGGGACAATTGTTGGGGAAGGAATTTTCAAACGATATCGTATCCTCAAGGATATAGTATCTTCAAGGATGTTGTATCCTGACAATGAAGAATACAGGATCCTTGAAAAGCAGCGACGTATAACCAGCGATTGATTGAATTGACTTGGTCAACTTTAATTTGAACTTGGAGGAAGCGAGATAACTAAATATTCCGAGGTTTGTGGAAGAGAAACGTTAGAAGCCACATGAACCAAGTCCATCAACGGTCACATTGACCACAACGTCCACGACCAAGTTTATAGGAAGTTAGTTGTAACTACCTAGCTATAAATATTGAGTGCCATCGGTGAACATAGGACACATCACTCAGCTCGCACACTTGACATCCGATTACTACTTTACACTCACACAACACACATTCGATTTACTACTGTAACACTTAGCTCTCACCGATTCGACACTCCAAAGCTCATTGTATTTACTTGTTCAAAAGATCAATAAAGTAGTTGGTGATAATTTTCACCAACCGGGGCTTTTATGCCGGCGGTGCTAACGCTCCAAGGGCTTTTTCCCTCGTAACCAAATCCGTTGTTCAAACATTTTCTAGCTGTTCATTACTTGTTTTGTTCATTTTTCAACTACTCACGATCAAGGATACACCGCTTCACGTACTAATTCAGGATACAAGACTCTTAGCAGATTTTAGCTCGAAACATTGTCCATTTATCAAGCTTTGACTGAAGTTTGCTTGTTTGAAACTCAGCAAGCGCAACCCTTTAGTAAAAGTGTTCATTTCAACATTTCTTTCTAAAATGATTCTTTTCTAAATGATCATTTTCTTTTAAAACTTCATTTAATTTAACAAAATATTTTGACCTCTTTTGTTTTAAGCTCTTCATTAATTCGTTTTACATCCTTTTCATTGTCGATTAACAGACGATTTGCTTTGTATACACCAAATAATCTTATTTTGCATGCTGAAGAACACATATCCTAAATTACCTCATATGGAAGTCCCATCACCACCTTTCTGCTACCAAAGATTTCTCACATTGACACACCGGAGTACTCAACATGTTTTCCTCGACAGTGGTTGCAACATCATCTTTCTCATTGCTTTGCTCTATGGTCTAACTTCCTACTTTTAGTATCTTCTCATCCTCCTTCTTTATCATAATCTCATCCTTCAAGTTATCAATTTTGTCATGATTAGCACAACCCTCACAGTCTTCTTTCACATTCATAGTTACTTCAGCTTCACCTCTGAACTCTTTGAACGGATCAAATTCTTCCTCACTGTTCACCTTCTTCTTTTTTTCCATAATCTCAGCAACCAACGCTTGGTTAATTTCTTCTCTCGTCTCTTTAACTTCTGCACTCCAGTCAAAATTAGAGATCAAGGATTTCTCTTTCTTCTGATTCATTTATTCTTTATCCCCACTTGAAGCCAGTCTTGGGACTCCTAAATTTCTAGGATTAGTGACAATCGACAATGGACATTCTCGTTTGAAGTGGCCTAACTGTTTGCATTTAAAACACCTCAGCTTGGATTTATCAAATCCTAATTTGGAGTTAAGTTTTGACCTTCAAAATTCTTCCTTCCAGTATGCTCCATAAATCTTCGGGCTCTGAGAGTCAGCATTGCCATTTTCCACTGAATGTCCATCTCTTCTAGATCATAAGGATCCACCTGATACATATCCTCCATTGTCATTCTTTTTCCTTTCAACTCTCCAGCCATTAAATCCTCTTAGCTATGGACAAACATCCCAAATAGAGCCATCGTTTCAGATGGAATTGACATTCTAGCATTTGCTTTTGAGTTAGCTTGATCTCTACCAACATTAACACTACCAGCAGAATGATCACCAATATTCACTCCTCCTTCCCTTGATGCCTGTATTGTAGAGCTTGCAGTGGAAGAAAATAATGCAGCATTCTGAGTGAAACCAGATGTAGGCATCATGGTCTGATTAAATTTCTTTCTCTTCATGTCTAACTCGAATGATTTAAGCTTATTAATGATGTCCATAAGCTTGTAGTCAGTGAAACCTCTTTCTGCTTTAACATCCTCACCTGTAAACTCCATTGAGGTGGGAGAGAGTCTAACAACCTGTTAACTTTCTCACTATTGGAAAGTTTCTCATCATATTTCTTCAGCGTGCTGAAAACTGTCAGAAAACGGTTTGTAAGATTAGTGAGACTCTCGTTCTTGTATCCCATAATAGAGTTAAACTCCTTTTCAGCTTGAATACCCTTGTCTTTTACCAACTCATCGTTTCCATCATAGACCTCACAGAGAGCATTGAGGAGAGACTTAGCATTCTTATGTTCAGCAAACCGATTGTAGATGTGTGGTGCAAGAATAGAGTTAATGATCTAAAAGCTTTCTAGTCTCTATCAATCAGCTTTAGATCTTTTTCGTTGAACGAGCTGGGTCCTTGTTTTGAGACACGACATCACCAACAGTGGCGGTTGGTATGTGTGGACCAAAAATGATAGATTCATTGATTGTGATCAGTGTAGAAGAAAAAGGCTTTGAGACATCTCTTCCAATCTTCAAAGTTGTCTCCGTTGATAAGTCTCGAGGGTCTTTTGGGAGCTACAATTTCTAAATCTGCAAGAGTGAGAGAGAGTAATCATCTTGGACATGCTAGTTTCGCAGAAGGAACGACAATTCACAGAATTTGGCTAGTTTCGCTGGATTTCACAGAGAAGACTGTAGTTTCGTTGGAAATTTCGGCAGTAGATTCGCTAGCCAAAAGCTTGAAAATGCTTAGTTTCGCCGACAATTTCGCACGAAACAAGCTTGAACTTTCGTTCAGAAGTAATTTCGACAACAATTTCGCTTGGAAGTTGAACACAAGCACTGTTGAACTTTTTTCAAAGTCTATACTTTCGCAGAGATGCTCAAAACAACTACAAAGTGTAAAACACTTGTAGTTTCGATGATGAAGTGACAGTTTCATTGGATGAGCACTAATTTTGCCGGATGAATCTGAAAAGCTTTTTGAACATGAAATCAAACTGAAATCACCAAAATCTCAACGGATTTGAGATCTGATGATTATCAGAGCTTTCCCAACCAGTAACAAACAAAATTCAATCAAATTCCATATCAAATACACTCAAATTTGATCTAAAATTGATGAAATATTGATATGGAACAAAACAACCAAAAACCTCAAATAATCAAGAGCACTAAGGCTCTGATACAATTTTGTTGGTCCATTTGATCGAATTTCAGTACAATTGAGATGTTGAATCGTTCAATATCAGAAACAATAACAAACAACAAACAAAATGATGAAGAAGAACAACCACAATGCATTCAAATATAAAGCAATAATGATCCAATACAATAAAAGGAAACAAAGCTCAATATATTTCTGAATAGAACAAGCTTACAATAGTCTCTTGCAACAGGAATAAACGATTAGGGTTTTTGCAAGGATACTCAACAATGAGCAAGATCAAAACACTATATAGTAAATATAGTTTCGCTGACAGTTTCGCTATCAGCGAAACTATCCAGGCGGAGTTATAGTTTCGCCCGACTGAGACTAACAGTTTTGCCGGGTGAAACTATCAGCTAACTATAGTTTCGCTAATAGTTTCGTTACGACAGCAAAACTAAACTAATTAACCAACATTCAAAAGTAAACTAACATTAAGCCTATTACAATGAAATAAAACATAATCTAATCTAAGGTGAGTCCAACCAATACATGATCTTCAACCTTACATCGAATGAGGATATGATCGTTTGACTCTACTTCGAGAGCCACCACACCACAAGCTCACACACGCATGTACATATATATAACCAATTACATGTATATAACCCATGCATACACCACACATTTATATAAGTATTCACACGACATACATACGAACACACAAACAATATTCAAACGAACACATCAACTCTAATCGGGTTTAAGCTGCTGCACATTCCACTTTTATGCAATACGCACACATAATCATAGGGGCGAAGCATTCAAGGGGCCGGGAGGGGCTCCCGCTCAGTGGTGTTAATTTTTGGTTCGTTAGAGTAATTTTTGGTATGGCAGTGTAATTTTTTTCTACATATAACGAGTTCGCCCCCCACTACAATTAATTTCGCCATCGCCCCTTTATGAAAATACCCAAGCTCCGTCACTGCATGATCGACACTCACAACACCACCCAAACCGAACACAACCCAAAACCCAATCACACATTTACATCCCTACACCCACTACACATGTACTCTAGCAACCATAATCACCCATGAAGCACTCATACGCACATAACCAAAACAGCCATGTACACAACCCATGCTATATAATGACATACATTATATAATTATACACGCCCACATAACCTATGCAAACACCCACCCGTAACCTTACAACTTGGTAATCGGTGAAAATGAATTTGACTGTAGCAGCCGAAACGCGTAATATGAAGCGAAATTGACCACCGTTCGCGGCTGCCCATACACACAACTATCGTGTGTTTCGCGGATGGAGGCGGAGAGAAGACGGACTGCTAGTTTGTGATGGAGAGGGCCGCCGGAGTTAAGGTCGGCTTGGGAGGAGGTTGTTAGGTTAGATAGGGTTAAAATTGATAAGTTGTTAATTTGAGGTTATTATATTTAAATAATGAAGTGATTGATTAAATTTTAATAATGATTAAGGTGGTTTCGATTAATAATATTGGTATTATTATTCTCATGTGCTAAAAATAATTAAATTTCAAAATGACTGAACGGGTTAGATACATGAAATTAAAATTTTGACGCTAACCTGAGAACATAGGGTGTTACAGTGTATTTTAGTCATTATTTCAAATATATCAGCTTATTATGTTTTATATGTTCATAATATTAGATTTCATTTTGTGTGTTATAATTTTTATTCATTTTGTTGTGTTATAATTTTATTTCATTTGTTATATTATTCATTATTGTGTATTACGTTTTAGGTTATTTTGTTTTATTTTTTTTATTGTTACTATAGATTATATATAATTATCATTTATATTTGTGTTTTACAATTAGAATTACATAATTTTATATTTGCACAAATATATTTTTCAAAACTTAAAGTGTTGAATATAACACAATGTGTTATTTTTGTTATTATTTTTTATAGATTATATAAACTTGTTGTTATCTATCATTATGTATTAAAATTAAAAGTACACAATGATATTATTCACAAATGTATTTTTGAAAACTTATATTGTTCAAGATAACACAATAACGATAAAAGAACACTATAATGACATATTACGTTATTTCGTGATCATTTTTAGTGTTTTCTATTAATCACTTGTTAATTTATTATTGTGTTTTATATTTGTTTAGACAACAATATTGATATATAAATTAAAGACTTAATTACACACGTGGTCTTAGTGGTTAGGCCTGATTTATCTTTTGTTCTCTAACTTTTAGAAATTACAAGGTTGGTCCACTAGTTGGCACACACATAAAAACTTGATCCCTGAAATTGATAGACGTTAACTTTGACTGTTAATTTTTAAAGGACTAAAATACCCTTGTAATATAAAAACAAAAAAAAATAGTTAAATAAGAAACTACCTACGCAAAACACCAAAACATAAAATATTATTAGTGGACCCACTTGATTAAAACCAAATAAAAGAAACCCCACCTCATTATCATCTTCTTCCCATATCACCCGTCGCCACCTTCAACCACCACCAACACCGGCGAACACCACCAAAATGTCATGTACCTTCAGCGGCGACCCGGCACCACCATACTTCCTCTCCCCCACCTGTCTCCCTCAACGACCACTCTCGATCAAGCTATCCGCCAGCATCGTTATCACCATCACCGCCGCACATTTAATTATATCTCTAGCCTCTACAAATCTACCATTTACCATTTCTATTGAGTAACTAATTTCTAAGCAACTGACGTACATCCCAAGACACAGATTAACACAGAAGAACCAATCTAGTATTATCTTTGGTATCAAACAACATAGAAACGTAATGATTATTTAGGAGATATGTACCCTTGACAATATTTAGGTCTTGACGAGAGTCATTCACCTCATAAATGCAAGACCTCATGCATCATTCCCTTGATTTGCATAACCTTTATATCCATAATTATCTTGATATTTATTCCCCACTATAGCCTTCACCTGATTCCTCTTGTTTCCAATTTGTCTTCGTGCCCAGTTCAGTCTCGGACACACGTTACCAAAATGTTTGGAACTCCCACATTCATAGCATCGATGTTGAATGCCTTCCAGCCTAACCGCATCAATCTGCACAACTGGATTCACAACCGAGGCCTTCTTGTCTACCTAGTACTCAATTGTTTGTTTGGATCTTCAATTTCTTTTTGTTGCTCACTAGGTTTTCCTAGTGTCCTTATAGGTATCATCTCATGAGTTAAGGTGTTTACCTTTAAGATTATAGCATTAAGAGTTGGGTACATCTTTAGTCCTTAGGAAAAATTCTCATAGTCATACTTATTAATCCAAACAAATAAAAGTCAAACACATAACGAAAGAAATTGCTTACCTAAAGCTTTCTCAGGTATAGATAATACAATGCACAGAACTTTCTCAAAAAGTATATCACAGATAGCTTGTAAGATGGGCTGTGTAAGCATAGCCAATAATAACATTCACACATATATTATAGCACACATAATTTATTATGCATACTACATATGGGTACTTAGGTTAAAGTCTAGGTTGAATAATCCATCTTATTCTCATGAAGCAACGAATCTGATACCAATCTAACCCCCTTCCCCCCGCTTATAGCGAAAACATGAGGATGTAACGGAGGGATCGTCATAACACATTGATAGTTAATCGAGATTCATTAAGTGATTGAAAAACCAACGTTTCATGACGTCACGGGCCACAAATAGAGACTTGTGTTGTAATTAGTCAATTCCACGCAAACATAGTCAAACAAGTAATATGATATTTGAATCCCACAACCCGGTAACCAATAAAGGTAAACATGTCCAAAAATGATAACTTGAAGTAAAACACAATTGTTTTGAAATGCTAAAACAAGTCTAAAATGTATTTCATAGTTTCTTCTCTCTAAGCATCGACTCTAGCTATTCTTGATAATTGTTACATGAAAAGATACGCTCAAAAGGTCACACATGGTTGGTAAGTTCGTAGATTTAAATAATGAATACAAATTGATGTTGTGTAAAAGTTTGTGGGACGTAAATGTATACAGTTATAAGCGAGCAATAACACATGTAAATATGACCCTAACAACTAAACCTACACACAGATCTTGTCGCGAACATATTCACCTTAGGGTCTGTCCGTTATATTCTCGTGTTTCCGCTATAAGTGGGCTGTGTGACAACCATGTTGCCAATACTAGCTAATGTTGCGCCTAATTCTACTCAATTACATACCCTAATTTTACACCAACTTTATATGGTTTTTTATGTTAGCTTTTCTTGTTCCAATCTATTTTTATACATGCCTAGACTTTATGATAGGGCCCAAGTGTGGGATGAGCAAGCTTTAGCCTTTTTGGAGACCCAAGATTGCTTATCCAAAGAGGCTTCACTGAAACGACCATAAGTTGGGCTAGAAGTCCCTGTTTTGGGCCTGCGACCAGTCAAAACGACCGTCGGACCGAGGAGCCCGTTTTCACAACAGCCGTAGGCGGTTTGGGTCATCGCTTCGGCCCAAAAACGGCTTATTTTATGAGTTATTTACATTTTTGTCTTTTTTTATATTTTGTTGAACTTTACATTTGGCCTAGTTTTTGGTCCGTTTATGTTTTGTGGCCCATACGACTTTTGCTTTGTTTCTTTATATATTGTAAGAGATGGGGAAAGAAGGATTGAAGTTTATGAAAAAATCTGTTTTTCTCTCTATCACTGTATGTGTGAGTGTAAACCCTGATTATCAGTATTCTTTGTGAATCAACGATAGTTAGAAATTTGTTCCTGGTATTCTCGTTGAATCAACAGGTCAATTATCTATCTCTCTATTTCCGACTGCATCACTTTATATGCCCCATATAGTTTAAACCTCCATATAGATCAAACTCTTCCAACCTGGTCTCTCTAGGTTTGTGCCTTTTAGATCCCATTATTTTTGTTTTGACTTCATTTCTATTATGTCCTCTAATTTTAATTATTAAAGATACTTGTTATTTATCAAGGACCATAAACACCAGGTGCCAATACTAGCTAATGTTGCTCCTAATATTTACTCAATTACATACACCAATTTTTACTCTATACAGGCCTAGACTTTATATGCCTCACATAGTTTAAACTTCCATATAGATCGAACTCTTCAAACCTTGTATCTCTGTTTTTGCACCCTTTAGATCCCATTACTTTTGTTCTGCCTTCATTGCTATTGTAGCATCTAATTTTTCATATTAGAGGTACAAAACTTTGTTATTGTACCATTATATTTTAATTCATCATTTTAGAAAAAACATAATAGTATTCAGAAAACATAATAACTAACAAAAAAATATAATAAACAACAAAAAAGACACAATGACAAGTAAAAATCATATGAGGTTAAAACGTAAAGAAAATATTATCTTTTGATATAATAATACTATTCTTTTTTTTAAATAGAAAACACATGTTTTATGGTGTAATTTAAAAAAATAAATAATGTCGTATACAAAAATTATGAACCTTTGAAAAAAATAGGTGAACTTAAAAATAATTAACAAAATAACTATGACTAAAGTATTTGTTTAACAAACTTTATTTCTATCTTAACCATTGATTAAATATTAATGATTTGAAATCATTTTTTACACATTTTTGTTTTAATGACTTTTTTTAAAACTCACCCCTTTTTTAGAAGAACACAACTTCGTTGCAATGGGTTATATTGCGAATAATGGCCATTAATGGCAGGTTCCATAGTGGAGGATAAATATCTCGACTTTTATGAAGGGTTCAGACTTTTTTAATTCAAAGATAATTTAATGTATTATACACGCACATTTAAATTACATATTCCTATTTAATAATATAATAAATTGAGGTGTCACGTGTTATACAATATAATTCGATTTTCTCGTTTTTTCTACTATTAAATAACAACAATTACTAATAATTTTATATATTTATTTTTAAATTATAATTAGGATTTTAATAAATTAAGAATAGATATTTTTATTAATGTATTCTATAGAAATAGTATTTATAATAAGATTTATTTATAAAAATCAAACCAATTTTACGTGAAATTTTAAAATAGTTTTTTTAAACTAATTTTTTATAAAAAAATAATTGAAATAGGAAGTTATAGTAAGAAAAAATTTTAAAATGAAAAAATGTAAAAACATTATTTAGTAACAAAATGTTTACCTTATCTTTAAATTTTTAAAATTTTGGTTTTATTACTTATATTATTATTCATACATAATTCTAATCATATCATATTTTAGTATATAGTTTTATAACTAAAATTTTTTATTTTATTTAATTTTTTATTTATTCAACTCGTGTAATACACGAGTTTACTAAAATTAGTTAAATATATAACGATAAACTATATGTAATTATGTAAATATCATTAGATAACAAGTTATATAAAGGACACAAATTATAAAAGAATTCACAAACACCCACAGTGTGAATAGTGAAGGTGTCTCTGCATTCACAAATGGAGAAAGCTTATGCATTCAAGTTTGTTATCATCACCACAATACTCATCACCACATGTATGAACTACATAGTCTTCAATTTTTTAATCTTCATCTTTTCATTTCTTTTTAAGTTTTAGACTTAAGAGCGGTAATATATACCCACCACTATACATACAACATAAACACATATATATATATTTATTTTTTATTATTATGGAGAAATATTTGTTTGGGTTAGTTGATAAAATGTATCTCACTTGCAGTGGTTGGAGCTAGTAGTGACGAATATGGGGAACATTGCATTAAAAAATCTTGTCTAATTGGAGCTTCTAACCTTGAGATGACCATATGTCTCCTCCTCGTGTCAAGCTAATGAAGGTTGTACCAGTTATTGTTCTCCGGATCCGCAACCCTTTTGTCAACAAGGGTATGTGTTGTTGGTAAACCAAGTGTTCGACGACTTACAAATTTTAAATACTAACCAGTCTTGATTTATTTCTTCGAGCTTCATCTGGTTAAATTACTTCTTTCATTTGATTGGAAAGATTTCATTTAAAGTATTTTCTAGGGAATAAAATACGATTGACTTAGAATACCCAGTGAAACATGCAATAAGATAATGATCGAGTAATAAATTAGTAAATTAAACTTATCTAATAATACAATTATAAGCTAAATATATATTCATCGAGTTGCAAACCGGAATACTCCAGCTATATGTGACAGAATACATGCATGCAATTATAATAATACAAATAAGAAAAATAGTTCATAACTATATATATCGAGTTTATTTAGTTGAAAACTAATTAAAAAATATAACGAATTCGATACATCTGAAATGGCCATTGGTCAGCAATATGGCTGCAAACGAACGTCGTGAAATTCATTATGTTCATTCGTTTAGTTGAACAAACAAACATGAGCACCATCGCGTTCGTCCATTTATGTTCATGAACATTCGCTATATGTTCGTTTATGTCCTTTTATATTGGGTAATATCCGTTTGTGAACGTTCAACGATGCTGCTTATGTTCATTTATGTTCTTAATTTTGGTCTTAGTTACTTTTATGACAATTAATTAATATTTTTTTAAAAAATATATAAAAAACTTATTTATATATTTTGATGGATTTTGAGTAATTTTTGTGATGAAAATGCAAATTTTATACAAAAATAAATATATGATCATTTGCACTCGTTTGTGTTCATGAACTTCTTTGTGTTAGTCATATTCATGATGTGTTCGTTTGCTTATGGTTGCATTTGTTTGTGTTTGATAAATGTTCATGAACAGTTCATAACATGTTCATTTTCTTAATGAACGTACACGAACAAGGGATTCCGTTCGATAAGTGTTTGTGATGGTTCATGAACAAGTTTTATTTTAATAAAACAAACACAAACAATTGACTATCATCCACGATCCAATCCGTCCAAAACTATTTTTAGCACGGTCAAAACCTTTGACTATCATCCACGGTCCTATCCGTCTGAAATCCATTGGTAAAGACAATGGTCTTATAACCAGATTGGATATCCAACCGTACACTTACTGGTTCTGTAGTCAGACCGGTCGAACCTGATTAAAAACCGGATGACATCATAATTATAAATATAGTTATATATAAAATTCAATATACGTAATTTAAATGTGTATTTTATAGTTATATAAAAACTTAATAATAATCTTATACCCAACATACAAATTTATTGTTCAACCCCTATTTTTACCCAATTAAATCCAAGAAACTTAAGAAAAATCAAAATTCGGTCTGACCACTGATTCTGGACGAATTGTCTGGTCGAAACCCTCCAAAACAAACTGATGATGTGAACCGGTTCGGCCACCCCTCCAATTCCTGGTTGATCAAAGATACTTACTTTTAAAAGTTACAAGCCTAACGATTTTCCAACAAACTTAACGTCGATATTTCAAAATGTACCTACTACTTTTAGGAGAAAAATATAGATGTTTAAAGTTTTATGTTTTACATTTCACATACGTGGTTTAGTGTTTTACGTCTAGTTTCAATTTGTCTTTTTGTTTTTATTTAATACAATTTTTTTAAGGGTTAATGGTTGCTGATGGTGATGCGTCATTGGAGCTATTTATATGATTTTACGCTTCGCCGCAAAAGGGATGAGCTTAATACTAAAAAGTTTAAAAATGATAGTGGTATTGACACATGTCATTCTATTGTTTTAAAATGAATAACATTTTGGTCATTGTATCAAATAAATCATCTCATTATGTCTTAAACGTTTATTATATTAAATATTAGTTTATTGTGTTATACATTTTATATCATTTGTATAAGTATATATATCATTATGTTTTATGTTTTAAATCATTTTGTCCTATTTTTATTATTGTTACTATAATTTATATAAATTTGTTATCAATCATTATGTTCTACAATTAAATGTACACAATGATATACTTTCACCAATTTATTTTTCAAAACTTATAGTGTTGAAGATAATACAATGTGTTATTTTGATCATTGATTTTTTATAGATTACATATACTTATTGTTATATATTATTGTGTTTTACAATTAGAAGTAATGTTGTTTTTTAAACTTATAATGTTCAGGTAGCACAATAAAGATAAAAAAAATATAATTAGACATTGTATTATTTTTTATTATTTTAATGTATTAGATTAATTAGTTGTTATTTATATTGTGTTTTACATACTAGATAGACATATATTCCATTATTATAACTTTTTAAATTCATAGTTTTAGAAAAAACAAAATAGTATTTAATAAAAACATAATAACAAACAAAAATATACAATGAATTTTACAAAAGATAAAATGACAAGACGAAATCATATGAGCTTGAAAACATAAAAATATTAATTTTTTGATTTTTATATAACAATATTTTACTCGTTTTAAAAATCTAAAAAAATGTATTTATGGTGTAATTTTTATTAAAAAATAATATCGTATATAAAAGTTACGAGTATTTAATAAATTTGAAAGTTGATAAACATCAACACAAATGGTTGTCTAAAATACTTATCTAACAAATTTATTCCGTACAATTTGATCTCAATCATTAATTATAGATATTGATGGTTGAGATTGTTTTTTTACATTTTTTAGTTTTAATAACCTTTGTATTAGAACCATTTTGCTATAAATTTATCCAAAAGTACATACATACAATAAAATCACATACCTACGTACACACAACCAAAATTCTTTTATATTAACAAAATTGTATATCAATATAGCTACGGATTATAGCCCATAATTGTATATCATTAGAACGTGCAACTTTATATAAAATTCACTATAATAGGTAAAGTTATTATTAAACTAAGTCAACTAGAAATATATAATACAAGTTAGAAAAGTTAAGACTTTGTAACTTTAAATCAATTAGTTAAGAAATATAATAAATAAATGTAAGAAATAAACATAAGATAAACATGATAGTGATAAAGTAATAGACATCAAGAATACGTTAGGATTAGACCTTAATTTATATGACGAATGTGTTATAATTCGTAAATTTTTCTATGAAAAATATATAAACTTTTATAAGATTGATAAAAATATTTTAATATGGTAAAGATGTTTTATTCTAAAAAATAACCAAATAAGTTGGGTGAAAAATGTTCTCATAAGCATGAATTATCATATATTGACCAAGATTCATATATTTAGGGCTGGATAAATCAAGAGTATAAACATATTAACTTTATCCTTAATCACATCCAAGGTGAGTTATTTGGCCCTTTTAAATATTGCATTTTATTTTTGGGGGAAAAGCATTAAAAACTATATTTAAATATATGATGGATAAAATGAGATTGATATATGTTATGAAGGTATAAGTTGGGTCAATAGTATAGATGTATAATTATTGAGCCCCTAAATCTCCCCATATTCATTAATCTCAGGGAGGCCACAGACTATATTGGTAGATCTATCGCGTTAAAATGGGCCGCTCTCGCGATCAGTCGCACTAGTCAGGTTGTTGCGAGAGAATTTATAGTTTGGACTGTTGTGGGGCAACGACGTGTTTTTTTGTTTGATTATGAACTTATGATCTTAATTAATCATAGTACCTAGCTAGCTAGTCTATGTTGAGTATATATATCTCGTTACGTCATATTATTTTGAAACCAAATGTTTATAAGACTTAAAACCCCGATCGCTCACCAACATTATGTTGACTTTGTTACCCTTCATGTTTTTCAGGGTCATAGGTAAGCTCTGTGTGGAAATTGGACAAGTCTTTGGTAGGGTCAAACGTGTCAAATGTTTTTCGTGTTGTAATAATTTGATAATAAAGATGTTATTTTTTGACTAATCATGAGACTGTAAAAGTTTAAATTGATGCTACAATATTATGTTTAAAATGTGTCTAATGGATGGTTCTTTCTCAAACAACTATTTAATTATTCGCGTTTGACTATAATCATTGGATTAACTCACTTCCGTTAACACCACGTTTCCTGATCTTCCGCTGCGATTCTCAGGGTATGACAATCTTAACAACCTCGAAGACAAATTTATCAAAAATGGAACTTCCACGCCGACCAAGGAGGAACAACAAAGTGAGTGCTAAATAAAGGTATACAATTAGATGATGTGACGTCTGTATCAAAGAAGGCATCGATCGTTAACTAAAATTTCCCGATCTCGTCACCCTTAAGAAAATTGTCACACCCTCAAAATCCACGTGCGGGGTTTTAACGCGAGGCGTGTGAACAAACCAGGATCACAGTCAGTAGTTACATAGAACGACTCTATATGCCACAAGTAAAATAAAACAACCAAAGATTTAGTTTGAAACAGTGCGGAAGCGTTTTGAATACAACTCAACAAATAAAAGTATAAATATGGCAAAACATGTGCCAACCCAAAATAGTAAACCACAATCATTAAAATGCTAATGTCTTGAAAACTGAGTCTTAATATGCAAGTGAACCGTGGAGTGCTCCTAGAGGCAAGCAGCTATGACTGAGAGAAAAGCATACTAAATGTCAACACATAGGTGGTGAGTTCAAGAGTTTGAGTTCAGTAAACATATAAACAGTTGTGATATATATAAGCAGTGTATTGTATTAATAGATAGCTAGTCTATTAACAGCAAATATTAATACATAGTGATTTCGCAATTGAAGCTGACTGTGATAGTTGTTGCCTCCTGTCACGACTTACCATGTCGTGACAATGTTCAATAGGACAAATTGCACCCGGTTGACCTCGAGTCACACAGGTGGGGCTCGTCAGACCCAGTAGTACTACCCAAGTTTCCCCGCTATTTAATATTAACAATTCGAAAGTGTGAGGACTTTCCATGATAAATAACACTATATCAATATTATACACAACTTAAATATTAAAAGCGTTCGTAAAATACCAGTATGCTATCTCCCCCAAAAGAGATTAAATAAAGCGTGGGGCATGAACTCACCTGATGTATGCAAAGAGTACTTAGGGTTTAATTGAGAAACGAGTGGATAGCCAACCTTCAAAGGTTACCTAGATCATGCAAGTACATAAGTACGTGTAAATGAAAGACATGTGAAACCCTAATCATACCAAAACCAAAGACTCAAGCTTCCAAACAAATAGACACGTTTGACCTAGTTGACCCGTTTGACCCGTTGGTGACATTATGAGTTACAATTCAAATAAAGCCAATGAGAACATATAACACACATGGTTAACATACAAATAGTATCTTACACATGCTACATTATCCATACATAACACTTAAACCATAGCCATGCTCATAGCATTCAACATACACTATAATCATTACTCACCAAAACCCAAACATGATATCCTAACAACTAATCAACACCAACTTCATACATGATCACCAAAATCCAAATATCATCCATGATTATCCAAAACATCCATACAACTAATTCAACATGTTTCATCACCTTAGAATTCATCCATGATCATACTAACATGCTCCTAACATCCCAAACATGTTCATATCATCATACATCAAACTTTACACAAATAAAGTTTCCCTTTTGGAAAGAACATCCCAAAATCTATCAAACATCCTATACATTCATGAATTCATTAATAATATACCAATTCAAGCTCATATCAACAACTATGCATGATCAACAAACCTAAACAATAATCCACCATCTTCATAAACAAAAGTTTCTACTTTTGGCAAGCTATGAACTAACAACATGTATTCAAAGATTTCTAGCATTCATAACAACAATCTAGCATCTAATTATCATCATGAACTCATCCATAACATCAATCCATCACTAGATCACTACTTCATGCAAAATAAAGTTACTATTCTTAGTAACCTATGAACAATGCATCAAAATCCCATTTTCTTGTAAGATCAATGTATTCTAACATTCATAAAACCAATAATCATCAAACATTCATCAAACAACAATCATCTACCCAAAATCATACAAAATTCGAACTAGGGTTTGTCAAGAATCAAAATCCATGATTAAATCACTAAGAACATGTAATTCATACATAATCCACGTTAACTAACATGTAATCAACCTAACTAACATATAAACATCAACAATTTATCAAACTCAACACCAAGAACATCAATTTCGTGAATCAAGATTCGGCCATAATGAAGAACATCACAAAAACATGAAAAATCTAACCTTTAACGTGTAATGCAACAAAATTGAGACTTGTAATGCTTTGTAGGCCTTTAGATCGATCAAACTCAATGTGTTCTTGCTTATACTTGATCAAAATCGCAGGTTTGAGAGGGAGGATGAGGGTTGCGGCCGATTTGGGTTGGTGGGGGATTAGGGTTGGTTAATTTGTTAAGTTTTAGTTTTAGGTAATTACACTTAACCCCCTTTATTTATATTTTATAAAAACTATTCTTTTAAACACTTTTGAAAGGTTTAAACTTAATAATACAAACATTATTAATCAACAATAATAATGTTACATTATTTTCACAAGTCACAAACTAGACAATCTAAATATACGCGTTTCCACGATACGCGATATTCTCAATTAACATATAAAAACATGCAAACACATAAGCATAACACAATAATCATATAATCAATTAGATTCACATTAATTTAACATTATTCATTATTATTAGGTCACCAACGTTAAACGACAACTAGTGTGTGCTCACGACACGTGTATTCAAGACTTAACGAAACTAACGGAGTTTGGTAACGGAAATTTACCGGATGTCACATTATCCCCATGTTGAAAGAATTTTCGTCCCGAAAATTGCGTTACATGGTGAGAGTGTTCCATCACTGGTCTACTGCATTGGCACACAGAAATCGAAATCGAGTGAGTTTTGGATGAGTTGTCACATCATCCCCATGTTGAAAGAAATTTCGTCCCGAAATTTAAATCAATACCTTCGTCTGCAGACATCGTCTTCTCGAATAGATGAGGATACTTAAGCTTCATTTGATCTTCCCGTTCCCATGTGAATTCCGGTCCACGTCGCGAATTCCAACGGATTTTGACAATAGGTATTGCTCTGCTTAAGTGTTTTCACCTCACGGTCCATCACCTCCACTGGTTCTTCAATAAAACGTAGTTGCTCATCCACTTGAACCTCTTCTAGCGGTACGACCATCGTTTCATCAGTTATGCATTTCTTCAAGTTTGATACGTGAAATACATCATGGATTCCACTTAGCGAATCAGGTAGGGCTAGACGATAGGCACTGGACCTATTCTTTCCACTATTTCAAATGGTCCAACGTACCTCGGGTTTAGCTTCCCTCGCTTGCCAAACCGAACTACGCCTTTCCATGGTGAAACTTTCAACAAAACCTTGTCACCAACCTGAAACTCTAAAGGTTTCCGTCTTTTATCAGCATAACTCTTTTGTCTGTCGCGTGCTGCAGCCATACGGTTACGTATCTGTACGATCTTCTCAGTTGTTTCATGAATCAACTCGGGACCAGTCAGTTGACTATCGCCAATTTCCGCCCAACAAACAGGTGATCTACATTTTCTCCCATACAAAGCCTCGAAAGGTGCTGCTTGTATGCTAGTGTGATAACTGTTGTTATAAGAAAATTCCACCAATGGCAGGTGAACTTCCCAGTTATTCCCGAAATCAATTACACAAGCACGTAGCATATCTTCCAACGTCTGTATGGTACGCTCACTCTGGCCATCCGTTTGCGGGTGATAAGCAGTACTCATATCTAATCGTGTTCCCAAAGATTTCTGCAATGATTGCCAGAAGTGTGACGTGAAACGAGCATCACGATCAGAGATAATGGAGATCGGTACACCGTGTCTGGAAACGATCTCCTTGAGGTACAGGCGGGTTAACTTCTCCATCTTGTCAGTTTCCTTTATAGCAAGAAAATGAGCAGATTTTGTCAATCGATCCACAATAACCCATATTGTATCACAACCATTACTAGTCCTGGGCAGCTTGGTAATAAAATCCATGGAGATTTGTTCCCACTTCCACATCGGTATCTCGGGTTGCTGCAATAGTCCGGATGGTTTTGATACTCCACCTTTACCTTCGAGCAGGTCAAGCACTTGCTCACATATGTAGCCACATCCGCTTTCATATTAGGCCACCAATAGTGCGCCTTCAGATCATGATACATTTTATCAGATCCAGGATGTATAGAGTACTTGGATTTGTGTGCCTCACTCATAACCAGGTCTCTCAAATTTCCATAGGCAGGCACCCAAAGTCTATCCATGAAATATCGAATCCCATCTTCCTTCATCACTAGCTGTTTATCCATTCCTCTCAGCGACTCAGAACTAATATTTTCTGCTTTCAAAGCTTCTACCTGTGCCTCCTTAACTTGTTCAGGCAGTTGATGTACTAATAGTGAGCTGTAAAGCTCGCACCCGTCTGGGTTTAGCTGTTTCCTTCCGGCTTAAGGCATCAGCAACCACATTCGCCTTTCCCGGATGGTATTTAATAGCGCAATCATAGTCGTTTAGCAGCTCCACCCAACGTCGTTGCCTCATATTCAATTCCTTTTGCAAAGATATGTTGAAGACTCTTGTGATCGGTGTAGATAGTGCACTTGGTACCGTACAAGTAATGTCTCCAAATCTTTAAGGCAAAGACTACTGCACCCAACTCTAAGTCATGAGTAGTATAGTTCTTCTCATGAACTTTTAATTGTCTCGAGGCGTAGGCTATCACTTTGTCTCGCTGCATTAAGACACAACCCAAGCCTTGAATGGATGCATCACAATATACCACGAAGTCATCCGTCCCTTCTGGCAGTGCTAGTATCGGCGCGCGTACATAGCTTCTGCTTTAATGATTGAAAAGCCGATTCTTGGCTTTCACCCCATTTGTATGTAGTCCCTTTGTGAGTCAAAGCTGTGAGAGGTTGTGCAATCTTAGAGAATCCCTCTATGAATCGCCGATAGTAACCTGCTAATCCCAAGAATTGTCTTATTTCACTCGGCGTTTTAGGTGTGGTCCAATTCTTGATCGCCTCAATTTGGCAGGATCAACATGTATCCCTTTCTCATTAACAATATGACCTAAGAATTGCACCTCGCGTATCCAAAAGTCACACTTAGAGAATTTGGCGTACAGCTGTTCCCTTTTCAGCAGCTCTAAAATCATCCGCAAATGCTCCTCATGGTCTTCCTTGGTCCTGGAATATATCAGTATATCATCGATAAACACAATGACAAACTGATCGAGGTAGGGTTTGCACACACGGTTCATGAGGTCCATGAACACAGCAGGTGCATTTGTCAACCCAAAAGGCATGACCAAGAACTCATAATGACCGTAGCGGGTACGAAACGCGGTTTTGGAAATGTCTTCTTCGCGTACTCTGAGTTGATGATAGCCAGATCTCAAGTCAATCTTCGAATAGTAACTTGATCCCTGAAGTTGGTCAAACAAGTCATCGATACGGGGTAGAGGGTATCGGTTCTTGACTGTTACTTTATTTAGCTCCCTATAGTCAATACACATCCGAAACGTGCCATCCTTCTTCTTAACAAACAGGACAGGGGCTCCCCAGGGTGATGTACTAGGGCGAATAAAACCCTTATCTAATAGCTCCTGGAGTTGTGACGACAACTCCTGTAGTTCGTTCGGTGCTAATCGATAAGGTGCTCTAGCAATCGGGGCTGCACCGGGAGTTAGCTCAATTTGGAATTCCACTTGACGATGAGGTGGTAATCCAGGAAGATCCTCTGGAAACACCTCTGGAAAGTCGCGCACTATGGGAATATCCTCCATTTTCTTTCCTTCGCCTGCTTATCAGTCACAAGTGCTAGAATAGCCACACGACCCTTTCGTAGTAACTTTTGGGCTTTCATGAACGAGATGATGCCTATCACAGCACCACTTCTATCACCTCGGACTGTCAGAATTGTGTCATCAACAGGAATTCGTATGATCTTTTCATGACATATAACTTCTGCTTGCTTGCTAGAAAGCCAATCCATGCCTATCACAACATCAAAACTCCCCAGAGTAACAGGCATAAGATCTATAACGAAAGTATGACCAGCAAGCTCTATCTTACAGTCTTTAAGGATATGAGTTACGTGAATCTGTTTACCGTCAGCCAACTCTACGGTGTACTTAGATTCTAGGGCGGAGGGTATATCACTTAAAAGACTACAGAATTTTAAGGACACGAAACTCCTATCAGCTCCAGTATCGAATAGTACCGTAGCAAAGCAACCATTAACAGAGAATCTACCAGTAACAGTTGTAGGATCATTTAGAGCCTCACCTGAGCCAATGACGAAGGCTCTCCCTTTGCTCCATCCTTATTACCGCCATTACCGTTGCCATTGCCACCGTTGTTGTTACCATTGTTGTTGTTGTTATTGTTGTTGTTGTTGTGTCCATTCCCATTGTTGCCATTTCCATTTCTCCTCAATTGTGGGCAATTTCGCTTGTAGTGCCCCTCCTTTCCACATTCAAAACAACCCTTAGGAGTTTCCTGGGGTTGTTGCGTCCTCCTAACCAGTTCGCCACGGCAATCCTTCGCAGCGTGTCCAATTTTACCACATCGCTGACATTTGAAACTATCACATCGTCCCACGTGATGATAGTAGTTGCACGGTTGCACTTCGGGTGTCTTCCACCATAACCACTGGGTCCTTGATTAGTTGCAGTTGTTTGGTTGAAGTTACGATTGTTGTCAAACCTACGTTGTTGTTGGACCGGTTGTTGTTGCTGCTGAGGCTGAGGTTGACCGCCTGAAGATGATGATGCTTTGGTGTTACTACTACCATCCCACTTTCTTTTGTTATCGGGCACGCTTGCCACGGCGCCCCGTTGGGTAGACGACCCTGTTCCACTGCTTGGTCAGTTAGCTTATGGGCTAACTGAATGGCTTGCTGTATGGTGGCTGGATTAGAAGCAGTTACCATACTCTGTATTTCGGGTACAAGTCCCCGTATGTAGTGCTCGATCCTCTTGTGCATCTCATTTACCATCCCCGGGCATAATGTTGCTAGCTCGTGGGTTCTAGTAGTGTAAGCCTCATTTCTGAGCCCTGCATTTTCAGTTGCCAGAACTCTATTTCCAACTTTTGCACCTCGTTGCGAGGACAGTACTCCTCGGTCATCATGGTTTTGAACTCGGCCCACGGCAGTCCATTAGCCAATGCTTGCCCCAACATCTGAACTTGGGCATTCCACCAGGATAAGGCGGCACCCTCCAGGGTCCCGGTGGCATATTTCACCTGGTCAGCAGGTGGACAGTTGCACTTGGAGAATACGGACTCCGTCTTCTCGAACCAGCGTACCAGTCCCACAGCGCCTTCAGTGCCGCTGTAGGTATGGGGCTTACAGTCCATGAAGGACTTATAAGTACATACTGGTGGTCCTGCTTTAACACAACAATTATTGATCAGACAACCTATACGGTTATGCAAGATATTCGGTTTAATTTTCCAATCATTGTTTACCTGCTGGCTGTCCCGCTTGGGCAGCAGCCACCGCTGCCTGGATCAGGGCAGTTAACTCAGCAGGGGTCATATTAACGGCACCAGCGCCATGATCTCCGGCGCCATGGTCTCCGGCGCCACGTCCACGACCGCGCCCACGACCACGTCCACGACCACGTCCACGTGCGTCCATTGTTCACTTTACATCCACAAATACAATAATGAGTAACATCAAACACATTTATCTCATTGAAGTACAGTAAACAATAAAGGAATAATAAATCATCACAACCACAACATTCATAACAAAAATAATAACCAAAGTAAATAAATTGCAAATAAGCCACAATGTATTCATCAATGTCAAAATTTAAGTTTGTCGTTCGTGTGGGGAAACAACCCTTCCCACATAGGTTTCAAAGAAAACACTAGGTAGTCCAAGTCATGTAAGAAAAATCAATCGACAATATCAGATCCATCACTCTCATCCTCCTCCTCTTCAGGTTCCTCCTCCTCAGGTTCCTCCTCCTCCTCAGGTTCTTCCTCCTCAGGTTCCTCTGCAGGTGCAGGAGCCATAGCAATCTGGAGTGCTGCTAGCTTGTGCCTCCAAAGCAGCAATCCTGTCATCAACCACAGCATCCCTCTGCTCGCAAGTAGTCACGCGTCCACTGAGGTCTACAATCCCGTCCCTCATTTGGTAGCACCCGTCTAGGGTCTCTCCATGACGCCCATCAAGCTCATCCATCCCATGCCTTAGGTTGTACACCTCGGTCTGTAGTGTACAAACGTCGCTAATGAGTCGCCTGACTCGACGCTGTTCTGTGTCTAATGCTGCCACCAATGCAGCAATCAACTGCTCGTTGGACTGCTCCGTCCGGGGTAGTGAAGGTACTGCTGAATCAGAGCTACCTCTCGTTCTGGGTCTCGGCTCGGGCACGCGTTCCCTATACATGAGGTGGTTGACAAACCTAGGATAAAAGCTCCAGTCCCTTGGGGGGTCACGCTTCATCAACGCGAATGGTTGATCCCAGTCAAACTCCCCTCGAGGATAATCAAAACGAGGCCAGTCGAGTCCATCATCAGGTACAGGTGCAGGAGGTGGGGACTCGGATCGCGCAGGTGATGCAGGTCGTTTTCCAGAAGCTCTTGATGACGATGCCATGCTGCAGATAGTGTGACGTGTATGCCAATGAGTATACAGTAGATGAAAATAAAGTACAAGTAACTAACTAACTGTGTGCGGTTATAGTCTAGTGTGTATGCAACCTAGTTCCCTATAACCAATGGCTCTGATACCAATCTGTCACACCCTCAAAATCCACGTGCGGGGTTTTACCGCGAGGCGTGTGAACAAACCAGGATCACAGTCAGTAGTTACATAGAACGACTCTATATGCCACAAGTAAAATAAAACAACCAAAGATTTAGTTTGAAACAGTGCGGAAGCGTTTTGAATACAACTCAACAAATAAAAGTATAATATGGCAAAACATGTGCCAACCCAAAATAGTAAACCACAATCATTAAAATGCTAATGTCTTGAAAACCGAGTCTTAATATGCAAGTGAACCGTGGAGTGCTCCTAGAGGCAAGCAGCTTAATGACCTGAGAAAAGCATACTAAAATGTCAACACATAGGTTGGTGAGTTCAAGAGTTTGAGTTCAGTAAACATATAAACAGTTGTGATATATATAAGCAGTGTATTGTAATAGATAGCTAGTCTATTAACAGCAAATATTAATACATAGTGATTTCGCAATTGAAGCTGACTGTGTGATAGTTGTTGCCTCCTGTCACGACTTACCATGTCGTGACAATGTTCAATAGGACAAATTGCACCCGGTTGACCTCGAGTCACACAGGTGGGGCTCGTCAGACCCAGTAGTACTACCCAAGTTTCCCCGCTATTTAATATTAACAATTCGAAAGTGTGAGGACTTTCCATGATAAATAACACTATATCAATATTATACACAACTTAAATATTAAAAGCGTTCGTAAAATACCAGTATGCTATCTCCCCCAAAAGAGATTAAATAAAGCGTGGGGCATGAACTCACCTGATGTATGCAAAGAGTACTTAGGGTTTAATGAGAAACGAGTGGATAGCCAACCTTCAAAGGTTACCTAGATCATGCGAGTACATAAGTACGTGTAAATGAAAGACATGTGAAACCCTAATCATACCAAAACCAAAGACTCAAGCTTCAAACAAATAGACACGTTTGACCTAGTTGACCCGTTTGACCCGTTGGTGACATTATGAGTTACAATTCAAATAAAGCCAATGAGAACATATAACACACATGGTTAACATTACAAATAGTATCATACACATGCTAATTATCCATACATAACACTTAAACCATAAGCCATGCTCATAGCATTCAACATACACCATAATCATTACTCACCAAACCCAAACATGATATCCTAAGCAACTAATCAACACCAACTTCATACATGATCACCAAAATCCAAATATCATCCATGATTATCCAAAACATCCCATACAACTAATTCAACATGTTTCATCACCTTAGAATTCTTCCATGATCATACTAACATGCTCCTAACATCCCAAACATGTTCATATCATCATACATCAAACTTTACACAAATAAAGTTTCCCTTTTGGGAAAGAACATCCCAAAATCTATCAAACATCCTATACATTCATGAATTCATTAATAATATACCAATTCAAGCTCATATCAACAACTATGCATGATCAACAACACCTAAACACCATAATCTAACCATCTTCATAAACAAAAGTTTCTACTTTTGGCAAGCTATGAACTAACAACATGTATTCAAAGATTTCTAGCATTCATAACAACAATCTAGCATCTAATTATCATCATGAACTCATCCATAACATCAATCCATCACTAGATCACTACTTCATGCAAAATAAAGTTACTATTCTTAGTAACCTATGAACAATGCATCAAAATCCCAATTTTCTTGTAAGATCAATGTATTCTAACATTCATACAACCCAATAATCATCAAACATTCATCAAACAACAATCATCTACCCAAAATCATACAAAATTCGAACTAGGGTTTGTCAAGAATCAAAACCCATGATTAAATCACTAAGAACATGTAATTCATACATAATCCACGTTAACTAACATGTAATCAACCTAACTAACATATAAACATCAACAATTTATCAAAACTCAACACCAAGAACATCAATTTCGTGAATCAAGATTCGGCCATAATGAAGAACATCACAAAAACATGAAAAATCTAACCTTTAACGTGTAATGCAACAAAATTGAGACTTGTAATGCTTTGTAGGCCTTTAGATCGATCAAACTCAATGTGTTCTTGCTTATACTTGATCAAAATCGCAGGTTTGAGAGGGAGGAATGAGGGTTGCGGCCGATTTGGGGTTTGGGGGGATTAGGGTTGGTTAATTTTGTTAAGTTTTAGTTTTAGGTAATTACACTTAACCCCCTTTATTTTATATTTTATAAAAACTATTCTTTTAAACACTTTTTGAAAGGTTTAAACTTAATAATACCAACATTATTAATCAACAATAATAATGTTTACATTATTTTCACAAGTCACAAACTAGACAATCTAAATATACGCGTTTCCACGATACGCGATTAATTCTCAATTAACATATAAAAACATGCAAACACATAAGCATAACACAATAATCATATAATCAATTAGATTCACATTAATTTAACATTATTCATTATTATTAGGTCACCAACGTTAAACGACAACTAGTGTGTGCTCACGACACGTGTATTCAAGACTTAACGAAACTAACGGAGTTTGGTAACGGAAATTTACCGGATGTCACAAAAATCGACAAGGATGTTTTTGGGTATGAAGGTTGACCACCTTATCACCAACCAAACCACCAATCAAACCCCTCCCATAACACTTTTAGACTTTTTTAGTGATAAATCCTTTTTGTCTAGGTGTTTTGCCATGTGACAACACTTTTTTTTATCAACCATGTCCATGCCATACATAACATTTTTTTCTCAACCATACATTAACCAATCCTTATAACATATACTCTTATAGCCATTCAACGTTCAAAATTTTCATCGAGCTCATATGGTTTGTGAATCCGCACACGTTCTACTGAACCCAATCAGCCCGAAGGATACCCCTTCTACACTTAAGTTAAATAATATAAATCCAGAAGTCGTGAACATCATATTTTTAAATTCAAACCATTTTGTGTGAGTTCATATGTCATACGTGTGTTTAAAAATGCCAAGTACATTTAGAATGTCGTTTCATGGTTCACTGTCAATTGCCCATTCATTTATAATCTGTAGCTATCTTTTGCATTAAAGTGCTATAATGTGAGAATCTTTTATAAAATCAATTGTTTAGTCATTGGGGTTATTTTATTAATAAAAATATATGTAGATATTTATTTTTATGAAACCTATTTATTCTAAAAAGTCTATTTATTTGAGATCATTTTAAATAACGCATGTATATATATATATATATATATATATATATATATATATATATATATATATATATATATATATATTATTTTTCAGCTTTATTATTAATATTTAGGGAGTCTTGAGTCCTTATTTGTCGTTTTAATCATGTCATTTTTGTCAGAACATTCTCCTAGTCCCATATATCGTCTAAAACATTGTTCTAGTCCTTGATTAATTGCTAACCTTATTTTTAATTGTAACTTCATAATGTGTCCTAGTATTATCATTTTTGTTACCATCCAATATCCCAACTTAATCATCTCCTATGTCCTTATGTCCAACAATAATCATTCATCCAATATTACTACCTAATGATTTCTTAAAGATCATAATTCATCAAATCTTCCATGTACATGCACATACATACACATACGACATATACATACATATATGCACATTCTTACAAGCCCAAATCATACCATTAACATGATTTCATCAAATATCACCTTATCCTTAACATATTTCAGATTTATACAACTATTTCAAACACATTTTATATCCCAAAATCATTAAAACAACAACTTTCGTATAACCATTAAGTGGGTGAACTAGGGTTTATCAAGATTTTTCATCTTAATCATCATGCATGAACAAATATTAGTAATCTAACACAATACCTTGAGTAACTAATAGGTTGTATACACACAATGCAAGCACAATCTTCGACTCCTGATTATCAGTTTAGGTTCTAGTCTAAGTTTTAATTAGAATCCTTTTAGAGAGGAATAGATGAAGGATTCTAGTAGTGGTGGTCATGTTTGCATGGCCGAGAGAGGGGGGGGGTTGATGGTCGCGGCGGATGGTGGTGATGGAGGCGACGGTTGGTGGTGTTGGTGGTGATGGAGGCGACGGGTGGTGATGGAGGCGACGGGTGGTGATGGTAGCGGCGGATGGTGGAGTTGGTGATTGTGGTGGTGGCGTCGAGAGGATCAGGCGGCGGTGGATGGTCGACGGTTTGTGTAAGGCCCCATTCCCGGACGCTCACAGTTGGACAATCATCGCACATAAAACGTAAAACATACATTCCCATGTACTAAAACATTGCAGCGGAATACTTAAAACCATTTCATATATAAATAATTGCTTTTGCAAAATAATACAACATTGTCAACGTTTACAAAAATACCATTTGTTTGCATTACATCACAAAAACATCATCGTTATATAAAATGGATGCCAACCCAAAAACTTGTTAAGTAGCTGCGCCCGTGCCATCCTTAGCAATCATCACATGCCAACTGAAAAATACATATAAAGTCAGCGTTGCTGAGTGAGTTGTAGTTTTATGAAAATATATTACCTTTCTTTCGTTAAAACGTTTACTTTACTATCGCACGTGATCATACATCATACATACATCAAGGTAATATTTATTATCTTCCATCATCGTTCATTCCGTACATATCGCATGTCTCGTACTTATCGCACTTTTTGTACATTTATTATCTTTTCACTTCTATCTAGATCCTGTCGTATGCTTAACCCCCCTCTTGAGCACAAAGCCATATTATCTAAGGTTAAGCGATAAGGATCCCATATCGCACATATCGCACATATCGCACGTATGGAGTAGTCACATAGACTAACTCCCCCTGTTTGTGAACCCTTAAGGGTTAGCCAAAATCACATGCTGTAAACACACAGTTGAGCTAACAACTCTCAGTGAGTTGTGAACCTCCTTTCATTTGCTTGCAAGGCTTTTATTCGTTCATTCATTATGTTCCACTTTCATTATCTTAAATCTTTCACTTCGTTAAGATAATACTTTACGTTCATTCTCATAATCACACCACGTAAAGTCACATCATAATACATAACAAGGAACATAAGGAAACATATCATACATAAGCATAGCATCGTCACACATCATCCTAACATAATATACATCATGCATCATTCATTCACATACACAAGCACATGCACAACAAGCACAAGTCATCATAGAACATAACCGACCCTCCGCGGGACAGCAGGAGTTCGGGGGCGGCAGCCCCTGACAGCGGGGTCCTAGGGGCAGCAGCCCCTAGTGGGGTCCAAGGGGAAACGCCCCTGGCTGACACCGGACGGGTTATATAGCACATTTCCTTATAGAAAAAATCGATCTTCTTGTCAAAACCTCTTAAAATCTTGGTCATTTAGAAACGTATATTCAGTATGCATTTCCAGCCCCAAACAAGTTTAAAACCTTTAAAATAGGAGATCTAGAACTCACCTGGACTCAGTGAGTAGCTTCTCAATCAAGCTTTCTAAGCAAGGGTCACACTACACAGCCTGCAGATAAGTTAACACTCAAAGGAGTTAATTTCTGCCTAATTTCGCTACTAGATCAGCAGTTTCGCTGCTAGTTTCGCTAGCAGTTTCGCTACTAGTTTCACCGGTAGTTTCGCTGGCATCTTCGCAGCGAGTTTCGCTGCCAGTTTCGCTGCTAGTTTCACTAGTAGTTTCGCTGGCAGTTTCGCTGGCATTTTCGCTGCCAGTTTCGCTGCCAGTTTCGCCCAACTTTCGTTGGAAAACCATGTCTGCAAAACTACCTAGTTTCGCAGGGAAGATCCATAGTTTCGCTGGATGACTACATAATTTCGCTGGATGAACACCTAGTTTCGCAGAACGGGCTGAAATTACGAACCAACCCATTTTTGACCCAAAATTTCAAACTTTTACACCCAAAACCTTGGTTTATCACCCAATAAGCTATATCTAAGCTTGTTACATGTTTTCTTACACAAAAATGTGAGTTTTGGGCGATTCTTTGCCACTTTCAAAAACCCCAAGCCCTAGATCCGGGTTTACATCAAAAGGAACGATTAAACGATGTTTCTTACCTGGATTCATGGTCGTTTCTTGTTGTTTGGGTGCCCACGAACACCGATCTTCAATCTCTTAATCACCCGAGCCTTGAATCACCAATTCTCTCCACTTTCTCTCTCTACACTCTCTCTCTAGAAATTGGATGTTGAGTTGCAAATGAGAGTTGCTCAAGCTGATCTGTTTATATATACCGAGCATTTCCGGGACCTTAAACTCGCCGGACACATAACCCGAAAGGTTAACTTCGTCCATAATCCATTTCCCACTTATTTTCATTAAATAATCCCGACTAAACCCATTATTATTCATTTGCTCGTTTGGACTTTATTCCGGGCGTTACAGTTTGATGGTGGTGGCGATGGGTTGATGGTCGCGACCGGGGTCGGGGCGCGCGACGAAGGTGGCAGGTGCGGTGGTGGCTGGCGGCTTTGGTTGAGGCGGCAGCGCCAGGAGGAGCAGGTGGCGGTGGCGGCTCCGGTGGAGGTGGTGGTGACCGATGGGTGTGGTGGGTGTGTGTGTGGAAGTGGAGGGGATGGAGAGAATTTGAAGGGGTGTGTTATGTGTAGTGTAGTGTGGGTGTGTAGATTTGGCAAGATATGGATGACTTAGTTGTCATTGATGCATGTCTTCCAAATTTTTATAATTATTATAGTTATTGTAATTATTAGTATTGTTGCGATTATTATTATTGTTACCACTATTATTATTATTATTATTATTATTATTATTATTATTATTATTATTATTATTATTATTATTATTATTATTATTATTATTATTATTATTATTATTATTATTATTATTATTATTATTATTATTATTATTATTTGTAAGGCCCCGTTCCCGGGACGCTTACAGTTGGTCATTCATCGCACTCAAAACATATATTTACATTTTTCCTTTCGTAAATAGTTGCAGCGGAAACATTAAAAACACAATTTCATTCCATCAAAATACTTTTGCACAATAGCACAATCGTTCTTTTAACAATATCATGTTACATTTATTACAAAAGCATTAAACATAAAGATGCCATCCAAAATACGCTGAGTAGTCGCCCCGTGCCATCCTCAGCAACATACCTGCCAACTGGAAACACATCAAAGTCAGCGTTGCTGAGTGAGTTCTAGTTTTATAATAAAACTTACTTTTCTTTCGTAAAACCGTTCTTTACTTTCTTTAATAAAAACATTCGTTACATACATGCGTTTACACATCATACATACATACAGATAATATCATTATTATCTTCATCATTACGTTCGTTACATTCATCCTTATCATACATTATTCTCTTTCACATCTTTGTAGATCCTGTCAGGCTTTACCTTCTTCATGGCACACAGCCACGATTACTGAGGTCAAATGACGAGGATCCCATTTCGTACATTATTACGATATTTCATTAACGTTCATTTCATACATTCATTCTTTCATTCATCTCTTGCTCATTCATCTTTATTACTCGAATCTTGTCTCATGCAATATGCCCGACTCATGCTCGGAAGCTGATGTTGTGCCGGGACCTGCTCACAAGTCCCCGACTCATGTCCGAAGACTGACACAACACCGGGATACGCGACAAAGATCCCATATGAGTCAATCACAGGGATTGAACTCCATCCGAGGTTGTTGCAACACAAAATCGCTCACCTCATTGCCCATCTTAACGATAGCAAGCTATCCGAGTCTATTGCAACAACAAGATTGCTCACCCCAAGGCATCATCACGATAGCACGTACTCGAGTCTTTTGCAACGACAGGGTTGCTCACCTCATACATATGCATGGATTTATGCTACACCCCCGGAATTATGCGTAACCCGGGTAACCATCATACATTACACCCCCAACATTATGGGTACTACACCCCCACCGAAGTGGGTACATCACCCCCATCAACATGGGTACATCACCCCCATCGAAATGGGTACATCACCCCATTAACATGGGTACATCATCCCCACCGAAATGGGTACATCACCCCCATCGAAATGGGTACATCACCCCCATCGAAATGGGTACATCACCCCCGTCGAAATGGGTACATCATCGAAGGTCAGTCATGAAGACCGGAACCCTTGCGTGCACACTATAGGATAGCTGAACCTCTCACGATTGAGCCTAAGGCATTAGAGCCGTGCACTTCACTTCGCTTCACTTACATACCTCACACGATTTCATTCATTCATTAATGCATGCATTCATTCATTGCGTTCCTCTTTTCCTTATCTTTCACTTTACGTTACATAATACTTTCATTTCATTCATTAACGTTTAACGCAAAGCCATAGAAAGATAAACATACAAAATAAGGAACATAACATAAACATAAACATACAGCATCATAATACTCGTCAATCAATCATACATCACATCACGCACATCATACATACTATGCATCACACGCACCGCCGTGCTTAACATAACACATAACATCATACATATCATTATCATCTCCATCATCATCCTCATCATGAGCTCATCCTCCTGTGTCACCTTATACCTTCCATGCCCTTCACATCGTCGAGGAATTTCATCTCGGCTATAATCTCCGAACACTTAGGCGAATGGGCATTTATGCGAATGGACCCTATGCGAATGGACTATGGGCGAATGGACATCTATGCGAATGGACTCTCAGTCGCACAGCTTTCATGCGTATGGCCTTCAGTCGCATGACTTCAGGCGTATGGGCTTAAGTCACATACCCTTCGTGCGAATGAACCTCAGTCATATGGCCTCCAGGAGCATGGACTTCAGTCGCATAACCTTCGTGCGAATGAACCTCAGTCGCACAACCTCTCAATCGCATGACTCCCAAGCACATGAACTTCAGTCACATGACCATCATGCGTATGGACCTCAGTCGCATGGAAAACATGCGCATGGACCTCAGTCGCACTTCAATTGGCGGAATGGCCTCCAGTCGCCCTCCAGTTGGTCGCCTAGCCCTAGCTGGTGCAGAATGCAGTTTGCTCGACTGCAGCCGCGGGTTTTCGACCTCCAACCCCTTCCAAACCTCTTTTAAGCTCAAATCAACCCTTCTAAAGGTTAGGGAAACATACCATGACCTCATACAAGCATAACCAAGCAAGAAATCAAGCCTCAAACGCATCATACACATACATACACGCATCAAAACGGGTCTTCACCCAAAAACTCGAAAATAGGTTTTTGGACGTGTTCCAGCCCCAAAATCAGTTGAAAACATATAAAAGAGGGGTCCTAGAACTCACCTTAACGATCCCGTCAAGTAGAGCTTCGATTTGACTCGCTCCACGTTGATTTTGGCTACTCGAACCAACCCGGGCCAACACTTCTTCTCCTTCCTCTTCCTTCTCTCTTCTCTTCTTGATGGCTGGAAAATGAGAAGGGTTGGGGTGTCTCCCCTCTTTTATACTCCCACTCATCAAGTTTCTCTCGTTGGTGAGTTTGGTCCCTCGACTTTGGACTTTATTTCTTTTTCTTCCTTCGTCGGCTTCAAAGGAAATTTCCGGGTGTTACAAGTCCACCCCCCTTATATAGGTTTCGTCCCCGAAATCTGTTATTCCTTAAACCGTCGCGAGCAATTCTGCCTCATCTCTTTTCCAGTCTCCCACCTGGAGTTCAATCGGTCTATGTCGTTTATCCACACACGACTTCTTATCTATCTTTGGCTAGCTTCATCAATGCTTTAATCCTTTCGAGCTTCTCGATCGTGGCCTCGATCACGTCATTACTTTCTATACGACATTTGGTGCTCGGCCTCCCCTTGTAAACAAGTAAGGCATTTAATCTCGTACTCCACCATATCGCGCTTCATGCACCTTCCCGCCACTGCCATCGAAATCACATTCGGAATCGTCGTGACTCAATCACCTTAAGCCATCACCATGATCCCCTCAGGCGCTGTTAGCCGTATCATCTTTTTGCAACACATAGTGTTCGCTCCGTAGTCCGCCAAACAATCCACTCTTAGGGCTACATCGAATGGCGTATTTATATTCTTACCACTAACAGGCAATTTAGCACAGAAAGCAGCAGGAATAAAACTTTTACTAATGCCAGCATTAAATAACACAAGCTAAGGATCTATTTACTATGAACATACCTGACACAACATCGAAGTCCGTCCTAGCTTCCTCCGATCTTCTTCACTCCCAAACCCTCAGCCCTTTGCTTCTTACAGTCCCTGCTCTTATGACCTTCCTCACCACAAGAATAACACCTCCCCATACCGCAGTTCTTCGCTACATGCCCGGTCCTTCCACAACGAAAGCAGGCATTAGTCCCCAATCTACATTCCCCAGGGTGCCTGTGTCCACACTTGTCACACCTTTCCGAGCCCACATCATTTATGACCACACGCTGGCCATCCACCCGTGCGCCTTTGTTACTTGGAGCGGCTCCGCCGTGTCCCAATCGCTTCCCGTTCCAATCCCGTTCACCATCTCCTTTCTTGCTACCTTCTGTCACCACCATCAATTTTTCATCGTATAATCTTCCCGCTAAATCAACCGCCGACCTAAACGTGCTTGGTCGGGCAGCGATCATGTGCCTACGAATATCCGCTGGCAGGCCATGGATGTACCTCTTGATCTTTCGTGAGAGGGGTGTCACCTGATCCGGCACCAGTCGTGCCATTTCGTTGAACTTGGTGGTGCATTGCTGATGTGTCGTTGTTCCCGCCTCCAACTGCAGGAACTCTCTTTCAACTTTATCCATCTCACGGTGAGGACATAATTCCTCAATCACCAGCCTTTTCAATTCTGACCATCTCATCCTCCCGATGGCCCGACTACCCTCAACTTGGACTATGTTGTCCCACGATCACAAAGCTGAGTCCACGAAAGAGTGGGTAGCAAACTTTACTTTTTGATCCTCTTGGCACTCGCTGATATTTAGAACAGCTTCCATCTCCCTCACCCACCGGTGAGCAGCAGCAGCAGTGCCATTACCATCAAAAGTAGGGGCTTGCATCGTTGAAACGCCCCATAGTTACAGCCTCATGCCAAATCCGGCGCAGGCTCTTCCTCTTCTTCTTCCTCTTCGTCATCCGAGAGAACCGTTTTAGTCTCGGGTCGTCTCCTTTCGCCTGAAGGTCTACCCCTTTCCTTTCTCTCCTCATCCCTAACAGTCTTTATCACTTCGGTCACTACAGACGGTAGGATCGTCTGCAAGACCTGATGCACTTCCTCCACGACCGCCTCTCTCATCGAGGCCCTCTGATTAGCATTCTCATCACCGCCTCAGGATGAGGGGTCACAGGTTCTTCATGAACTACCCTTTCAGCCCTTGACCTTCCTCTTGTGACCCGTGGTTCAGCACCACATCCACCACCACCTTCACCACGAGAAGCTTTCGAAGATCTTCCACCAGCCATTCTCTAAACACACTGAAAGATTCAAACACTAACACGATCATTCAAGGAACAGCTTAGTTTATGTCAAGTATAGTATGTCCATAATTACAGTGGCCAGTTGTGATTAGCCACTTACTTTACTCTTCATACTCCGAGCATTACCTATCTTGACTATATCAGTATCTAAATCTACCAGCAACACATAGACCATATAACATGCGCACGTAATACCGGTTAACTTTACAAAAATACCTGATGGCACGCAGCTACTCAGATTGGCATCCCATTCCCTTTCTGTCCCATTCTCAGTTTAAGATTAGGTTTTTGAAAATATTTACCCAATTCACTTAAACTTTGGCTCTGATACCAACTTGTAAGGCCCCGTTCCCGGGACGCCTACAGTTGGTCATTCATCGCACTCAAAACATATATTTACATTTTTCCTTGCGTAAATAGTTGCAGCGGAAACATTAAAAACACAATTTCATTCCATTAAAATACTTTTGCACAATAGCACAATCGTTCTTTTAACAATATCATGTTACATTTATTACAAAAGCATTAAACATAAAGATGCCATCCAAAATACGCTGAGTAGTCGCCCCGTGCCATCCTCAGCAACATACTTGCCAACTGAAAACACATCAAAGTCAGCGTTGCTGAGTGAGTTCTAGTTTTATAATAAGACTTACTTTTCTTTCGTAAAACCGTTCTTTACTTTCTTTAATAAAAACATTCGTTACATACATGCGTTCACACATCATACGTACATACAGATAATATCATTATTATCTTCATCATTACGTTCGTTACATTCATCCCTTAGCATACATTATTCTCTTTCACATCTTTCTAGATCCTGTCAGGCTTTACCCTCTTCATGGCACACAGCCACGATTACTGAGGTCAAATGATGATGATCTCATTTCGTACATTATTAGGATATTTCATTAACGTTCATTTCATTCATTCATTCTTTCATTCATCTCTTGCTCATTCATCTTTATTACTCGAATCTTGTCTCATGCAATATCCCCAACTCATGCTCGGAAGCTGATGTTGTGCCAGGACCTGCTCACAAGTCCCCGACTCATGTCCGAAGACTGACACAACACCGGGATACGCGACAAAGATCCCATATGAGTCAATCACAGGGATTGAACTCCATCCGAGGCTGTTGCAACACAAAATCGCTCACCTTATTGCCCATCTTAACGATAGCAAGCTATCCGAGTCTATCGCAACAACAAGATTGCTCATTCCAAGGCATCATCACGATAGCTCGTACTCGAGTCTTTTGCAACGACAGGGTTGCTCACCTCATACATATGCATGGCTTTATGCTACACCCCCGGAATTATGCGTAACCCGGGTAACCATCATACATTACACACCCAACATTATGGGTACTACACCCCCACCGAAGTGGGTACATCACCCCCATCAACATGGGTACATCACCCCCACCGAAATGGGTACATCACCCCCATCAACATGGGTACATCACCCCCACCGAAATGGGTACATCACCCCCATCGAAATGGGTACATCACCCCCATCGAAATGGGTACATCACCCCCGTCGAAATGGGTACATCATCGAAGGTCAGTCACGAAGACTGGAACCCGTGCTTGCACACTATAGGATAGCTGAACCTCTCACGATTGAGCCTAAGGCATTAGAGCCGTGCACTTCACTTCGCTTCACTTACATACCTCACATGATTTCATTCATTCATTAATGCATGCATTCATTCATTACGTTCCTCTTTTCCTTATCTTTCACTTTACGTTACATAATACTTTTATTTCATTCATTAACGTTTAACACAAAGCCATAGAAAAATAAACATACAAAATAAGGAACATAACATAAACATAAACATACAACATCATCATACACGTCAATCAATCATACATCACATCACGCACATCATACATACTATGCATCACACGCACCGCCGTGCCTAACATAACACATAACATCATACATATCATTATCATCTCCATCATCATCCTCATCATGAGCTCATCATCCTGTGTCACCTTATACCGTCCATGCCCTTCACATCGTCGAGGAATTTCATCTCGGCTATCATCTCCGAACACTTAGGCGAATGGGCATTTATGCGAATGGACCCTATGCGAATGGACTATGGGCGAATGGACATCTATGCGAATGGACTCTCAGCCACACAGCTTTCATGCGTATGGCCTTCAGTCGCATGAATTCAGGCGTATGGGCTTCAGTCGCATACCCTTCATGCGAATGAACCTCAGTCGCATGGCCTCCAGGCGCATGGACTTCAGTCGCATAACCTTCGTGCGAATGAACCTCAGTCGCACAACCTCTCAATCGCATGACTCCCAAGCACATGGACTTCAGTCGCATGACCATCATGGGTATGGACCTCAGTCGCATGGCAAACGTGCGCATGGACCTCAGTCGCACTTCAATCGGCCGTATGGCCTCAAGTCGCCCTCCAGTCGGTCGCCTAGCCCTAGCTGGTGCAGAATGCAGTTTGCTCGACTGCAGCCGCGAGTTTTCGACCTCCAACCCCTTCCAAACCTCTTTTAAGCTCAAATCAACCCTTCTAAAGGTTAGGGAAACATACCATGACCACATACAAGCATAACCAAGCAAGAAATCAAGCCTCAAACGCATCATACACATACATACACGCATCAAAACGGGTCTTCACCCAAAAACTCGAAAATAGGTTTTTGGACGTGTTCCAGCCCCAAAATCAGTTGAAAGCATGTAAAAGAGGGGTCCTAGAACTCACCTTAACGATGCCGTCAAGTAGAGCTTCGATTTGACTCGCTCCACGTTGATTTTGGCTACTCAAACCAACCCGGGCCAACACTTCTTCTCCTTTCTCTTCTTTCTCTCTTCTCTTCTTGATGGCTGAAAAATGAGAAGGGTTGGGGTGTCTCCCCCCTTTTGTACTCCCACTCATCAAGTTTCTCTCGTTGGCGAGTTTGGTCCCTCGACTTTGGACTTTATTTCTTTTTCTTCCTTCGTCGGCTTCAAAGGAAATTTCCGGGTGTTACATTATTATTATTATTATTATTATTATTATTATTATTATTATTATTATTATTAATTGTTAAATGATTCCAAGATTCGTTAAAATGTTAACGTAGGGTTTTCAATAAATCAGGTACGACAATTAATAATTATAAATTTATTATTAAAATAGTCTCGAGCGTTGACTTGGTTTGACCGGGTGTCATAGTCTCCCCTCGTTTAAGAAATTTCGTCATGAAATTTTATGTTGTTGAATTTGCATCAGGTTTGGATTCGAACATGTGAGGGTACTTTTGTTGTATTTTGTCCTTGAGTTCCCAAGTAAATTTTGGCCCTTTTCTAGAGTTCCATCGGACTAACTAATTTAATATGACTCCGCCTGAGTTTCTGGATTTTCCAATCCAAGATTTCTATTGGTTCCTCAATAAAGTGAAGTTTGTCGTCGATACAAACTTCGTCTGGTGGGATAACTAGAGATTCATATGTCATGCATTTCCTTACAATAGACACGTGGAACACATTGTGTACATTTCCAAGTTCCTATGGCAGATTGAGTCTGTATGCGACCTTCCCAATTCGTTCCATGATTTCAAATGATCCTATGAATCGAGGGTTAAGCTTCCCTTTCTTAACAAATCTCACAATACCTTTCCATGGAGACACCTTTAAAAATACTCTATCACCAATCTGGAATTCTAATGGTTTTCTTCGGGTGTCTGCGTAACTCTTTTGTCAGCTGTTGGCGACTTCAAGTCTCCTTCTGATCTGATTGATCTTGTCTATTGTCTCTTGAATAATCTCTGGTCCTATTAATTGTCTTTCGCCGATATTTGCCCAACATAGAGGCGAACGACATTTTCTTCTGTATAGTGCTTCAAATGGCGCGGCTTTAATGCTAGTGTGATAACTATTATTGTATGAAAACTCAGCTAATGGCAGGTGAGTATCCCATTTTCTGTCAAAATCAATCACACATGCTCTTAATAAATCTTCCAGACTCTAAATAGTTCTTTCCCTCTGGCCGTCCGTTTGTCAGTGATATGTCGTGCTTATGTCTAGTCAAGTAACCATGGATTCATATACGGATTGCCAAAATCTCGAGGTAAATCGACTATCTCTATCAGATATGATCGAAATTGGTACACCATGACGAGACACCACTTCTTTGATGTATAAATCGGCCAATTTATTCATGCTATATGTTTCTTTTATGGGTAAGAAGTTTTGTCAATCGATCGACGATTACGCAAATCGTATCATGACCACTTGATGCCCTAGGTAGCTTTGTTATAAAATCAATAGTAATGCATTCCCATTTCTATTTTTAGGATCTCAGGTTGTTGTAAAAGTCCGGATGATTCCTGATATTCCACCTTTACCTTGGAGCAGGTCATACACTTGTTAACATATAATGTTATGTTTCCTTTCATGTTAGGCCACTAGTAAAATCCTTTTCGTCATGATATATTTTGTCAATCCCTGGATGAATTGAATATCTTGATTTATGTGCTTTGTCAAGAATTACTTTGCGCAAGTCTCCGTACTTCGGAACCCATACTCGGTTTGAAAAATGTATCAACTTATTGGAGTCGGGCATTAACTCTTTGATCATTCCTCGCACACCTTTACTTTCCAAATTTTCATCCTTTAATGCTTCAATTTGAGCATCATGAATTTGGTTAATAAGGTTCGACTGTTGCAGGACCGTTTAAGGGCTTTAACACAATTACAACACAACAACACAATAAGGAGATTAACTAAACTTTAATCAAACAGTGAACTGGATTAACCAAGGTGATACAAAGAACACAAGTAAAGTAAAGAGACAGAACAAGAGAGTATGGGTTTCAAGGAGGCAGTATATTGCTTTCTCAAGTTCTTTTACAAGTGTTACAAAGCATAAAGAAAGATACAAAAACTTGAAATACTTATACTACAACCTACAACCGGCTATACTTTGAAAGCCAGCTGGATACAATTGACTAGACACTAACAAAATTAATTGTAGGATCAAAAGGCATATCTGCCTTTTGACCTTGTGACTATGACATGCCATAGCTCACATCCTTATACATTACAAAAAGGATAAAGTACATAAAGTGGAAAGTTACAGACTCAAGACCTCAATGTACGGTTACCAAAAGCATGGACCTTTTCACCAACTCATGTAAGTTGGTGACTTTACAGAGATGCAGCGGAAAAGGTGCTTTATGGAACAGTACATCAGATAAAGCATGTGTACTAAAGGTCTTTGGAAGAAATCTGTCTTCATAGGTTGAAGCTTTGGAAGACTTTGTCTCTGAGGCTTCGGAAGACTTCATGTTTGGCTTCGGAAGATATTGGTCTTGGCTTCGGAAGATTTTACACTTAGAGTATTTTCTAATGCATTGTGTAAAACTTCCGAAGCATTCTTCACTTCAGTACTTAGTGCATGTTGCAGAGACACTTTGGATGTTTTGGGTTGCATCAGACTTAAGGAATCCTTACAACTGTACAATTAATTCTAACGCTCTTACTCGTAGAGGCTTTTCTCTTTCTTTTCTACTAAAAGCATCTGCAACGACGTTTGCTTTGCCTGTGTGATATCGGATATCACAATCGTAATCATTTAACAATTCCACCCAACGGTGTTGTTTCATATTAAATCCTTCTAGTTAAAAATATGTTGTAGACTCTTATGATAAGTGTATATGATGCATTTGGTTCCATAAAGATAATATCTCCAAATTTTAAGAGCGAAAACCACAACTTCTAAGTCTAGATCATGGGTAGTGTTATTCTTTTCATCTACCTTCAATTGTCTTGATGCATAAGTTGACTTTATCATTCTGCATCAATACACATCCAAGACTTAGTGGAGAGGCATCACAATACACTATAAATCCATTAATTCCATTCGGTGGGGACAGTATGGGTGCACTACACAATCTTTGCTTTAGTAATTGAAAAGCTTCTTCCTGATCCTTGCTCCATTCGTATTTTCTATCTTTGCGAGTTAGTAGGGTCAGTGGTTGAGCTATCTTTGAAAAGTTTTCAATAAATCTACGATAATAACCAGCTAACCCTAAAAATTGTCGGACTTCCGTTGGAGATTTGGGGCTTCCCAATTTCTGATTGCGTCAATCTTTGCAGGAACCACGTGGATACCCTTTTCGTTAATAACGTGTCCGAGGAATCGAACTTCTCGAAGCCAAAACTAAAATTTTGCGTATAACTTTTCTTTCTTTAAGATGTTTAGGATTAGCCTAAGGTGTTGCTCATGTTCTTCCTTGAGCTGTGAATATATCAGAATATCGTCAATGTATACTATCACAAACTTGTCCAAGTAGGGCTTACAAACCCTATTCATGAGATCCATGAATATATTAGGTGCGTTAGTTAACCCAAACGACATCACTAGAAATTCGTAATGACCGTAACGCGTTCTGAAGGCTTTCTTTGGGAAGTCCTCTTCTGCTATCAGCAATTGGTGATATCCAGATCGCAAATCAATCTTTGAATAGTAACAGGATCCTTGGAGTTGATCGAACAAGTCATCGATTCTTGGTAATGGGTACCGATTTTTAATAGTAAGCTTATTTAATTCATGATAATCGATACACATTCTGAAAGATCCGTCCTTCTTTTTGATGAATAGAAACGGTGCTCCCCAAGGAGAAAAACTTGGTCGAGTGAATCCTTTGTCTAATAACTCTTGCAATTGTTTTAAAATTTTTGCATCTCAGAGGATGCTATCGATACAATGATCGAGCTACAGGCACGACTCCGGGTACCAGATCAATTCGAAATTTGATCTGTTTTTGTGGAGGTAATTCTGGTAAATCTTCGGGAAATACTTCTGGGTATTTTCGCACAACCGGAATGTCTTCAATCCTTCCCCTCCCCATTCTTAGTGTCAATGGCTTTCACTAGGAAGGTGGGATGTCCTTCACTTAAGTTTTTGTAAGCTTTTATGACATTAACAATCTTAAATGGAGATTTTCCCTTTTCTCCTTGTACGATTAGAAATTCTCCGCTAGGAGTTGGCAAGCGAATAATCTTCTCAAAACATACTATCTCAGCATGATTCCGGGAGAGCCAATCCATTCCAATGACAACGTCAAAACTTTCAAGAATCGACAGGTAACAGGTCGATACTAAAAAGATGATCATTAAGTTGTAAGGTGAAATTTTTTCCATTTTTCTACTTGGTTGTTTAAACCTTCCCTTCCACACTTTGACCTACCTCTTCAGAGCTAAAATATAGTAAGATATTAAATGTTAAAATCATGACTTAGAGAAGAAGGAAATATAGATAAAAGATTTAAAAAGACAAGATGACATGATTATTCATTATAAACATTTACTTCAAACTGTATATATATATATATATATATATATATATATATATATATATATATATATATATATATATATATATATATATATATATATGTTTCCATGAATATTAGAGTAGCAACTAGTCTAGGTTGCCCTAAATGACATTTTTTGTCAAGCATCACCAAGAAACTTACTATGGTTATCCTCTGTCATGGCCTTTCCCCTAACATCAGAAGGAATGTAACTTGGCTTTTTTTCCTTTCGAAGAGTTGATCCTTCATTTCAAAAATGGTATCTCCCAAATGGAGAAATGTTTATACATTCTCTTGTAAGAAACAAAGACTTGTATCATTGTCCAATTTAAAAATGAAATTCTCATACTTGATATCAAAAGAACTTCCACTATCAAGTAATACCCTTTTATTGTGAGATTCTCCGATCAAAGTTGTGATGATAAAAGGTTCTGTATATAAAGCCTTACCTCTGATGTAGTGAAAGATTTTACTTTCTCCATTAATAGTCCCATGTGGTTATTATGTCATTAAGTTCACTTCTAGACCCTTCCCTCATGCTCTTGCCACTTCTCTTATTCTAATTTGACTTAGTACTTTTACCATTGTTAGTTATGCTCGACATTCCTCCTTAACCACCAACAATCATCAGTATTATACCATATTCTTATGAAACTTGTACTACCTCTTATGATCTCTGGCTACATTAGTGTTCACAAGAGCGGTTGATTTAACTTAGTGTTTAGTATGGCCAATATCTCACTAGGTGTTCTAGTTAGTGATGAAATAGTGACCCTACATGTCCATGTACATACTTCTAGATAAGTGTACCTTGTTCAATGTCCTCATTAAACTTAGTGTTTAGTATGGCCATTGTAAGGAACGTCATCAGGGTAAAGGTGATAGATGATCTCATCTTTTAACTCCTTGCATGAATCCTACTCCCAATGGATCTTTACTAGCACCTTTGATTTTTAAAGTGTTGTATTTGTGATAAAGACTTGAATTACTAAATTGTTTCATTTTTAAGTGTGGAGGATTTTATCTTATCCTGCACATGCTAAAGCTAACTATTGCTACAAGTGTTCATTTACCATCTTATTAAAGCTACCAATTTCTCCTAACAAAAGATTTTTATATCACATGTTACACCATTCAAACATCTTTGTCACTTTACTCATCTAGCAAACATGAATATGCCCAGACGATCGTCCGCATTAGTTAGGCAATCATATTTGTCGATGGCATCTTGAAATTAACATAAATTTTCCCTAGGCTGTGTAGGTTGAGAACATGGGTCATTCTATTAAAGTATCGAACAATAAGGCTTGCTTAAGATATTGCCATGTGCGCCCATCCAATGATGGGCATGTACCCTCTCAATTTCATCTACCTCAACCATTGTACCCGAGCTATATTTGCTTCCTACCAAATTATTTGGCATTCTAATTTTCTGGCTAAGAGTCAAGTGTATTGTATCTCCAAATGCTTGGTTTGTTTGTAATTTCGTCTTCGCTTTTATTTCATATTACTCGTGTATCATCAAAAGCTTTTGATGTTCATCCCTTAGGCTTTCATGCTTGCTTTCTTGGGAAAATTGAAGAAATATTCATGGCAATGTGGGATGGGATAGCTATAATGGGTGTAGTATGGTCATTAGAGATAGTTGGGATCGAAGGGAAAATGGTGAAATCTGTAACCTTTAGTGTTTTCGTTATCTAAATGTTAACTTCATTATGTTCTTGTAAAAGCCTTTTTGTCATTAATGAAACTATGTGGGTGCATTAATACTTGTATCTTTTGTTTTACATTAATCTAAAAGTTAATGATTAAATTTATAATAATAATAATAATAATAATAATAATAATAATAATAATAATAATAATAATAATAATAATAATAATAATAATAATAATTACAACCTTTGATTCTTAGTTATGAATTTTAACATAAATGATACTAATAATAAAGATAATAATAATAAAAATAATCATTTATAAAAGTTAAATAAACTAATAAGATAAAAAAAATATTTAAAACTTAGAGTAAATAAATCAAGGGGGCATTAGTGTCAATTTAGAAACCTTAAATAGAAAGTTCATACATAAAATAATAAAACTAAAAACTATAGGGACCAATTGTTTAAACTTACAAAACCCAACTGTTAGGACCTGGTATTTGAACGAAATACCTAGTGATTAGCGTGTAAACCAGATCAAATAGTGCGAAATCCTATTTGATTGGCGATCCAATCAGTGAGAACACACGAAGAATCAATCAAGAATTGAAACTAACGTTAGAAGTCGATTGAGAATCGATCTAATGTGTTCTGTGAACTTGGAGAACGAATTGGGAGGTTTCTGGACGGCTAGTGTACGTCTGGAGTCGAAATAGAATGAATGCTTACGTTTTTCCATGAATTGGGTTGTATTTATAGGTTAGTATTGTTCATTCGGGCGACTGGACCATAAGTATGGTTCAGTCGTGCGATTGAACCATGCGGTTGATTCATCCGCACGACTGAGTGTTCAGTCGTGCGACTGAGCCAATCTTATGTGTCAATCATGCGACTGATCCAGTCTCCTGGTTCAGTCGTGCGACTGAGTCAATCGTATGAAGTTATTCATGCGTGTGGTCCATTCGCATGGGCCATTCGCATGAAAACTTCATTATGTTAAGTTTGAATGTATTAATTAATATAACATTATGTGTAAACATTCAAACAATCACAAACCTAATTAACCAATTCAATATCGACTCATTAATGAAATATTAGACATTACAAATCACAAACAATCAATATCATTTCATTAATCATTTCAAATTACATCAGAATCAGATAAACAAGATCTATTACATTTCATATCTTGATCTAGGGACATACATGCATCAACAAACTCCCCCTTGGACCTAGATCTCTCTATTGTCTTGCTTTTTGCATCACCTCCTTGTACTTCTTGTACTTCTCCTCTTTTGTGACTCTCGCGTGAATCTCAAACGCGAAGCAGAGTCGTATGACATTCTGGAACTGGAGGGCTTGTACAATATCCTGCGTATCATAGAACAGTGGCCACTTGTATAGCGTGTAGACATCATTTGCTGACAAGTTTGTAAGCCACATCAGGTCGAATACCCTGATCGTATCCATTTGGCCCTCTTTGTTTAGGACTATGACCGCTTCTCCTGTTCTCCAATCGTAGTACCACCACTTAAAGTGTGGAGTGAAGTCCTGTGGCATTTCCATGAGTGGGATTCTTGACATTGTGCGCGGAGGACTCCACTTCAACACTATCTTTGGCTTGCCAGTAATGGCATCAACCTCAGACCTTCTAATATACCTGGTAGGCTGTTCGCGTCTGAAGTTAACCCACCTGGTGTGGTACTCCTTCTTTAGGGCAGCCTCAAACCAGCCTGACATCTTCCTTGGGCAGCATACAAAAGCTTTAGCTTGGCCAGCTGGTTGAGGCTCAAAACCTGGTAGAGTCTTCAGATCATGTGGGAATCTGAAGTACTCTATGCCCTTTTCCCTCTTAACTACATATACGTTAAGATCCTCAAAATACGCCCATGCTATAATCCTGCCAGACACCTTATGATGTTTCTTGACTCTGTAGAGTTTGGTGTAGGCATCCAGTTTAGGTGCAGCGCGTTGGACTCTAACTTCCTCAAAACATGCAGCCCACTCAGCCTTTCGGATATCGACATCATCATTTGAGGCTTGGGCCGTTCCTTCTGCTTTCTCTGTTTCTTGCTCCATCTTGTCTAATACCTCAAAGGTATCGTTGACGAGGGATTCACCCAGATTGGGGACCACATTTCCCTCATTGTCAGCGTACTGAGGGTAGTGCTCGGCAGTGACGTCTTCAATCTCGATCTCATCAACATCGTTGAGCTCTTCATCACTGGTCGAGTCGCATGTCGGAGCATCTTTCACTATCTCATCTGGATTGAGCTTGAAGATCTCTGCGAGTTGCTCGTTTGATAAGTCGTGAATTATTTCCCCTTCTTCAGGGGTATAACTCATGGACCTCCTTACGATCCCTTGCAAATCAAGAATCATTGTTAGCTGAGTCTTGACCTGCTGAAGGGGAGCAACATCAAACTCATCCCTTTGGTAATTTGGATCTGTTTGATTACAACATTCAACACATCAACCATTAGTAATTAATCAAAACAGAAATGCATTAACATTAATATAAACATTTAATACATAGGTTTCAATACATGATTCCAATACAAAAGTAATTAAATACATAAACATCTAGTCTTTACTTTTGTCCTGGATCATCGTCTCGTCACTTGGTGGAGCAGAGGAAGAAGCTGGTTGGTCTTGTCTGTTCTTTGACCTCCTCTCTTGACCTGAAGCAGAGGCCGATGCAGCTGCATCCCCTCCTTCTGCCTCATCATCATCATCCTTCTCCTCTCTCCTTTTTCCTTCAGTTTCTTCTCCTCCTCTGTCTCATCCTCATCATCCTCATCATCATCTTCATCATCATCATCACCATCATCTCCGTCCCCCTCCTTGATCTTCAAGGGCTCCTCCTTAGATCCCTTGAGCTTTAACATGATCGTCTTCTTCGCCTCCTCCAACTCCTCTATCTTTTTGGTAGATGTGACACTATGTGCTTGGAGTTAGGCTATCTCATGGCTCTGAGCAGCCATCTGTTGGGCCTGCTCCTCTATCACTCGAGCCTGCTCTGCAATCTGGTGAGACTGTGCAGCAGTCAGGTCAGCAAGCTGGCGGATCTGAGCCGCCTTCTCCTCATCTGCAGCTAATAGGCGCATCACCATCCGATTGAGTGCAGACAGCTATTCCTCTACCCCAATTGGAGGTAGAGGAGATCCATAAGTATGAGAGGGATGAGCTGAGGGTCCAGCTTGGTGGGTAGTGGTGGTGGTGGTGGCTGTAGTGAATATGGGTCTGTGAAATGGTGGAGGTGATGTGGGAGTGAAAGATATGGTGGTAGATGGAATCTGTACAGTGGTGGGAGGTGTGGTGGTGGCTGTGGTAGCTGTGGTGGCTGTGGTGGCTGTGGTGGTGGATGGTGTGGCTGTGGAAGTGGTAGTGGTGGTGGTAGCAGTAGTGGCTGTAGTGGTAACAAAGGTCAAACGTCGCTTCTTCTTCTTCTGACCATGGGGCTGAGCCATCCTTTTCCTCCTCGTCCCCGTTGAGGTGGATGCTCCCCCTACAACCCTGCCAGCTGACCCCGGTGCATAACTCAGATCGGTATCTGTCTCTCCTGAGTCTCTTGGGCGTTCACCAACCGCCCTTAGCCCATGTTCTGTGGGAACAACTTTGCTTCCCACAGTTCGTGTTAGGGGCTCCTCGTCCGACTCCTCTTCCTCCACATTGGGAACAAAGTCCTGATGAAATCCAACTGCCTCGGCTATGTCTCCGGCTGGGGCAGACACTGGAGGTTTAACATCAGAAGCTGTGCCTCTCGGTGGAGTAGGCATATCATCCCCAGCGTCCCCACTATCGTCATCATCTGAATCATGCTCTGGGAGCAGTAGCCTCTCATCATCAGAATCACTATCCTCATGATGCCATTTGCGTCTCCCCGGCGCCACATATCTCTCTTGGCCAGGTGGCCAATCAACCTCTTAACCTGGGGCTTCACCTGCTTGCCCCTATACACCCTCATACGACCTAAAGTCGTGTCATCCATAATCTCCAAGGCAACTGCATCATGACTCTCCTTGGGTAGAAGTGGCAGCTTCTCGTTGAAGATCAGCTGAAGAAACCTGGGGTACATACAAAACCCCTCCTTCCCCTTAGCCTCCAAGTTCTCCACAAGATACGAAAAAATCATACTAGAAAAGCTGAAAGGGTGGTTCAGCACCAGTGCCACGTAGGCATTCTGAATCTGGTCTGATAGGTCATCGAACCCACCCCTCCTCGAAGCAATGCACTTAAGGATCACATGCGCCAAGTACTTGTACTGGGGGCACAGGTTGCTCTTGTTGAGCACACCCGAGTTTATGTCCCCAGCGTACTTGATCCTCAGAAAGCATCCTCGGACAGTCAGTGGATGTAATCTGGTGGGGTGATCAGCATCGTCCCCAAACTCAAGAACTCTCTGGATGTCTGCAGCAGTAACCTCGATATCATGACCCAGAATGGAGCTCCGAATACTGTAGGGCTCACGAGAACGATCCACGGAGGCATTCTCCCAAATGCCTGGTGTAATGATCTGTAGGGCGTGCATGGTGTAGATATAGCCTTATGTATCCGGGAACGTCTAAGGAAAGCTATAATCTCTGTGAACTCGGCCCCGTTCCGAGTAGTATGATCCAAGTGAGCACATATTGTGCTTTGGATTAATGGACCATCTATCCGCCGTTTTCCTAAAACACAAGACACAGAACTATAAGTACATAATACATCAAAAATTCAGTTCTAAGTGTAATGTTTAAATTCATTCTGATTCATTCGTGCGAATGAATCATGCGACTGAAGTCAGTCGGTTGTCCTTTCATGCGACTGAGCTCATTCGGTTGAATGTGACATGCGACTGAGTTCAATCTGCTGACTGAGTCTGCGATTGGTTCAGTCGGCCGACTGAGCTCATTCGCATGGTTCATTCGGCCGATTGACCCAATCGCAAGATTCAATCGTGCGATTGGAGTTCATCCGGACGACCAGTCGCCTGTCCCACTGTTCAGTCGCCTGTGGTTCGAATCTTGACCAAAACAAGTGATTTATCATGGGTTACCGGTTCAATAGACTCGCCATTTAGTCACAATAACCTATTAAACTTAATTTTAACATTTTGCATAGTTTAGGTAGGTTATTAGGTCATGTTCAGTCCGTTTCTTGTTTTCATTCGAATATCACCAAATTAGGGTTCCAATCCTTCTTTTTTCGGTGCGTTATCAATGCCATCTACCTGTATATAAGTCAACGAACGTCAGAAGATCAACAGCAATGTAAAAACAAGGTCTAATGAAATTTTGGCAGAGTAACGGGAAGAAGTGCGATTTGGGAGCGATTGGGAGTGATGAGTAAAATGCGATCGACTGTGCCCTTTAAATACTGAGTCTGAGTTCAATCGGCCGACTGGCTCATTCGCTCAGTTCATTCGGGCGACTGAGGCTCAATCGTGCGATTGGCCCAGTCAGTCGCATGCAGTTGACCGACTGAGGTTCAGTCGGTCGACTGACTCAATCGTACCCTTTCATTCGCATCTTCAGTTGACCGAATGAGTCTCAGTCGGTCGACTGACTCATTCGCCCCCTTCCAATCGGTCGAATGGGTCATTCTGATAAGCCATTCGTGTGAATGGCTCAATCTCATGTCCAGTCATGGGAGCCATTCGCATGGTTGGTCCATACTCATGGTCCAATCGTGCGAATGGGTCACACTTAGTAAATTTTCTGCCATTTTGAACAACTTACATTTAAAACCCTTTTAACTTTTGAGATTAACATTATGAGCATTGATCATCTCAGACATGATCATTTTAACTTGAAAACTTTTTGATCACCTCAGACGTGATCCTTTTAAACAATTTAGTCACCTCAGACGTGACTGTTTTAAACACTTTGTCACCTCAGACGTGACTGTTTTAAACTTTGAAAACTCATGTGGTCATCTCAGACATGACCCTTTTAGTTGAGTTGATCCCTTACTGATTTTCATGATGTAGTCCGACAAACAAAACAAACTGACATGACTAACTAAATTAGAAGATTAAACTTAAGTATAAAAATGAAACTTGTTTTTGGCTTTTTATGAGAGATAAATCCTAAGATAGAAATCTACGGGATTTGGTTCCGGAATAGGCAGCTTCAATTTAGATTGACCACACCTGGACCAATTCAATTTTGGAATCATACAGGCAAGTCAAATCATTTGGGACTTGTTATCAAAATCTTTTGATGCTCAATTCTTGGTTTTCATCCAGAGTCGTTAGCAACTTTAGGAAATCATACTGGAACTCTTAGATTACCACATTGATTTGAACTTTCAAGAATTGCAGCCACAATGATTGTCAATATGTTTGTCCTCTTAAATCCATACACAGACTTTTGACACAGACTGGTGAGTTTTAGGTTTAATTATTTCAACTAACATTTGTGGATCCCACACTTATATGGTAATCAACATTCCTCAGGAGCTTTTGAGTGGTCTACGGGTATTATTACAAGAAGAGACTATTCTTAGAGCTTTCAAAGAGAAGCCAGTCCTCAGGTCAGTGCCATCGCACAGCAGAGAGGCGGCAAACAACAATGAATTCTAGAATATCTAGGTTATGCTTATCCTCAGGTCAGTGCCATCGCACAGCAGAGAGGCACACAACCTATCTCCTTGTTAGAGCAGCTTAATTTTATTTTGCACAAAATGCACCAACAACATAAGTCATTAGCTTGATAGCATTTGTCTTTCATTTTTTTTCTTCTTTGCTCTATTTATGGTCATCCGCACACATTCGTGGCGTTTACATGCTCATTACCCCTTATTGGAATATTGTTGATTGTGTTAACCAGTGATAAGATGGAAGCCCACAGTCAGTTGAACAACTTAGTTTGATCTTGAGATCACCAGTCAGGTCTAATCATCTATTGTGTTGAATCTACCGACATATCATTTGTGGTCTAGCAACCTCTAGGTCTACTCTCGTTGTGTTACCTTAGGAGTTACCAGTTTTTCTATCATCTTCCCTTTTATATTGCTTAGACTACACAGACTTATACTTTGAATTTTTGCATCTTTTCTAAATTAAAATTTTAAAGTCCCTCTTGATTTGTTCCTGTGTACTATCATTTTCCAAAGGGTTTGAATCGGTATCACAGATACGATCTACCTTATATCAGCTTCCCACTCCTTCTCCCTCGTTTTTTTTAATGTTACTTGCTGACTTATTCTCCCCCTAAAATACTAAAATCATAACTGGTTTAATTATTTTAGGATTTTAATAAACAGCAAAATAACATGAGTTTAATTTAAACAGACTAAAATAAACAAATAAAAATAATAAAAGAAAAATTAACTAAACCAACATCGGACTACACATGATCATCATCAGGAATAACATCACTTTTCTTTTTAACGCCGTTGACCTCTAGCAAATATTGAAAACGTGGTTTATCAAAAGCTTTAGTATAGAGGTCAGCGCGTTGAAAATCAGTATTAATTTTTACCACATCAATTAAGTTCTTTTCAAAACAGTCTCTTATGAAATGGTATTTAATACCGATATGTTTGGTCTTAGGATGTTGGACCGGATTTTTAGTTACTGCAATTGCAGCAGAGTTATCAACAAAAATAGGAGTAGAAGAGAACTTTAAACCGTAATCCCGCATTTGCTGTTGAATCCAGATGATTTGTGAACAGCAACTTGCAACAGCAACATATTCGGCTTCACAGGTTGACAATGCAACCGATGTCTGCTTCTTACACTGCCAGGTAACTAATCTTCTCCCAAAGAATTGACACCCTGCTGATGTAGACTTGTAGTTCATCTTGCAGCCCCCGTAAGTCACTATACGCCGTGAGCTCAAAGTCATCATCATGAGGATACCACAACCCAAGTGTGGGTGTACCCTTCAGATAACGAAAAATCCTCTTGACCCCGATCAGATGGTTGACCTTAGGCTTAGCCTGATATCTAGAACATAAACATGTAGCATACATGATATCAGGTCTTGAGGCAGTGAGATACATGAGGGATCCAATCATTCCTCGGTACATCGTGGCATCCACTAGATCTCCATTTTCATCAGGTGCTATATCGTGATTCGTAGCAAGTGGAGTCCCAGCAGCAGAAGCATTCTCCATGTCAAAACGACTGAGAATGTCTCCTACATACTTGGTCTGATGTAGAAAGATCCCATTTGGTGTCTGATCCACCTGTAACCCGAGAAAGAACTTCATCTCCCCCATAGCACTCATCTCAAACTCTTTCTTCATAACTGCTTCAAACTCTTTGCATAACTCTTCGTTCTTTGAACCGAAGATTATGTCATCGACATAGATCTGTACGAGCAGTAGGTCGCCATCTTTTTCTTTGATGAACAGCGTGCAGTCAATGACTCCCCTGCGAAAGCCGTGTTTCACAAGATGAGTCGAGAGTTTCTCATACCAGGCTCTTGGAGCTTGATGAAGCCCGTATAAAGCCTTGTCGAGTTTGTAAACTCTATCCCGATGATAAGGATCTTCAAATCCCTCGGGTTGACTGACATAGACTGTTTCTCTGATTTCTCCATGAAGGAAGGCACTCTTCACATCTAATTGGTAGACTTTAATCTTCATGTACGATGCATAGGCAAGGAAGATACGAATGGCTTCCATCCTTGCCACGAGTGCAAACACCTCATTGTAGTCAATTCCCTCGACTTGGCGAAAACCCTGAACCACCAATCGAGCTTTGTTCCTGATAATGACCCCTTGGTCATCCTTCTTGCATTTCAAGACCCATTTGGTGCCAATGACTTTAGCACCTTTAGGTCTATCTACCAGAGTCCATACACCTAACTTCTTGAACTGAAGAAGTTCTTCTTGCATGGCACTCACCCACGCCTCATCATTTAGTGCATCACTGACATTTTGGCTCAAACTGCGAGACAAAACACCGATAAGCACCATCATGAATATATCCCTTCTCCATAACTGAGGCGTAATCAGCTGAGTATAGCTGATTTCAGGTTTGTACTCCTGATCTGACATCCCCAATGACATTGTCTAGGGGATGATAGACGTTTAGTCGTGATCCTGGAGTAGTAGGAACAGCTACCTCAGAGCCAAGATTATGAACATTTGGTTCTGCATCTGAGGTAGTTGGAGTTTGAGGTTCCGAAGTCGAAGGTGCATCACTGGTAGATGCTTGTGGACTTTCAGGAACTGGAACCTGTTCCTCCTGACTGTTCTGGTCATCTTCTTCAGCTTCATCTTCAGAGGAGGAGTCACTGTCGTCGACTACTCCCCCTGACTGAGTAGATGATTCTCCCTGTGAGCTAGATGGTGTATTCAAGATATCATACATCATTCTAGTAGCTAACTCGTCATCCGAGGGAGAGAGAGGGATGTTGAAGGACTTGAAGAATCCATCATAGTCGAAAAAGTAGGCGGGTCCTTTGCCAGTAGGTGGTGTGGTATATCTCTGAACGTCAACATTACACCACACTTCTACTAGACCCGTTGAGTTGTTGTAAACTCGCTTGTTCGGTATGTTGTATCCTAGAAAGATTCCTTCATCATGCCTTCTCGCTGAATTTACCTTCTTGTGTCTTCTTCAGAAGTGTGCACGGCGCGCCAAATGGTTCGAGATACTCCAAATTCGGTTTGCGTCTTTGTAGTAGCTCGTAACATGTCTTTCCGTGGCGCTTGACTATCAGAACTCGATTCAGTGTATAACATGCATTCGCCACTGCCTCATTCCAGAATTGGATAGGCAGTTTCGAGTCTGCCAGCATAGTCCGTGCTGTCTCTATCAAGCTTCTGTTCTTTCTCTCAGCAACGCCATTCATCTGAGGCGTGTAGGCAGAAGTGAATTGATGCACAATTCCCTTTTCCTTGCAGTAAGCCTCCATCCACTGGTTCTTGAATTCCGTCCCGTTGTCTAAGCGTACTTGTCTAACCTTCAGCTTGTAGAGAGATTCCAGTGTGGTTACTAACTCCTTGAATGACTCAAATGTTTCTGATTTGGACTTCAGAAACATTACCCAAGTGAACCTTGAGTAGTTATCAGTGACCACAAAACAGTACAAGTCGCCTGCAATGCTCTTTGTACTGACTGGACCAAACAGATCCATGTGAAGAAGTTCAAGAGGAAGTTCTATTGAATGAACTTTCTTTTCCTTATGAGACTTCTTTGTCTGTTTGCCTTTCTTGCAAGCTACACAAAAATCAGGAAGCTGGAAGTTCTTGACATTAACTCCTCTCACTAGATCCTTCTGAATCAAGTGAATCATCTTCCTTTGACTAATGTGTCCCATTCTCCTATGCCAGGAGATGGAATCCTTCTCAGTAGCTTTAGATAGAAAACTGAACCTCATGATCCGTTGTAGAAGCTGTTGACAGATCCAAACATAAAGGTCTTTATATCTTGAAGCAGTCATCAGAACTTGGTCCTCTGGGATCACGTAGTCTTTCTTCAGCACGTAACACTTCTTGTTGTCGAAGATGACCTTAAATCCCTTATCACAGATTTGGGAAACAGAAAGTAAGTTATTTTGAAGTTGTTGAACGTAGTTCACCTTATCAAACTTAACTTTCTGATTTCCCACTTCTCCCTGAGCTGTGATATAGCCTCCCTTGTTTCCAGCAAACGAAACATGCCCTCCTTTTATTTGCTTGACGTTTGATAAAAGGGCCCTGTTTCCTGTCATGTGCATGGATGCTCCGCTGTCTACAATCCACGTGTTAGTTTTAGCACTGTAGCGAACACCCTGCACATACAAAATAAAGAATTAGTTTAGGTTAGGAACCCAGCCTTTACTGGCTTGGGTTTCCCAGAGGCATCACACATCATGAATTCAACCATTGACCCTTAGAGGGTGAGGGTAGCTCAGGTTCCTTCTTGTCATCATATCAGACACAGAGGATGACTTCTCTTTCCATAAGCCAGATTTGTGCAATGCCTGTTTTGATAAACAGTCGACTGGCTACAGGTTGAACTTTAGGTTCACTAGTTCTTCTAGGTGGAGTTAAAGAACTCCTCTTAGAAGACCTAGGTTTTGAGTCCTGAAGTTCAATTTCTCCTAGGTGTCTGATAGTAAGGACAATAGGAAGCAATGTGTCCACATTCTCCACAGTTGTAGCACAACCTGCTATCAACTTTATGATTAAACTTTCTTTGTGGAGACGTGTGTGACACTCTAGTAACATCACTCCATTTAGGTTTTGACTCTGGTTCTTTTGAATTTTCTCTTGTTTAACAAAGTTTACTAATGTTTTAACATGTTTAACATCTTTTTCCTTTTGGTTAACTGGTTTTTGACTTGAAACATGTGAAAGATTAACATTAGAAGTCTTTTAGGTTCTGATTTGACTCTGTTTGACCCTGACGTAGTTTAACCTTTTCAAATTCTTTTTCCAGATTAAACAAGGCAATTTACCCTTTGCCTTTGAAGTGGCATCCTTTTGTTTGTTTCCAGATTCAATAGATGAACATGAGGAATCTGGATCACTAACAAGAGGAGTAGACACCACATATCCTTGATGGGGTTATTATTTATGGTCTACTCTTAGTGTTCATCAAGGTCTCAGGTGGTGGTGGAACCACTTTTATAACCCAATCCCTCCCGTTGTTTCTTTCTCTCCCTAAGTGTGGACAATGTGTGATGAACTTGTCCAACTGTGCAGTTTCTGTTTTAATGAGTTACTTCTACTCTAGAACTGCCTTTTGTTTCTTAGTGTTTTCTAGGGAGTTTAGATAGTACTAATGTCATTAGCTTGGTTAAATGCAACTACTTCGGTTTCCCTAAGCTGTTTAGTCAAAAGGTCTATCTTTTTCTTGTAAACTATGCTATTTTGTTTAATACTCTATTAGCCTCAGTGCACAGTTGCAAATCTTTTACTAAGTTATCATTATGATCTAATAACCTAGCAATTTTTCATCTATGCTATTTCTAAAAGTATCACAATCAGAACAAGCATGATTATCAAACATTTGGTCAGTGGTACTTACCTGAGTTGGTTCAGAAGAGTTAGCCATCAACGCAGCATCAGATGTCTCTGGTTCTGGTGATTCTGTCTTTTTCTTCTGTGGTAGTCTCCTCTTTAGGCTTGTAACTGACCTCAGTTGCAGTTGTCTCTTCAATATTTGACATCGCTATCTCAACTGCTAGATCTCCTTCACTCGCGGAATCATCGTCAATGTCTTCTACACTTGCAATGTTTGATTCCCCTGGAGAGACAAACCTAAAGCTCCAATCCTGTCCTTCATCATCATGAGCAGTCAAGGCTTTTGGATCCTTGCTTGATGAAGTAGAACTAGTAGCTTGCTTGTCTTGGCGAGTGAAGGACGAGAATGGGTTCCCGTTACCCGTCTTCTTTGGCTTGACACATTCTCTCTTGAAGTGCCCCTTCTCTCCACAGTTGAAGCAGGTCACTTTACTCTTGTCAAAGCCAAATGTGGTATCCTTAGTAGCTACCAAGTTCTGTCCGGTCTTTTTAACAAACTTCTTCGCCCTCCGGACAGCACTAGCTAAGGCCCACATTATGTCCATCCTCTCAAGCTCCATTTCGTCCACCTGCTCGTAGTCCTCGTCTGCCAGATGGCAGTTTCCAATCTTCCCAGCAACAAGTCCATCATAAGAATGAACCACTGCAGCCAAAAGATCCATGTGCTCTCGAGCTACTTCCACAGTCACATTACCGAGGTTCTCGGTCTTCAGTTAGTAGCATTTGCTTCAGATCCAATATAGTGGGTACAAGAAGACCCCGACGTGTCTGATCCTGAAGGAGAAGCATGTGAAGGACCCGATGAGCTAGACACAAATGCAGTCTGGAGAGGTGCTCCAGATGTCTTAGCTTGAGGCGTGGCATTGTACAAAGCTGGATTTGAGTGTACGAAGACTTCTGAGCTCTGTACTTCATCCTAAGTGCTTCTTCTCGCAACTTTAGAATGAAGTCATTTATATCCAGCTTTGCCAGCATTCCATTCTGTCTCAGGTTAGACACGAATGAAGCCCACTTTTCAGGCAATCCGTCTGCAAAGTTAGTAACTTTCTCTTCCATGGTAGTAGCCACCCCATGTGTATGCAGTTCACTCATCAGATGGTAGAATCTATCTATAACATCGTCTAAACTCTCGTTTCCCATCGATGAGAAGTTATCGAATTCCTTCTTTAACTCCTTAGCCTTGATTGCCTTCAACGAAGCATTCCCGTCGTACCTCTTTTCCAGCTCAGCTCATCCCATAGTTTCTTGGACTGCTTATTCTCTGAGTACTGGTGGAAAATGTCTTTAGGGATAGACTGTGTAATCAATGCATAAACTCTCTTCTCTGCATTGTATTTAACTTTCTGCGCGTCTGTCATCCCTCCTAACGTTAGCTTTACTCCATCAGCTCCCACCGGTGTACTATACCCAATCTCGATGGCTTCCCACAGATTCGGATCCACTCCATTGAGGTAGATCTCAAAACGTTGTTTCCAGTGGGGAAACTCATCTAACGTTAAGAGCTTTGGTGGTTTATTATGATTACCCACCTCACTCTCAAGTAACAGCAGGTTCTGGATCCTAGAGTCCTTCCCAGCAGTAAAGGCTGACATTTGATCTTCCATGTCGAATAACTTTAAGTCTACTAAAACAAACTGTCAACTGGTGCGACTGAAGGATGCGATTGGTCTATCCGTGCGTATGAACTATGCGACTGGTTCAATCGTGCGGCTGAACTAAGCGATTGGTTCAGTCGTGCGAATGAAGCTGGTGCGTATGAACAATGCGAACGAACGGTTCAATCGTACGAATGAAGATGCGACTAGGTCCAATCGTGCGTATGGGCAATGCGAATGAAGTCCAGTCGTGCGAATGGCTCACTCGTGCGACTGAAGCTGCTGTTTTGCGAAAATTTCTAGGTTAAACGTGTTTTAGCCGTAAAAATTCGAAATTTCGCAAGGTCTAATCGCCTAAGTCCGTAGAAACCAAACTTTGATGAGCAGGGAACGTCCAAGATCACTTTTGACACCAAAGATTGCGTTTTAGTTAGAAAAACACAACTTTTTATCAATCTTGATTGAATCACACGTAATCAAGAGCCAAAGCTCTGATACCACTTGTTAGGACCTGGTATTTGAACGAAATACCTAGTGATTAGCGTGTAAACCAGATCAAATAGTGCGGAATCCTATTTGATTGGCGATCCAATCAGTGAGAACACACGAAGAATCAATCAAGAATTGAATCTAACGTTAGAAGTCGATTGAGAATCGATCTAATGTGTTCTGTGAACTTGGAGAACGAATTGGGAGGCTTCTGGACGGCTAGGGTACGTCTGGAGTCGAAATAGAATGAATGCTTACGTTTTTCCACGAATTGGGTTGTATTTATAGGTTAGTATTGTTCATTCGGGGTGGACCATGTAGTTCATGGAGACACCATAAGTATGGTTCAGTCGTGCGATTGAACCATGCGGTTGATTCATCCGCACGACTGAGTGTTCAGTCGTGCGACTGAGCCAATCTTATGTGTCAATCATACGACTGATCCAGTCTCCTGGTTCAGTCGTGCGACTGAGTCAATCGTATGAAGTTATTCATGCGTGTGGTCCATTCGCATGGGCCATTCGCATGAGAACTTCATTATGTTAAGTTTGAATGTATTAATTAATATAACATTATGTGTAACCATTCAAACAATCACAAACCTAATTAACCAATTCAATATCGACTCATTAATGAAATATTAGACATTACAAATCACAAACAATCAATATCATTTCATTAATCATTTCAAATTACATCAGAATCAGATAAACAAGATCTATTACATTTCATATCATGATCTAGGGACATACATGCATCAACACAACCCCCCACCACTTCTCTCCTCTCCACCGATTTTCCCGCTGCTTGCGACGAGGCTTCGGCATGGCGCAGGTTAACCCAAAAAACCCCAAATGCTTAAATTCTTTGACTTATCCAAACGAAATCACCTTCAAACCATTTTGAACCTATTAATAATACGCATTAATAATTCCAACTTAATGCGATTTTTGGAGTCGCTTGAGCTCGGTAACCGAGCTCATCATCAATCTTCTAAAACCTTTCTATTAAACTCAATCTAATCAATTAATAGGAACCTAAACGATCGTCCTAACATTCCTAACTATTCGAATTTCAATTTCATTCGAAACACACACTCATCACCTTTGTATCTTATCTTTTTCCCTCACGACCTGCAAGTTAGTCGCGTTCATTTCGTGGACATTCGACTGAAATGGGTTAGGGCTTCTCATTATCATCACCCAAGGAAGTTTCACACACGCATTTAATTGGATTATTATCAACGAAATCGGTTTGAAGCAGATTCTTTTAGTCACGACTTAGATTCTTGTTTTTCATCAATTCATCTTCAATTCAGGTAATTCATACATCCACATGCTCGATTCAGAACTATATTAATATGTTATAAATCAAAATAAAAAATTAATTAATTCATTAACTAAATTTTCAAAATTATTAAATTATTTTTATAAAGATTTTAAACTTATATTCTTAAATTTAGATATTTTTTTCTTTACAAAGGTTATAAAACATTATTAAGTCATTATTTGATTAAATGTCATAAATCTACTATGGCTCAAACTTAGACTATTTCAACACTTTAAATATATATGTTATAAATACTTTTATTATAGTTATGCAAATGATTACTTAAATAATTATTTAATAAATAATTATTTATTTATTTATTTAAAAACTATGCTATAGATAGTTTTAAATTATTACTTCCTTTCACACTTTATATTTAATCTATTTAAATCAATTACTATAAATTAAATAATTACTTTCACAAATCAATTATTATTGTTCTCAATCTTAATTATTGATTATTCCATCTTTATTGAATCAAAACATAATCTATTACATTATTTTATTTAACTTAGTTTTAAAATCCCAAAATCCAATTGAAACTCTAATTTATATTTTAGTCATTAATTATATCATTATACTAATCCTAAGACACTAAAACCTTTGGTTGAATCGAGAAGAAACAATTGGAGCACTCTTATTTTCTTGTATTCTCTTAAGACATCTTCTATATCTTGTGAGTTTTCATGCCCTTTTACCTTTTTCACACCTTTTGAGGTGAAACATGTTAACGTTATAAACTTACACTTGTAACATCTTAATACTTGTAAATGCACTAGAAATTCGTATTAAATCTTGTCATGGTTATTTGCAATATTGTGAGCCTTATATGATAGACATTTTGTTTAAACAATCATTAACTATTGTTAGCCTAGCGACGTCATAGATTGGGCTTGACAAGCCTATTTGGTGCTAAAGCCGAGGTTATTGTTGCCGGCTCCTAATGACATATGCTTGTTGATCATGGGAACCAAGTACACTTAGCTAATCGTTTTAACTAATTTGGCCATCTTGTTAAGGTTTGATTGTATCATTATGTTATCTATAACCTGCATTATTCGTAACCGATGACATGATTGCTACTTTTAAACTTTTATATGTATGTATGCATAACCCATGGAAACTCACCAACATTCAATTGTTGACTTTATTTTAACACATGTTTCAGGGAACGCCCAAGGTTGATGTTTGATTTTGAAGTATGGATACATCTAGGGTTGGACCTAGAAAATAAAAGACATGCTTTTAATTTGAAGTTATTAAACTTATGTTATGTTTTGGAATAATATTTACATTTAATGGTAGTGTTATGTGGCTTGAACAATCTTAACTCTCACATCTCAACGTTTCGCCGTAAGGTTGGGGGTGACAGATTGGTATCAGAGCCCATAACTATAGGGATTTAGGTTATTAGAAAGGGTGATCTAGACTATAGTTAATGTATGAACCCAACATGAAAGATCTTTATGATCTTGTAAATCTATTTAGTACATGTTACATAATGCTACCTGTTTAGGAGGGCCTCTAAATGTGCAACATGATGCTTTTAGCTAGAATTGCCCTTTTAATTTGAAAACTTGATTGCCTAGTCTCCCGTTAAACGTATTCTTAACCCCTTATCCTCACGGCGATGAATTTTCTTAAACTTGTTCTCGATGACACGTGGGATCGTACGCACTATATCAAAAGATTCAAATATCTAGACTCTATGTCTAATCTATGAAAATCTCATCAAGGTTTTAATTCCATTAGCCTAAAGGAAATTGTGTGACTCATAGACACCTGTATTCTATATTTCCTAGCATAAAGCCCTCGGGCTAAGGTAAGCATGTCGCATAAATCCCAATCAACCGTGGGACTAGTTATGCTTACCTGGGGATTTCCGAGATGAGTGATAAACTATGGTCAACATACACAAGTTCCTAAGGCAAATTGGGGTTAAGTCACCTTGACGTGTCAACGTTTCCAAATGGTTATGTGTTACCAAATGGAATCATTTCATGTGTGTTTTTATAAGTCCTGAATAATTCTTGCTTGATTTACTATCTTTACCTTAATATTTACATATCTAACTTACTTTGTATCCAGCACGTCACGCCATCATGGAAAGCGTGGTAGCTCGGACCGCAAAATGGCCGCTATGATCGCCCGACAAATGGTTGTCGTCCTTCCACCATGGTCGCCGAACTGATAGCACTTTTATGACAAATGCTAGTAATAAAACAAATAGTAATGGACAAGGAGAGAATAGTGCAAATCAAGGAAGAAATAACCAAATCTATACGTTCAAGCACTTCTCGAGTGGTTTGAAAGTATGGAAAACACCTTCATCAATAGTGAGTGTCCCGAGGCACTCAAGTCCGTTATGCCACTAGTGTGCTACAACAAAGAACACTTACGTGGTGGAATAGTGAGAAAAGGAATCGAGATGTTGATGTTGTGTTAGCACTGACATGGGATGAGTTCAAGAACGTTGCAATCCAAACGTTTTTGCCCAAGGAGTGAGCTACAAAAGCTTGAGGAAGAATTGCAGGACCGTTTAAGGGATGGTCACTTATAACACAAGACACAATGAGGAGAGTGAGTTAGAATACTTAACAAATCAAATAGGGAACTAGTAACTAGTTACACTTGATACAATGAACAGAGTAATAAAGAGACAGAACAAGAACAAGATAACACAAGTGTTTGGTTTTCAAAAATGTTGTATATTGCTCTCAAGTTCCTTACAAGTGGTACAAAGCATAAAGAAATATATAAGGGACCTAAGATAATTTATACTACATCCTACAGCCGGCCATACTTTGAAGGCCAGCTGGATACATGATTTAGACAACAACAAAATCAATGTAGAGTCAAAAGGCAGATTGCCTTTTGACTAGTGACTATGACATGCCATAGCTCACATCCTAATATATTAAAAAAATGATAAAAGTACATAAAGTAGAAAGTAAAAGACTCAAGACCTCAATGTACAGTTACCAAAAGCATGGACCTTTCACTAACTTGTGAAAGTTGGTGAGTCATCAGAGTTGCAGCGAAAAGTGGTCTAGCTTTATGAAAAAAGGTACATCAAATAAAACATGTACTCGAAAGTCTTCGAAAGAAATCTGTCTTCATGTGTTGGCTTCAGAAGACTTTGTCTTTGAAGCTTCGAAAGACTTCATGTTTGGCTTCAGAAGATGTTGATCTTGGCTTCGGAAGATTTCACACTTAGAATATTTTCTAAGGCAGAGTGTGAAACTTCCGAAGCATTCTACTTAGTACTTTTGTGCATGCATGCAGGATAGACTTTGGATGTTTTGGATTGCATCAGCCTTATATGAAACCTTACAAACTCCCCCTAGGTTGATGCTACCAAAACATTTGAAGACTTCAGATATTAGCAGTCCTCATCATGATGACGACCAATCCTTTCTTCATTAGATGGTCAGGATCACTCAGACTCTCATAGTATCTTCTCATCTCAAAGAGATCCTGCAGAGGTAGATTGAACATATCTTGCCATGTATAGACATCTTCAACACCTTGATCTCTGATAACATGCCATCTCTTTGGATTAGTATTGTAAGTCCAGGATAAGATAGGTCTTCCTGATGCTAGAGGAACTACTTGAATAGGAGTTGGTGGAGCTTCCTCTTGTTGCACATCCTCAGGATGTTCTGACTCATCCTGAGGTTTGGAGATGGATGCCTCTTTCTTCTTCTTCTTCTTAGACTTTGATTTAGAAGCCATCCTTTTTCTCCTCTTTGAACTCTTTAACTGAGAAGACTGGCCTGCAGTACCTTGTTGATCGTCCTTGTCTTTCTTAGTTGGGTCTTCCTCTCTCACAGGTTCAGATTGAGAGGGGACAGAACCCTGCTATGGATCAGAAGACGAAGCTTGCTGAGACTAAGCAGGAGGTCCAGGTTGTGTTGTCTCAAAAGGTTCAACCTTAACCTCCGCTTCTTGAGGGACCTGACTTGGTGGGGAGTGTAAGTCAATAAGTTATCCTTTGTTAATCTTCTGCTTGATCACCCTAATATGCTCATCCATAGTGGATAGAGACATAGGGCCAAGTCTCCTTCCGGAGAATCTTTATAACTTCAAGAAGCTTATCATCCTCTGCCTATCAACAGACTTCTTTTGGCTTTTCTGGATGATGTCTCTTGACTTGGCAGCTTCTTCCCTCATCTTCCTCTTTGTTGCCTTTTGTTCTTTGAGCACTTGAAGTTCAAGTTGCTTGAGATACTCAAACTCAATGTACTCAAAGGACAAGGGAAGAAGTGCAGATGCCTGGTAGAGACCTATGACACTCAAATAACCAATCATATTTTGCCTCTCAGTTTCTTTGTCCACCTAAGGTTCAGGAGTTGCCACATTCTCTTTGCACACGGGCTTTCTTGAATTGGGGAGGGGTATGAGCATGCTTATATAATCTTTTCTATCTTCTTTCTTCTTTGAACTGAAGACGAAATCTTGCATCCTTTGCCTCCTTCCTTTCCCTTGACATTTCCATATCAGCCAGCTCATTTAGTTGCTCTAAGGGGAGAGCAATTATCTCATCAATGTCATAGTTCTTGGTCTATAAGTAGTTGATCCTGACTGCCCTCATCATCATTTTGAGTGTTTGGTGGGGGGCAACTCTGATTGCAGCTTCCATAAAGCCTGAAGACCAGTTGAACTATCTCCCCTTAGCTTCTTTTTCCTCTCTCTCTCTCTCATCCTCCTCAATCTCCTTAGGGGTTAGAACCCATTTTCCCTTGTCACCCACAAACCTTGGTGACACAGTATAGAGAGAGCTTTAGCCTTCATTGCTTGGTGTAGCATCCAAGCTCTGGCCAGAGAGAGGTTGAGATACACTTTCACCAATAGGTGTCTCATCAAGGGAATGGATTATTGAAGAAGTTGTAGGTGTGACAAGGCTTTCAGGCTCTATCACTGGGCCTTTAGCTGAGGTTTTTCCCTTTGAAGCTAATCTTAGGGTCTGCCTCAACATTCAGTTGACCAATGACATTACCTGATTGCCTTTGTCTTCTTTTGAGGCTGAATTCTTCAACAATCATGTCTTGAATCCTTTGAGTCAGCCTGCCAGCTTGCCTTATTGACTTGGAGTGGCAAATGACTTGTTGATAAGGTCAAGACTTCATAGAAGTTCAAGGTCTCAAAATTTAAAACTTCTTACTGTCCTTGAACTCGTTGAACTATGAGGGCTCTTCTGTCAGCATCATACCTCCACCTAGCAATGTAGTTGGAAGTTCCTTGAGATAGGGATAACATAGCCCTTGGAATACCTTCTTCAAAGAGACTCTAAATGAAGGAGTCTATAGACTCCATATTAATGTGAACTTGAGCAAGTTGCTGAGCATGAACAATTGCAAATGAGGATGGTAAGTCCTCAAAATCCATGCTCTGTGAAGAACTCCCAGGTTCTGTGATTGTAATGACTTTCTCCTCCTTTTTGGTAGCATCAACCTCTTACATAGGTGAGCTAGGATTTAGGTCAATCACATCCACAGGTTCTTGTGTTCCTGGATGAGATCCTCTTAAGGTCTCGCAGCTAGTTTCTCTCCTGAGATAAGATACCTCAAGTTGCTGATCATTGACCTTATTTTGTAAGGTAGTCACCTGAGATTCCAAGTGACTAACCTTAGTGACTAAATAGGTGTATGTTTTTGATAGTTTTTGCACCTTTAGTCTCAGATTCCCCTCCTCTTCATCAGAAGATTCATTAGGCGATGAGATGATTGGACCAAAGTCATCAGTCTTACCACTAGTATCATGTTCTTGGCTGCTGGTTTTCCTCTACTCACTAACAACTTCAGATGGAGTGTCAGTGGGCTGAGTTACCATGGTTGAGGTCTTAAAGATGTAATCACTTGAAAAAGTGAGAGCCTCTTCCATATGGACCTCCTGAACAGGGTCATGGAGATCCACCTCAGTAGTAGGTAGATGATGTGGGCTAGACAGGGGAGAGTCAGGAGCATTCATCTCTCCTTGAGTTGAGGAAGAATAGAGAGACTCATGATACTCACTGAAACCCAAGTCTTCATCATCATAGAAGTCAAGGCTAGGAATTGGTTGGTTGAGATCTAAAGGCAGGGGATGGTAACTTTCACCTGAAGGTTGTTCTCTTCAGTGTTGAGACTCATCAGGCTGATTATGAGGAACCTCAGCATTAATTCTTGAAGAGATGGGAGTGGCTTGCTCCTCAGGGAAGTGGGAGCTCTAGTGTCCACTTTCTCCTGTGTGGGTAGTAGTATGGGGGCTTGCATAGACTGAGTAGCTTGTGCAGGGGTTCGTTTGGATCTTCTTTGGTAGGTAAGGGTGATTTGTGGCTGTTTTGGTGGTTGAGAGGTAGAAGGTGTGGGTTCAACACTAGCTTGTGTTGCTAGGTTGTCACCTTCAGCAATGAGCTCTAACATTTTGGGGACAAGGGCTGTTTCTACCCCAGAGAAGCCAAAAGTTGGCTTTCTCAAGATTTTAAAGAGCCAGGCTTCATCTGTCCTAGTTTAAGAATAATATTTATTTCCTTAACTATGAGCCAGTTCAAAGTTAAGAATGTGTTGAACATATCTAGAAAATATATAATACTCTAAGGTGTCCAAGTTTGCAAACAAATTTGTATAAACAAAATGAGAGTACCTGAACTTGACCCCCTGAACCATCTCATGCACTATAAAGGAGAGATTTTTAGGAATCTGGTCCCAGCCCCCATGCTTGTTGGACAAGCTGTGGATGACCACATGAAGTAAGTACTTCCACTTGGAGGAGACCTTTCCTTTCCTGAAGGTCTTGACGGAGAAATTTCCTTTATAGCCCATCTGCTCAAAGGAGTGGTTGACAACTTCTTTGGGAAAGGACAATTCACCTTCCTCATCATCCAGCTGAAGGTGGGTGTTGATCATGGCTGGAGTGATGAAGATTGTCCTTCCCTGCACTATAGCAAAAAAGTGCCTTCTCCCCAACCATGATGACCTCTTGGCAGGTCTTCCAGAACTCAAGCAAATGATCCTCATAGAGAACAAGGAACAATGGTAAGGGGGTGGAAATGTTGGACAGAGCCAAAACTGACAAACCACTAAGAAATGAGATCTTTCTCAGAGTGCAACAGAGCAACTTGATTGTGTTGCCTATGTAAGTGCATGGAGATATTTGGGTCAATCCTGCGATTGAGGTTGGCCATTTTGGAAAGCTCAGAGGTGAAGGAAAAGAAGAACAAAGGTGGTTCCAGAGAATTTTAGGAATTTAGGTTTGGGAGTAAATGAAGATGATAAAGAAAGAGGGGAACCGTTGGGTTAATATATGAATGGATCTCAGACAAGTTAATGAAAAAGGATAAACTTTGAAATCCGAATGTCGATCCCACCTCTGAAAAGTGGTTTGCTTTTTGCCCAAAAGTAGTTTTCTTGAAAGTCGTAAATCTTCCGAAGGTAATTTCTCATCAGAAGTTTTGATGAAAAGCTTCTGAAGCCAATTTGGCTTCGGAAGATATTCCATAGAGTTTGGAAAATTTTTGCTTCAGAAGAGATCAACACTTGAAAGTCAAAAAAACTTCGAGAGTTAATTGCTTTCGGAAAAAATTGTTCTTTAAACCACAAGTATTTTTGAAAAGAAGGTAAGCTTCGGAATATATTGTGAAAATTTTCTTCCAAAGGTAAATTCTTTCAAATAGTTGTTTGTCTTAAAGACTTAAATTTCTTCCAAAGGAAAAATGGATATCTTCCAAGGATCAAAAATTTCCAACACTCTAAGAATGTCTTCTAAAATTTTTGTTCTTCCAAAGTAAACCAGGGTTTTATGAAAATGATAGATATAGACAACTTAAGGACACATGGATTTTTTAGAAATAAGATATGATTAAGTTTTAAAGAAAAGCTACTCCAAGTTCATCATCCTAATAGCTGATACAAGATATTTGAATCTCTGTTCATCAAAAGCTATGGTGAACACATTACATATTGTTCATTTTGTTAACTTTGACCAGTTTGATTAATCTTTTCTCAAAATTATCTCTAATCAAATGATACCTGATATTGATGTGTTTTGTCATTAGTGGTGCACGGGTTCTCTGTGATAGAGATAACAGTGTTATTGTCTTGTGTATAGGAGTCTCCTTGAAATTGAATCCATAATCTATCATCTGATTCTGAATCCAAAGCACTTGAGCACAACAGCTTGCAGCAGAAGAATGTATTCAGCTTCAACAGTGATGCAGAGACACGGGATTGCTTCTTGCATTGCCATGAGATCACCCTTTCCACCAAGGAACTGACATCCCCCCCCTGATATAGACTTTGCAGTCATATTGCATCCACCATAGTCACCATCTGTATATGCATATAGAGATTGAAATCAGAATTCTTTGGATACCAAAGGCCAAGAGTTGATGCACCTTTAAGGTATCTTAAAATTCTCTTGACAGTGATTTGGTGAGACATCTGGGTGTTGGCTGATATATGCACAAATACATGTAGCAATCATGATATTAGGCCTGCTAGCTGTGAGGTACATAAGAAACCCCATCATAGCCCTGTAAAGGTGTTCATCCACACACTCCCCCTTAAGATCAAGTCCAAGGGAGCGGTTTCTGGCTGTGGGAGTCTTAGCAACCTTGCAATCAGTCATGTTGAATCTCTTAAGTATGTCCTGAACATACTTGACTGACTTATGAAGATGCCATCTTCAACTTGCTTCATTTGAATTCTCAGAAAGAAATTGAGTTCCCCCATGGCACTTATTTCAAATCTATCCTTCATCAGCTTCTCAAACTCTTTGCAGAGCTTTGGATTAGTTAACCCAAAGTTGATGTCATCTACATATACTTGAACTAGCATTAAGTCATTTCCTTGTCTTTGATGAAGGAGTTCCATCTATAGTATCCCTTTTGTATCCGTGCTTGCAGAGATACTGAGATAGAGTCTCATACCACTTCCTTGGTGCTAGTGCAGCCCATAAAGAGCTTTATCAAGCATGCAGACATAATCAGGATGATCAGGATCTTCAAAACCAGGTGTTTGTTTGACATACACCTCTTCATCAATCACTCCATAAAGAAGGCACACTGACATCAAGTTGGTAGACCTTGAAGTTCTTGGATGCAGCAAAAGCTTAGAATATCCTAACAGCTTCCAATCTTGCGACAGGAGAAAAGACATCTGTGTAGTCAATTCCTTCTTCTTGTGTGTACCCTTGAACAACTAGTCTTGCCTTTTTTGACAAGTCCTCTAATCATCCTTTTTATTCTTAAAACCCATTTGGTTCCTATAGAAGTCTTCCAATGAGAAGAGGATATAGGTTCCAACCTTTTGCCTTTTGAATTGAAGCACTCCTCTTGCATAGCTTCAAACCTAACTTCCATCCTTCAGAGCCTCATCAATCTTCTTAGGTTCTATCTGAGATAAGAAACAAAAGTGAAGACAACATATGCATCATGGGTTTGTCCTCTTGTTCTTACCCCTGAATCAACATTTCCATTAATGTTTAAGATGTGATGAGACTTGTGGATCCTTAGCTAAGGAATCACAGCACGTTGCTGAGACAGATCTAAATTAGAGAAATTTAGATCAGGCATTGAGGTTTCTCCCACCACATCAGCACACTTATCAAGTAAACTTGATCCAATGAGGTGTGACATCATTAGTGTTGTCTTCAATGGGACGGTTATCAACATCTAGAAAATTCTTGATCACTGTCACCATCACTATTATCTTCTACATTTGAAGTTTCTTCCATCTGGTTGTTGAGCCTCTGAGCTGGAATTTGAAGGCATCTCATCGATGTATCACCTGAATTTGTCATTGTTGTGCTGATGGAAACTTCATTTGCAGGATTAGTTACAATTGGAGCTGAAGTTGTATAGCTTGAAGGTCTTCTCAGCTCAAATCTTAGATTAGGACCACCTGTTGGTAAAATATATAGATTCTAAAACATTCTCATAAGATTTATTAAAAAACTAAATCAAGATCAAATAACCAATCAGGACCAGAACCAGTTACACTCGGTGTGTGTTCATTGAAGGTCACATTGGCTGACTCCTCAACTATTCTGGTTTTGAGATTGTATACTCTATAAGCCTTAGCTTGGGAAGAGTATCCAATAAAGTGTCCATCATCTGATTTCTCAGCAAACTTGGAAATTTGATCCTTGGTATTCAAGATGGTGCAAGGACATCCAATGACCTAAGAAAACTAATGAAAGGTTTTCTCTTGTTCCAAAGTTTATAAGGAGTCTTACCATGTGTCTTAACTACTAACACTTATTTGCACATAGCAGACAGTGTTGACAGCCTCTGCCCAGAAGGTGATAGGCAGTTTGGAGTCAGACAACATGGTTCTTGCAGCTTCAATCAGTGTCCTGTTTTTCCTCTCAACAACACTATTTTGTTAAGGAGTCCTTGGAGCAATGTATTGTCTTGTATTACCCTTTTCATCACCAAATGTATCAAGGATTTGGTTCTTGAATTCAGTTCCTTGATCACATCTTATGGTATTGACCTTGTGATCACATTGATTATCAATCTTTAAGATGAAATTCTTTAAAATCTCAGGGTCTCATCCTTTCTCCTAAGAAAAAAACCAAGTAAATCTTATAAAGTCATTGTGATCACTAAAATAAGAGGTCCTTCCTAGACTCATTACACTGGTGCGAGGGCCAACGAGATCCATATGTGTAATAAGTGTAGGGGAGTAGTGACGGAATTCTTTCCTTTGGCTTGTGAGATACCTTGTGTTGCTTCTCTTTTAGCCAGTAACACAATGGTCATCACTTGTAAACTCTTTCTTTGGCATTCCAGTTACCAAATCATTCTTAAATTAGCTTATTCATGTTCTTAAAGTTTACATAACACATTTATGCCAGAGAAAAGACTCATTACTATTTTCTTTGGACAGAGAGCATGAAACTTCTCTTGAGGGAGATGGTTTCTTGCAAGTCCATCTTGTACATATTCCCTTTCCTGGGGGCTCTGAGCAAGATATGCTCATGAGGAATGAGCACCCCGGGTTTGAGAACAATGCACTCATGCTCAGTAAGTAAAGTGCATGTTACGACTCTGATCACAAAATTGAGATACACTTAAAAGATTGTATCCAACCTCCTTGAAAAAGTTTACCTTCTCAATGTTGAGCTTACCATTTATGACTGTGCCCCTTCCAATAATGTAACCACAAGCATCTCCTCCAAAAGCAACTGGTCCTCAATCAATCTTTTCAAAATTTTGGAGTAGTGACCTATTGCCTGTCATGTGCCTAGAACAACCACTATCAATGATCCATACATTCTAGTTTGTCTTCAGCTATTCCTGTACAAAGGGATAGTTAGTTACATTTGGAAACCCAAGCCTTATTGGTCTTGGGCTTATCGAAAGAAGTTGAAGGTAATGAAACAGTAATACATCCTATAGTCATGTTTTGAGGTTTTTTTTGTTGTTGTTGATGGAGAAATCTCAGTCAATTGGTCTTTTTTGCCTTCCACACCATCTTTGGAAGCTTAGACTTGACCTTCAATACTTCGAAAGTTTTGCTGACTTTGGAAGTTTTGATGACTTGACCTTCGGAAGATCTTGCTAACACTACAGTAGGCTTCAGTGCTTCGGAAGTATTCCCCTCTTCCGATACCAAATTTTCTTCTGAAGGAAATTTTCCACTTGCCTTCATCTTCATTTTGGAGCTTCTGAAGGAAATAGATTTACCTTCCGAAGCTTGTTTCTTCTTGGAGCTCTTAGAAGTTTCTTTCTTATCATATGGAGAGTACCTTTTGGATTGTAAGGACATTCCTTAGCAAGATGAGAGGTATTCTCACACATGATACATTCCATTTCTTCTTCCTAAAAGCTTTCTTCTGTGAACAAAGGTGAACTTGATCACTTTCCTTCTCTACCTTTATCTTTGCAGATGCAGTGGAAGTCTTTTAGGGTGAGAACTTCTTTTGGAGTTGGATGAGTTGATACAAAGCTATAACTTCTAGTACTAGAGTTCAAGTTAGTATCTTCAGACTTTACCACTTCAAATCTGCAGAGATAAAAACTTGTTTCCGCTTAGAGTTGAAGATGGCCTTGATCTTTTGAGTCTTTTTTGTTTTTCTTTTGCTCTTCCTGATCAAGTTATTTCTCATAGACTTGGTCATCCCAGGCTTCTTACTCTCCTCAGAAGAATAGTGACCCTTCTTAAAATCCTCTTCTTCACTCTTATTAGAGGCATTCTCCACTATCTCTTCTTTATCCTCTTCAGTCAAAGGATCTATGAGAGGAAGCTCATCTTCACAAGTTTCACACATAGGAGATCTTACAAACAAGATTGTATATGGAGGAGCTATCTCACTAGATCCTAGTCCCTGCCTATTCTGATAACAAACTTTGCTTCATCATGGTCAGCCAATAGTGCTTGGTTTGGAGTTACATCTTCCACCTGAAAGCCCCAGTCAAAGCCTCCTTCTTCAACAGCAACTACAGCTTGCTGCTTTGGCTTCTCATTCTTGGTGGTTTTCTCAGTGTAGTTTGGTCTAGTTTGTGCTTGGCCACCATTTGTCCTTGGTGCCTTGCACTCCCTTGCAAAGTGGCCCATTTGGTTACAGTTGTAACTCTTGACTTTGCTTTTATCCAGCCCAAACTTTCCACTAGCTGCATTGCTAGGAAACTTCCTTCCTATCCTCTTGTACAACTTCTTGGAAATGTAAGTGAGAAGAGCCATCTGCTGGACTATTTCCATGTACTCCAGATCATCTGGATGGATACAGTCCAGGTCTTCAAGAGTGAATAGAAAGTTGCCTATGCTTTCATCAGAAGACACAGAGGCATGTGAAGAGCTTGTCTCTTGGAATTGGCTTACTTGAGAGTAGCTTTCTCTTGGTGTCTCCAGGAAGGTGATGAAAGTACCTTTTGTGAGTTGTGAATGTAGCATATAAGATGATGTTGAGGTTCTATGTTATCCCTTTCAGTCACATGTAGGGCTGAACTCATTTGATTGCTGGAGTTACCAGATGAACCTTGCATGTTAATCTTCATCTGGTATCCATTAAGAATACCATACAACTCAATCAGGGTGAGAGTCTTAAGGTTCTCAGTCCTATTGATAACAACACAGTAATGTGTCCATTGCCTAGGAAGAAAGGACATAAACTTCTTTACAATGTCCCTGTTTTCAAGAGTCACTCCAACATCCACTAGAGTGTCCACAATCTCAACATACCTGAAGTATTGTTAAGTCATGGTTTCACCTATTTTAAAGGTGAAGTTTTCAAACTACTGCTTTAGGAGATCCTTCTTGTTCTCTTTGGCTTCAGTAGACCCCTCATACATCAGCTTCAGTGCATCCCACAACTATTTAGCTGTTTTGCAATTCTTGAAGCCTCTGTCTATGGAGTTTGGAAGAGCAGTTTGAAGGGCTGTCATGGCCTTCTAATCAACCTCTACTCTCTTCCTATCTTCATCAGAGTAGTTAGCCACACTCTTTGGAATCATACCACCCCCAACAGCAGTTGAAGAGGTGCTTGGTATGTAAGGTGCTGAGACAATAGATTCCCACATCCTGGAGTCTTGTGACTTGATGAAACCTTCCATTCTTTGACACCAAGTGTCAAAGTCTTTAGGAGTGATCAATGGGGACTTTTTCATGGTTCCAGTTTCCATATCAGCTTTATTAATAGCTGCCATTTGAGATGTTAAGTATTTTGTGTGTGTGAGGGATCTTAAGACGGTGAGATCTTACAATCAACAGTCTGGAATGCTCTGATACCAATTGCAAGACCATTTAAGGGATGGTCACTTACAACACAACACACAATGAGGAGAGTGAGTTAGAATACATAACAGATCAAATAGGGAACTAGTAACCAGTTATACTTTGATACAATGAAACACAAGTAATTAAAAGACAGAACAAGAACAAGATAACATAAGTGTTTGGTTTTCAAGAATGTTGTATATGCTCTCAAGTTCCTTACAAGTGTTACAAAGCATAAAGAAAGATACAAGGGACCTGAGATACTTTATCCTACATCCTACAGTCGGCCATACTTTGAAGGCCAGTTGTATACATGATCTAGACAACAACAAAATCAATGTAGAGAAAAAAGGCAGATTGCCTTTTGACTAGTGACTATGACATGCCATAGCTCACATCCTAATATATTAAAAAGGATAAAAGTACATAAAGTAGAAAGTAAAAGACTCAAGACCTCAATGTACAGTTACCAAAAGCATGGACCTTTCACCAACTTGTGAAAGTTGGTGAGTCATCAGAGTTGCAGCGAAAAGTGGTCTAGCTTTATGGAAAAAGGTACATCAGATAAAGCATGTACTCAAAAGTCTTCGGAAGAAATCTGTCTTCATGTCTTGGCTTCAGAAGACTTTGTCTTTGAAGCATCAAAAGACTTCATGTTTGGCTTCGTAAGATGTTGGTCTTGGCTTCAGAAGATTTCACACTTAGAATATTTTCTAAGGCAGAGTGTGAAACTTCCGAAGCATTCTACTTATTACTTCTATGCATGCATGCAGGATAGACTTTGGATGTTTTGGATTGCATCAGCCTTATATGAAACCTTACAAGAATTTTGGAATCTCAAACAGGATGGTGGGATCATTTGGCTTACTCGACTAGGCACCATGAGCTTAGTATTCTTTTGCCTCACATGGTCGATACCATACCTCGTAATATTGAGAAGTTTATCAAGGGGTACCACCCCAAATTCAAGATGCTATTATGGGGAGTAGACCCACAACTCTGGAGGATACAATTACCATCACTGCTCAAGTCACTGAAAAACATATTAGAGCGGTCATTCATTTGTTTGTAAAGGTGCTAAAAAGGCTGAAAAGGTGGTTCCTGAAGCAACCAAGGAGGTCAAGAATGAACCGTCCTGTGTAAGGTTTCATATAAGGCTGATGCAACCCAAAACATTCAAAGTCTCTCCTGCATGCATGCACAAGTGTACTGAAGTAGAATGCTTTGGAAGTTTCACACTCTTCCTTAGAAAATATTCTACGTGTGAAATCTTCCAAAGCCAAGACCAATATCTTCCGAAGCCAAACATGAAGTCTTCCGAAGCTTCAAAAAAAGTCTTCCGAAGCCAACACTTGAACACAGATTTCTTCCGAAAACTTTTGAACACATGCTATTATCTGATGTACCTTTACCATAAAGTTGGACAACCTTTCTTCTGCTGCAACTCTGATTAGACACCAACTTTACATGAGTGGTGAAAGGTCTATGCTTTTGGTAACTGTACATTGAGGTCTTGAGTCTGTACTTTCTACTTTATGTACTTTTATCCTTTTTGTAATATATTAGGATGTGAGCTATGGCATGTCATAGTCACTAGTCAAAAGGCAATCTGCCTTTTGACTCTGCATTGATTTTGTTGTTTTCTAGATCATGTATCCAGCTGGCCTTCAAAATATGGCCGGCTGTAGGATGTAGTATAAGTATCTCTGGTCCTTGTATCTTATTGTCATTGCTTTTGTAAACACTTGTAAGGAACTAGAGAGAAATATACATCATCCTTGAAAACAAATGCTTGTGTTGTTTTCTGTTCTTGTTCTGTCTCTTTATTACGTGTGTTTCTTGGCTCTCATATAAACTGGTTTTCTAGTTCCCCATTTGATCTGTTAAGTGTTATTGAATACTCTCCACTTATGTTGTTGTGTTGTAAAAGTGAATTGCACCCTTCTAACGGTCCTGCATTTGGTATCAGAGCTTTCTAGGCTCTTGATATAAGATCTCACCATCTTAAGATCCCTCACACACACAAAATACTTAACATCTCAAATGGCAGCTATCTCTAAAGCTGACATGGAAACGGAAACCATGACAAAGTCTCCACTGATAACTCCTGAAGACTTTGATACTTGGTGTCAAAGAATGGAAGGCTTTATCAAGTCTCAAGACTCCAGGATGTGGGACTCTATTGTTAAAGGACCTTACATACCAAGCACCTCATCTGCTACTGGTGGTGGTATGATTCCAAAGGTTGTGGCTGATTTCTTTGATGAAGACAGGAAGAGAACAGAGATTGATCAAAAAGCCATGACAGCCCTTCAAACTGCTCTTCCAAACTCCATCTACAGAGGCTTCAAGAAGTGCAAGACTACAAAGCAACTATGGGAAGCACTGAAGCTTATGTATGAGGGCTCAACTGAAGCCAAGGAGAACAAGAAGGATCTCCTCAAGCAGCAGTTTGAAAACTTCACCTTTAAAGTAGGTGAGACCATGACTCAACAATACTTCAGGTATGTTGAGATTATGGATACTCTAATAGATGTTTGGAGTAACTCTTGAGAACAGAGACATTGTAAGGAAGTTTATGTCCTCTCTAGCAATCAAATGGGTTCAGCCCTTCATGTGACTGAAAGGGATAGCATAGAACCTCAACATCATCTCATATGCTACCTTGACAACTCACAAAAGGGTCCTTTCATCACCTTCCTAGAGACTCCAAGAGAAAGCTACACTCAAGGAAGTCCCTTCCATGAGACAAGTTCTTCTCATACTTTTATCTCTACTGATGAATCCTCATGCAACTTTCTCTTCACCCTTGAAGACTTGGACTGTATCCATCCAGATGATCTGGAGTATATGAAGATAGTTTAGCAGATGGCTCTTCTCACTCACAGAGCCAAGAAGTTCTACAAGAGGACATGGAGGAAGTTTCCTAGCAATGCAGCCAGTGGAAAGTTTGGACTGGATAAAAGCAAGGTAAAGTGTTACAACTATAACCAGATGGGACACTTTGCTATAGAGTGGAAGGCACCAAGAGCAAATGGTGGCCAGACTCAATCCAAACCAAACTACACTGAGAGAGCTCCCCAGAATGAGAAGCCAAAGAGGCAAGTTGCAGTTGTTGTTGAAGAAGGAGGCTTTGACTGGAGCTTTTAGGTGGAAGATGCATCTTCAAATCAAGCACTCATGGCTGAACATGATGAAGCCAAGGTATTGGAACATCTTTTCACTCCTGAATGTATGGCTAAAGTTAATAGATACAGGTCCTACAACTTAGAGATGAGATCTAATCTTGAGTCCTTGAACATCTTAAAATCTGATTTCAAAAAGGCTGAAAATTATTAAAAGTTAAAGATAGAGGACTTAGAGAAAACCATTTCAGTTCTTAAACATGAGCACACCAATTATAGGACTCAGATCAAGGATCTCATAAACATGTTGACTGAATGGCAGGCTGAGCTTGTGATCAGCAAAGCCAGGGCAGAAAAATATGTTCTTGAAGAAGAGACCTTCAAGAACATGATATCCTCATCCTTGCATGCAAAAGTGTGTTATCAAAATAAGCAAGGACTGGGATCTTGTGAGATAGCTCCTCCACACACAATCTTGTCTGTAAGATCTCCTAGGTGTGGAACTTGTGAAGATGAGCTTCCCCTCATAGATCCCTTGACTGAAGAGGATGAAGAGGAGATGATGAAGAATGGCTCTGAGAAGAGTGAAGAAGAGCATTCTAAGAAGGGTCATCATCCCTCTGAGGAGAGTAAAGCTGTTGGGATGACCAAGTCCAAGAGAAAGAACTTGATCAGAAAGAGCAAAAGAAAGGAAAGGAAGGCTCAGGGAGATCAAGGCCACTTTCAGCTCTGCACAGAAACAAGTTTTTGTTTCTGTAGGATTTGAAGTGGTTAAAGCTCAGGACACAAACTTGAACTCCACCAACAAGAGTTCTAGTTCATGTCCAAGTCATCCCATCATCAAGAAGAAGGCTGATAAGTTGTGCACCACTGTTGTACAACATGAACCATCAAGCTCCAAGGGTAGTTCCAACCCCACAAGAACTGCCACATCATCTGAGAAGATGAAGATGGAGAATGAAAGTGATCAAGTTCAGCCTTGTTCTCAAAAGAAGACTCCTAGAAGGAAGAAAATGGACTGTGTTATGTGTGGGAGTATCTCTCATCTTGCTAAGGATTGTATCTACAATCCAAAGAGTACTCTCCACATCACAAAGAAATAAACTTCTAAGAGTCTGGAGAAGGAGAAAGCTTCGGAAGGAAATTCTGTTTCCTTCGGAAGCTCCAAAATGAAGAAGAAGAAGACAAGTGGAAACTTACCTTTGGAAGAAACTTTGGTCTCGGAAGAAAGGAATGCTTCTGAAGTACTAAAGCTTGCTGCAGTGAAAGCAAGATCTTCCGAAGGACCTGTCATCAAAACTTCCGAAGTCAACAAAACTTCCGAAGTATTGAAGGTCAAGTCTAAGCTTCCAAAGGTGGTGTGGAAGACAAAGAAAGACCAAGTGGCTGAAAGTTCTTCATCAACTTCAGCAAATGATCCATCCAGCATGACTATAGGATCAATTACTGTTGCATTGTCTTCAACTTATTTTGATGAGCCCAAGACCAATGAAGCTTGGATTTTCAAATGTAATTAATCATTTTCTTTGTGCAGGAACAGCTCAAGACAAACAAAAATGTCTAGATCATTGATAGTGGCTGTTTTGGGCACATGACAGAAATAGGTCACTACTCCAAAATTTGAAAGAATTGATGGAGGGCCAGTTGCTTTTGGAGGAGATGAAGGTGGTTACATTTCTGGAAGGGGCAAGGTTACAAATGGTAAGCTCAGCATTGAGAATGTAAACTTTGTCAAGAATCTTGGATACAATCTTCTATGTGTATCCTAATTTTGTGATCAGAGTCATAACATGCTCTTTACTGAGCATGAGTGCATTGTTCTCAAGCCCGGGGTGGTCATTCCTCATGAGCATATCCTGCTCAGAGCCCCCAGGAGAGGGAACATGTATAAGATGGATCTGCAAGAAACATCTCTCTCAGGAGAAGTTTCATGCTTTCTATCTAAAGCAAATAGTAATGAGTCTTTCCTGTGGCATAAAAAAATGTGCCATGTAAACTTTAAGAACATGAACAAACTTATTAAGAATGATTTGGTAACTTGAATGCCAAAGAAAGAGTTTACTAGTGATGACCATTGTGTGGCATGCCTGAAAGGGAAGCAACACAAGGTATCTCACAAACCAAAGGAAAGAAACTCCATCACTACTCCTCTACACTTGTTACATTTGGATCTCTTTGGCCCCACCAGTGTAATGAGTCTAGGAAGGACCTCTTACTGTTTAGTGATCACAGATGACTTTACAAGATTCACTTGGGTCTTCTTCCTTAGAACTAAGGACTCTTGAGAGTCTGAAGAACTTCATCTTAAAGATTGAGAATCAATGTGATCACAAGGTCAAGACCATAAAATGTGATCAAGGAACTGAATTCAAGAATCAAATCCTTGATACATTTTGTGATGAAAGGGGTATTACAAGACAATATAGTGCTCCCAGGACTCCTCAGCAAAATGGTGTTGCTAAAAGGTGAAACAGGACACTTATTGAAGCTGCAAAAACTATGCTGTGTGTGACTCTAAACTGCCCATCACCTTCTGGGCTGAGGCAGTCAACACTGCCTGCTATGTGCAAAACAGAGTTTTAGTGGTTAAGACTCATGGTAAGACTCCTTATGAACTTTGGCACAAGAGGAAACCTTTCATTGGCTTTCTCAGGTCATTAGGATGTCCTTGCACCATCTTGAATACCAAATATCAAATTGCCAAGTTTGCTGAGAAATCAGATGATGGACACTTCATTGGATACTCTTCCCAAGCTAAGGCTTATAGAGTATACAGTCTCAGAACTAGAGTAGTTGAGGAGTCAGCCAATGTGACTTTCAATTAGAACACTCCCAGTCTGAAAGGTTCTGGTCCTGATTGGCTGTTTGATCTTGATTTAGTTACCAACTGTTTTAACAAATCTTGTGAGCATGTTTCAGGATCTACTGACATACTACTATAGGAAGACTACTATAGGAACCAAATGGGTATTTAGGAATAAGAAGGATGAAAGAGGACTTGTCATCAAGAACAAGGCCAGACTAGTTGTTCAAGGATATACTCAAGAAGAAGGAATTGACTACACAGATGTCTTTGCTCCTGTAGCAAGACTTGAAGCTGTCAGGATATTCCTAGTTTTTGCTGCATCCAAGAACTTCAAGGTTTACCAGCTTGATGTCAAGTGTGCTTTTCTTTATGGGGTATTGATGAAGAGGTGTATGTCAAAAAACCACCGTCATCCTGATTATGTTTGCAAGCTTGATAAGGCTCTTTATGGGCTGCACCAAGCACCAAGGAAGTGGTATGAGACTCTATCACAGTATCTTTGTCAGCATGGCTACAAGAGGGGTACTATTGATGGAACTCTCTTCATCAAAGGAATAGGAGATGACATTATGCTAGTTCAAGTATATGTAGATGACATTATCTTTGGGTCAACTAATTCAAAGCACTGTAAAGCCTTTGAAAAACTGATGAAAGACAAGTTTGAAATGAGTGCCATGGGGGAACTCAATTTCTTTTTAGGAATTCAAGTGAAGCAAGTTGACAATGGCATCTTCATAAATCAGTCAAAGTATGTTCAAGACATACTTAAAAGGTTCAACATGACTGATTATAAGGTTGCTAAGACACCCGTAGCCAGAAACCACTCTCTTGGGCCTGATCTTGAGGGGGAGTGTGTTGATGAGCATCTCTTCAGGCAATGATTGGGTCTCTTCTGTACCTCACAGCTAGCATGCCTCATATCATGTTTGCTACTTACATCTGTGCAAGATATCAGGCCAACCCTAAGATGTCACACCTAATCACTGTCAAAAGAATTTTAAGATACCTCAAAGGTGCTCCAACACTTGGCCTTTGGTATCCAAAGAACTCTGACTTTAATCTGTATGCTTATACAGATAGTGACTATGGTGGATGCAACATGACTGCATAATCTACATCTAGGAGATGTCAATTTCTGGGTGGAAGGATAGTCTCCTGGCAATGTAAGAAACAATTCTGTGTATCTGCATCAACTGTTGAGGCTGAATACATTGTTGCTGCAAGCTGCTGTGCTCAAGTACTTTGGATTCAAAATCGGATGCTAGACTATGGATTCAACTTCAAGGAGACTCCCATCCACATAGACAGCAATAGTGCTATCTCAATCACAGAAAATCCTGTGCAGCACTCAAGGACAAAGCACATCAATATCAGGTATCATTTAATTAGAGATAACTTTGAAAAGGGATTAATCAAACTAGTCAAGGTTAACACAAATGAACAATATGCTGATCTGTTCACCAAAGCTTTTGATGAACAAAGATTCAAGTATCTTATATCAGCTATTGGGATGATCAACTTTGAGTAGCTTTTCTTAAAACTTAATCATATTTTTTCTAAAACCTGTGTGTCCTAAGTTGTCTATTTTATCACCGTCATAAAGCTCTTGTTTTCTCTGGATGAAAATTTTTTAGAAGAACTTTCCTTAGATTTTTGAAAATCTTGATGTTTTAAATCCTTCGAAAGATATAAATTTTTATCTTTGGAAGAAACTTATGCCTTTAAAACAAATAATTGCCTAAGTAAATTGCCTTCGAAGAAGAAACGTCTTAAATCACTTCTGAAGCTTAAAATTTTCTCTTAGGCACATACATGTTTTCAAGGACAATTTTCTTCTGAAGCAAATTAACTCTCGGAAGGACAGTTTTCAAGAATAAAACTTTTAAGTCTTAATTCTCTTCCGAAGCAAAATTTTAAAACTCTCAGGAAATTCTTCCGAAGTCAGTTTGGCTTCGGAAGCTCTTTCATCAAAAACTTCCGAAGACAATTTACCTTCGGAAGATTTTCGAATTCCAAGAAAACTACTTTTTGAGCAAAAAGCAAACTTCTTTTTCAGAGGTGGGACCGACATCCGGATTTCAAAGTTTATCCTCTTTCATTAACTTTGTCTTAAATCCTTTTCACATATAAACCCAATGGTTTCCCCTCTTTCTATCATCTTCATCTTTCCTCCAAACCTAAATTCCCAAAATTCTCTCTGCAACCGCCTTCGTTCTTTCTTTCCTTCACCATTAAGCTTTCCTAAATGGCCAACCTTAACAGAAGAAATGACCCTGATTTCTCCATGCAGTTACACAGGCAGCACAATCAGGTTGCCCTGTTAAAATCTGAGAAAGATCCACACTTCTCAGAGGTTTGCAAATTCTTGGCTTTGTCTAACTATTCCACCTCCCTTACCATCGATCCTGTTCTTTATGAGGATCATCTGCTTGATTTCTGGAAAACCTGTCAAGAGGTTATTCTAGATGGGGAGAAGGCACTGTCTGCTACAGTGTAGGGGAGGACAATCTTCATCACTCCAGCCATCATAAACACTCATCTTCAGCTGGATGATGAGGAAGGTGAATTGTCCTTTCCCAAAGAAGCTGTTAACCAATCCTTCCACCAGATGGGCTATGAAGGTATTTCTCTGTAAAGACCTTCAGGAAAGGGAAGGTTTCATCCAAGTAGAGTACTTACTACATGTGGTCATGCTCAGCTTATCAAACAAGCATGAGGGTTGGGACCAGATTCCTGAAGATCTCTCCCTCATAGTGCATGGAATGGTTCGGGGGGTCAAGTTCAGGTATTCTCAATTTGTCTATACAAATCTGCTTGCTAACATAGACTCCTTAGAATATTACATGTTTCCTAGATATGTTCAACACATTCTCAACTGTGAACTGGGCTCACAGTTGAGGGAAAAAGATAATATTCTTAAAATGGGACAGATGAAGCCCGACATCTTTAGAATCTTGAAGAAGCCAACTGTTGGCTTCTTTGGGGTAGAAACAGCCCTGGTCCCAAAAATGTTAGAGCTCATTGCTCAAGGTGACAACCTGGCACCACAAGCGAGTGTTGAACCCACACCTTATACATCTCCACCACCAAAATAGCCACAAATCACCCTCACTTACCAAAGAAGATCCAAACGAATTCCTACACAAGCTATTTAGTCTGTGCAAGCCCCTATATCACTAACCACATAGGAAGAAGTGGAATCTAGAGCTCCTACTTCTCCTGAGGAGCAAACCACTCCCATCCCTTCAACTATCAGTCCTAAGGTTCCTCATGCTCAGATTGATGAGCTCACAAGCCCAACAGCCTTAGGCCTTCATTCTGAGTCTCTACACTCAGATGAACAACCTTTAGGGGACAGCTACCATCCCCAACCTTTAGACTTAAACCAACCAATTCCTAACCTTAACTACTATACTGATGAAGACTTAGGTTTCAGTGAGTATCATGAGTCTCTCTATTCCTCCCCTACTAGAAGAGAGATTAAGGTGGATCCTTCTTAATTTATTCAGGACATCCATATGGAAGAGGCTCTCACTTCGGCAAGTGATTACATCATTCAGACCTCAACCATGGCAACTCAGCTTATTGACACTTCAATTGTGTTTGTCAATGAGCAGAGGAAAACCAGCAGCCAAGAACTCCAGGCTCGTGGTGAGAGAGAAGACCTTGGTCCAATTCTCTCATCCCCCAATGACTCTTCTGATAAAGATGAGGTGAATCTGAGACTAAAGGTTCAAAAAACTGTCAAAAACATGCACCTATCTAGTCTCCAGGTTAGTCACCTTGAATCTCAAGTGACTACCCTGCAAAACAGGGTCAATGATCAACAACTTAAGATATCTTATCTTAAGGAAAAACTAGCTGGGAGACCTTTAAGAAGAGCTCAACCAGGAACACAAGAACCTGTGAATATGGTTGATCTAACCTCTAGCTCACCTATGCAAGTGGGTGATGCTACCAAAAAAAGGGAGAAAGTCACCACAGACAAAGAACCTGGGAGTTCTTCACAGAGCATGGACATTAAGGACTCACCATCTTCACTTGTAGCTGTCCATACTCAGCAACTTCCTCAAGTTACATTGATGTGGACTCAATAGACTCCTACATTCAGAGTCTCTTTGAGGAAGGCATACCAAGGGCTGTATCATCTCCACCCCAAGGAACTTCCAATTACATCATAGGGATGATGTATGATGCAAACAGAAGAGCCCTTATTCTTCAAAGAGTTCAAGGGCATCAAGAATTCTTAAACTTTCAGACCTTGAACTACTATGAAGGTCTTGACCTTATCAGCATGCCACTTGTCAACCCAAGCCAATCTAGACAAGCTGATAGGCTGGCTCAAAGGATACAAGACAGAATTACTGAAGAGTTCAGACTTAGAAGGAGACAAAGGCAATTAGGTAATACTATTGGTCAACTGGATGTTAAGGCAGACCCTAAGATTAGCTTTGAAGGGGAAACCTTAACTGAAGGCCCAGTGGTAGAGCCTGAGAGCTCTGTCACATCCACAACTACTTCAGCAATTCATTCCCTCAGTGAAGCACCTCTTAGTGAAGGTGCATCACAAGCTCTCTCTGGCCAGAGCTTGGAAGCTACACCAAGCAATGAAGGCCAAAGCTCTCTCCACCTTGAGTCACAAAGGTCTGTGAGTGACAAATGGAAAGGAAAATGACTTATGAGGAGATTGAGGAGGAGGAGAGAGAGAGGAAGAGGAATCTAAGGGGAGAAAGTTCCTCTACTAGTTTCACAAGATTCATGGAAGCTGCTATCAGGGCTGCCCCAGGCCAAACACTCAGGATGATGAGTTGAGTGCAGTCAGGATAAGCTACTTGCAGACCAGGAACTATGATATTGATAATATAATCTGCCTCCCCTTAGATGAATTAAAAGAACTGGCTGACATGGAATTGTCAAATGAAAGGAAGGAGGCAGAGGATGCAAGATTACTTCTTCAAATCAAAGAAAGAGAAGAGAGAAGAGAAAAGACTCTACAAGCATGTGCCTACCCTCTCCCCAGTTCAAGAAAGTCCTGTACAAGAGGATGTGGCTCCACAAGAAACTCAAGTAGACAAAGAAACTAATAGGATCAAGATGATAAATTACCTAAGTGCCACAGACCTCTATCAGGCAGATGCACTTCTTCCCTTATCCTTTGAATACATTGAGTTTGAGTATCAAAAATAGCTTGAACTTGAAGTAACCCAAAAAAGAAAAATCACAAAGAAGAGGTTGAGGGAAGAGGCTACAGAGTCAAGAGCCATCATCGAGAAGAGTATGAAGAAATCTGCTGATAGACAGAGGATGATGAGCTTGTTGAAGCTGTATGGATTCTTCAGAAGGAGACTTGTCCCCATGTCTCTAGCCAATATGGATGAGCATATAAGGGTGATCAAGCAGAAGATTCAAAGAGGAGAACTAGTTGACTTACACTCCCCACAAGTCAGGTCCCTCAAGAAGTGGAGGTTAAGGTTGAACCATTTGAGACAACACACTCCTGTTGAGCATCAGCAAGCTTGTACTTCTGATCCACAGCAGGGTTCTGTCCCCTCTCAATCTGAACCTATGAGAGAGGAAGACCAACCTAAGAAAGACAAAAAAGATCAACAAGGTGCTGCAGGCCAGTCTTCCCAGTTAAAAGTTTCAAAAAGGAGAAAAAGGATGGCTTCTAAACCAAAGCCAAAGAAGAAGAAGAAAGAGGCATCCATCTCCAAACCTCAGGATGAGTCAGAACATCCTGAGGATGTGCAACAAGAGGAGGCTACACCAACTCCAATTCAAGTAGCTCCTCTAGAATCAGGAAGACCCATCTTGTCTTGGACATACACTACAAATCCAGAAAGATGGCATGTCATCAGAGATCAAGGTGTTGAAGATGTCTACACATGGCAAGACATGTTCAATCTACCTCTGCATGATCTCTTTGATATGAGAAGACACTATGAGAGTCTGAGTGATCTTGATCATCTTATGAAGAAAGGGATGATCATTATCATGATAATGACTGTTGATATCTGAAGTCTTCAAGTGTTTTTGTAGCATCATCCTAGGGGGGCTTTGTAAGGTTTCATATAAGGCTGATGCAACCCAAAACATCCAAAGTCTCTCCTGCATGCATGCACAAGTGTACTGAAGTAGAATGCTTCGGAAGTTTCACACTCTTCCTTAGAAAACATTCTAAGTGTGAAATCTTCCGAAGCCAAGACCAATATCTTCCGAAGCCAAACATGAAGTCTCCGAAGCTTCAAGACAAAGTCTTCCGAAGCCAACTCTTGAAGACAGATTTCTTCCGAATACTTTTGAACACATGCTATTATCTGATGTACCTTTACCATAAAGTTGGACCATCTTTCCGCTGAAACTCTGATTAGACACTAACTTTACATGAGTTGGTGAAAGGTTCATGCTTTTGGCAACTGTACATTGAGGTCTTGAGTCTGTACTTTCTACTTTATGTACTTTTATCCTTTTTGTAATATATTAGGATGTGAGCTATGGCATGTCATAATCACTAGTCAAAAGGCAATCTGCGTTTTGACTCTACATTGATTTTGTTGTTGTCTAGATCATGCATCTAGCTGGCCTTCAAAATATGGTTGGCTGTAGGATGTAGTATAAGTATCTATGGTCCTTGTATCTTATTGTCATTGCTTTTGTAAACACTTGTAAGGAACTAGAGAGAAATATACATCATCCTTGAAAACAAATATTTGTGTTGTTTCTGTTCTTCTTCTGTCTCTTTATTACTTGTGTTTCTTAGCTCTCACATAAACTGGTTTTCTAGTTCCCCATTTGATCTGTTAAGTGTTATTGAATACTCTCCACTTGTGTTGTTGTGTTGTAAAAGTGCATTGCACCCTTCTAACGGTCCTGCATCCTGCAACAACAAGAAGTGAAAGTTTACTCCTACATGAAACTATGTCGTGGCAACACCTAAAGTACCCCAAAGGCAACCCACTCTTGTTGCACAAGCTCATGTTGCTAGTCCTATTCTGGTCCTCAGTCGTTGTGTAACATTTGCAAGTATCACCATGTGGGAAATAATCCATGTCGTATTGGTCACTATGCGGGAAATATGGTCACTTGGTTGCTACCTGTCATCGTGCACCCAACAATGTTGCGCTAGTTGCTAATCATGCTTGCTACAATTATGGAGAACCGGCCATTTTCGCCCACAATGCCCTCGTCTTGTGGGTAATTTTCCACAAACTCGAGGTCGTGCTTTCAACATTACCGTGAACGGTATGTCGAATCCTTTATAATCTAAGATTCTGTTGCTTTACCTGTATCGTTAAACATCTTTAAAACTAAACAGGTATATTACTTGTTAATAATTCCTATGCTTACATCTTTTTTGATTCGGGAGCCGATAAGAGTTTTGTCTCTTTAGAATTTGAACCCATTCTTGCTAAATCGCATACGAAATTTGAAAAGTCTCTCACCGTGGAAGTCGCCAAAGGAGAACCCATCACCGTTGATGTCATTATTCGTGATTATATGGTAACATCCACCATTTTTTTATTATAAACCCATTCTGAACTTCCATTATTAAATTATTTTAATAATTTTAATGAACCAAATACATTAAATGTATCATTTATTTGCACTAACTTTTCATTTATTAAAACTAAACAACTTGTAATAATTTAGGGATTTATGAATAATTCATCTCATAAAGATATAAAGTTTTATTAATAATTTTAAAATAAATAACTAAATGGAAAGTTTTATTAAAATTTATTAAGTTATCAAATGAATTCAATTAAACTTATACAGCTTTATTAGAAATTATGAATTTTAATTATTAGTAGTGAAAATAAATAATCAGTTATAAGGTTTACAAGCTTATAAAAAGTTACAAAGATTAATAACTATTAATTTGATTATTATTCAAATTAGTTGTATAAGTCTAGGGTTTGTAATTTCCAAAACTTAATTTAAAGTTTTACATAAATAATAAACAACTTAAACATCAGGGACCAAAAGTGTAACTATGATTAAAAACACAACCAAACCCCGTCGGAACTATGTTCCGGCCACCATTTCCGGCGGGTCTCCGGCGCCCTAACACCACTCGAATAGTTGATTTTCATTCCAAATAATTACACCATATCAAACGCACATCAATTGAACATAAAGTCAGTATTAATTGATTAATTTGGTTGATTAAGGTTGTGTTCTTGAAACCTAAACATTTCTTTAAAACTTGAACTCGATGGTTATGAAACAGTCTTTGCTTGTCATCGACCTTAGAATATACCTGCAAGGTTAATTTGATTAACAAAAACGCTTGCACCTTGAAGCAAAATTCACATCGTCGCGACTGTTCTTACCATCATCTCGTCAATCTAAACTCAATCACGTAAGTTTCATACACCAAATGCTCGTTTCAACTAGGGATCAAAAGCCCTATGGTTGATTTCATTAACAACATAAAATCCATGTTCAATTGGAACAATTGCAATCTAGGGTTTTTGAGTAATTTGGGGGATTGGTAATTAATATTTGTAAAACATTAAGTTGAGCTTTTAACCAGATCAGGTTGTAACCCAAATGGTAATTGGTAACTGCATGGATTATGACCAAGAGGTCCCGGGTTCGAACCGAACCTCCACCATCTTTTGTTTTTAATTAGTTTTTTTAACATTTTATAATTAAGAAAATTATTATCATATTATAAAATCAAAATAAAATTTATTCCCTTAACTAAAACATTTCTGAAATTATTAAATTAAATTTAAAGGTTTTAAAACTTATGATTTTAAATTTAATTACTTTTAGAGAATAACAAAGGTTATAGAAAACATTAGTAAGTCATTTATAGATTTAAATGTTATAAACTTATTATGGTTCAAATTTAGATTATTTCAAAACATTATAAAACTACATGTTAAATAATTAATTATTCAAATAATTAATTATTCATCTAGTCATTTAACCACGTTATATCATAATTAGTTAATAAATTTATTCCATAACTTTTATTTAAATTCTTGAAACTAATAAAACTATATAATTTTCTATTTTTCTTTATTCTTATTTTAAGATTTTGATATTATAATACATTTATAAAAAACATTTAAAAGTTTAAAAACTTTATAAAATGATTTAAATAATTTTAAGTTATTTTACAAGTCATTTAAATAAATATTCAATTATCTTTATCAAATTGTAAACAATTAATTATTAAATTAATTTTCTCTTTTCACATATCATATTTAATCTTTATTAATTCAATAAATTAAATCATTGAATTCTTATTTTTAATCGATTTATTACAACTTTATTGAACCAAAACATAATCGTTGCTTTATTTTATTTTATTTAGTTATTAAAAAAACCCCAAATTTCAAATGAAACCATAATTCATGTTTACTCTTGAATATAACTTTATTCTAATCCTAAGACACCAAATCTTAGGTTGAATCGTGAAGGAATCGTTGGAGCCATCTTATCTTCTTATTGTTATCTTAAGTGCAACTTATAGCACGTGAGTTTTCCATGTGAGTTTCCATGCCCTATTTTATACTATTTCACACCATTTTGGGGTGAAACATGTTACATTATTTAACTTACACTTGTAAACGTTTTATTCTTGTAATACACTTGCAATTCAAACTTATATTTTGTCATGGTTATTTGTGTTATTGTAAGTCTTATATGAGATACATATTATGTTAACAATCATTAACTATTGCTAGCCTGGCGATGTCATAAATCTATGCACCTGAAAAGCCTATTTGGTGCTAAAGCCGATGTATTGCCGGCTCCTAATGATGTATGACTTGTTCATCATGGGAACCAAGTACATTTAGCCAATCTTATAAACTTGTAATCCTGGTCGAGGTTTGATTGTAGCTATATGTGTTCTATAAACTTGCATAATTCATAACCATTGACATGAATTGCTACTTGTAAACCTTTATATATATATATATATATATATATATATATATATATATATATGTATATATATATATATATATATGTATGTATGTATGTTTAACCCATGGAAACTCACCAACTTTCAAAGTTGACCCTTTATTTTTAACATGTTTCAGGTTTGATACTTGAGGATCTCTTCGTGCTCATATAGGACTTGGACTTAGTTTAATTGAAAATCTTATGTTGTTGTTTATATCTTGTTTGTATTATAGTAATTTAATTGTCTTGTAATATTTAATAAAAATGATATTTAATATTATTTAAACTTATTTAGTTCCATGTGCTATGAACAATCGTTTCACATTCATCCGCCTTGATGATTCTGACATTGGTTGGGGTGTGACATATTGGTATCAGAGCCATGGTTATAGGGAATTAGGTTATTATAAATGGAATGACCTAGACTTTAACTAAGTACCCTTACACATGAGTCCTCTCATGTATTTTATATGCTTAGATAGGATTTTATGTGCCTTATATGTTTATGTTTGATTATGTGATTATGTGTCTTATGTGATTCTTCTTATACTTTGAATCTTATCAATGCATACACGAATCTTGAATCATATTCTAAGGCATTATGTGCCTAAATCAAATGGTTTTCAAAATGAGCTTTGAATTGTTATTCGTGGTTTTCAAGTCTCGTCAAAGTCTGTTTCCTACAACTTGAAACATGTAATGTTGGAAGAGCGTGATGTCTGTATCTCGAGGTGTTTTGTCTAGGCAAGGAATTCATATAAATCCAAATCAATCGATGGATCCGTTTACCTTACCTGGGAACCCTTGGGGTGAGTGTCCGCTTATAGGTACGCATGTCTTCATTAAGGTGGTAGTTGACCTAATACTTTGATAAGTCAACGTATTGCTTTGGTTTGTAAACCAAACATTACACTCGAAACATCTTGTTATTTTGAATCGTCTTATCATTGATATTGTCTTCTTGGATCTTAAAAACTCATTATCCAATCCTCATAACAAATCTCTAAAAAAAATCTTTTTGAATCTCTCTCCCTCGAAATCGTTCTTATTCTGGAACCCTATTTCAATGATACTATTATTCTGAACTAAATCATTAATCTTAACAAACGCGATTCTCGTATCAACGTTACACTAACACAACTTTGAAATCTCAATGACATAAGTAAACAAGAATCGATCATCTAAGAACCCTGTTAAAGTTACTTGCTTGAGAAGATTCTATGAAATTCACATCCCATCTAAAAAGTGTTTTGAACATATTACTCATGTTCGTTAAGCTGAGTCTACGTGTTGACCTAAGAAAATGGTGTTGTGTCAAAACCTTCTAATCGTCTTGAACTATCTGAAATGTAAAAGCCTGTCAATTGAAATTCTAAATTAATAATCTTGTACCCTTTGTCAAGAAACACATGAAATCATGAACTATGAAACTTAACAAACTTAAGCATATCAAAACATCATAATTAATCTTGTTGAATTTAAACGCTTCCAAGACTTCACCAACGAACGTTAGATGAAATCCAAGTCCCCTCATCTCCTTGAAATTAGTCCACTCGTGATCAAATTTCGGGACGAAATTTCTTAAAGTAGGGGAGACTGTAACATCCGCCATATTTTTTTTATAAACCCATTCTGAACTTGCGTTATTAAATTATTTTAATAATTTTAATGGACCAAATACATTAAATGTACAATTTATTGGCACTAACTATTCATTTATTAATAAACTAAACAACTTGTAATAATTTAGGGATTTATAAATAATTCTTCTCATAAAGATATAAAGTTTTATTAATCATTTTACAATAAATAACTAAATGGAAAGTTTTATTAAAATTTATTAAGTTATAAAATGAATTCAAATAAACTTATACAACTTTATTAGAAATTATGAATTTTAATTATTAAGTGAAAATAAATAATCAAGTTATAAGGTTTACAAGCTTATAAAAGTTATAAAGATTAATAACTAATTAATTTGATTTATTATTCAAATTAGTTTGTATAAGTCTAGGGTTTACTTTGTAATTTTCAAAACTTAATTTAAAAGTTTTTACATAAAATAATAAACAACTTAAACATCAGAGACCAAAAGTGTAACTATGATTAAAAACCCAACCCAAACCCCCGTCGGACCCATGTTCCGGCCACCATTTCCGGCGGGTCTCCGGCGACCCTAACACCACTCGAATAGTCGATTTTCATTCCAAATAATTACTCCATATCAAACGCACATCAGTTTCGAATATAAAGTCAGTGTTAATTGAATTAATTTGGTTGATTAAAGTTTTGTTCTTGAAACCGAAACATTTCTTTAAGACTTGAACTCGATCATTATGAAACAGTCTTAATTGGACTTACATAACCATGTTGAAACCTGCAACTCAACTCCTTCGAACCATCTGCAACTCCAATTTCATACGAAACACACACATACACCATGAACGAGTACTAACTTCATTCGCGACCTGCAACTTAATCGTGATCCATGTTCGAAGCTATATTAATCATAATTGACAGAGGGCTTTTGCTTAACATCGACCTTAGAATCTACCTGTAAGGTTAATTTGATTAACAACAACGTTTGCACCTTGAATCAACATTCACATCATCGCGACTGTTCTTACCATCATCTATGTCAATCTGAACTCAATCATGTAAGTTTCATACACCAAAATGCTCCGTTTCATCAAGGGATCAAAAGCCCTATGGTTGATTTCATTAACAACATCAAATCCATGTTCAATTTGGAACAATTGCAATCTAGGGTTCTTGAGTAATTTGGGAGATTTGGTAATTAATGTTTTTATAACATTTAAGCAGAGCTTTTAACTAGATCGGGCTGTAGCCTAACTGGTAACTAGCATGGGTTATGACCAAGAGGTCCCGTGTTCGAAACGGGCCTCCACCATCTTTTGTTTTTAATTAGTTTTTTTAACATTTTATAATTTAGAAAATTATTATCATATTATAAAATCAAAATAAAAATTATTTCATTAACTAAAACATTTCTAAAATTATTAAATTAAATTTAAAGGTTTTAAAACTTATGATTTTATATTTAATTACTTTTAAAGAATAACAAAGGTTATAGAAAACATTAGTAAGTCATTTATATGATTTAAATGTTATAAACTTATTATGGTTCAAATTTAGATTATTTCAAAACATTATAAAACTACATGTTAAATAATTAATTATTCAAATAGTTATTTAAATAATTAATTATTCATCTAGTCATTTAACCAGGTTATATCATAATTAGTTAATAAATTTATTCCATAACTTTTATTTAAATTCTTGAAACTAATAAAACAATATAATTTTCTATTTTTTTATTCTTATTTTAAGGTTTTGATATTATAATACATTTATAAAAATCATTTAAAAGTTTAAAAACTTTATAAAATGATTTGAATAATTTAAAGTTATTTTACAAGTCATTTAAATAAGTATTCAATTATCTTTATCAAATTGTAAACAATTAATTATTAAATTAATTTTCTCTTTTCACATATCATATTTAATCTTTATTAATTCAATAAATTAAATCATTGAATTCTTATTTTTAATCGATTTATTCCAACTTTATTGAACCAAAACATAATCGTTTGCTTTATTTTATTTTATTTAATTATTAAAAAAACCCCCCAAATTCCAAATGAAACCCTAATTCATGTTTACTCTTGAATCATAACTTTATTCTAATCCTAAGACACCAAATCTTAGGTTGAATCGTGAAGGAATCGTTGGAACCATCATATCTTCCTATTGTTATCTTAAGTGCAACTTATAGTACGTGAGTTTTCCATGTGAGTTTCCTTGCCCCATTTTATACTATTTCACACTATTTTGGAGTGAAACATGTTACATTATTTAACTTACACTTGTAAACGTTTTATTCTTGTAATGCAATTGCAATTCATACTTATATTTTGTCATGGTTATTTGTGTTATTGTAAGTCTTATATGAGATACATATTATGTTGACAATCATTAACTATTGCTAGTCTGACGACGTCATAGATCTATGGGCCTGACAAGCATATTTGGTGCTAAAGCCGATGTATTGCCGACTCCTGATGACGTATGACTTGTTCATCATGGGAACCAAGTACACTTAGCCAATCTTATAAACTTGTAATCCTGGTCGAGATTTGATTGTAGCTATATGTGTTCTATAAACTTGCATAATTCATAATCATTGACATGAATTGCTACTTGTAAACCTTTATATATATATATATATATATATATATATATATATATATATATATATATATATATATATATATATATATATAGATATATATATATATATATCTATATATCTATATCTCTCTCTCTATCTATATATCTATCTATCTATATCTATCTCTCTCTATCTCTCTCTCTGTATCTCTATATCTGTCTCTCTATATTCTCTCTCTCTCTCTCTCTCTCTATATCTCTCTCTATCTCTCTCTCTCTGTCTCTCTCTCTCTGTCTCTCTATCTCTCTCTCGTCTCTCTCTATCTCTCTCTCTCTCTCTCTCTATCTCTCTCTCTATCTCTATCTGTATCTCTCTGTCTCTCTATCTCTCTCTATCTATCTATCTGTCTGTATGTATGTTTAACCCATGAAAACTCACCAACTTTCAAAGTTGACCCTTTATTTTTAACATGTTTCAGGTTTGATACTTGAGGATCTCTTCATGCTCATATAGGACTTGGACTTAGTTTAATTGAAAATCTTATATTGTTGTTTATATCTTGTTTGTATTGTAATGATTTAATTGTCTTGTAATGTTTAATAAAAATGATATTTAATATTATTTCAACTTATTAGTTCCATGTGCTATGAACAATCGTTTCACATTCGTCCGCCTCGATGATTCCGCCGTCGGTTGGGGTGTGACATATATCTTGAGCCTAAACGAACATGATTTTCCTATCGACCTAATTCCCATGAAACTTGGATTTGACGTTATTATCGGCATGGATTGGTTAGCAAAACATCACACAGAAACCATTTGTATTGAGAAGTTCATTTGAATTCCTTTAACTTCGAGGGATACATTGAAGGTTTTCGGTGAAAAATCCTCCAAAGGACTCAAGCTTATGTCGTGTACTCAAGCCTGAAAATGTCTAAGTAAGAATTACATGGCTTTCTTGGCCTATGTGGTCAACATGAAAGTCAAAGGGAAAGACCTTAAGGAAGTTCTGATTGTACGAGACTTTCTTGAAGTGTTCCCCTGATGACCTTAGTGGTCTACCTCCCGTGCGTGAAGTCGAGTTTAAGATCGACTTGATTCCGGGAGCGAACCCTATGGCTAAGTCACCTTATCAACTTGCACCGTCGAAAATGCAAGAGTTAGCCACTAAACTTCAAGAATTGTCTGATAAGGGCTTTATCCGTCCTAGCTCTTCGCCATGGGGTGCACCTGTTCTATTCGTGAAGAAGAAAGATGGATCGTTCCGTATGTGCATCGATTACCGTGAACTCAACAAACTCACTATCAAGAACCCATACCCTCTTCCTCGTATTGATGACCTTTTTGATGAACTTCAAGGAGCTGCTATATTCTGAAAATCGATCTACGTTCTGGCTATCATCAACTACGAGTTCACGATGATGATATCCCAAAAACTACGTTCCGTACTCGATATGGACACTATGAGTTTATGGTTATGCCCTTTGGGTTAAAAAATGCTCCTATTGTCTTTATGGATCTCATGAATCGAGTATGCAAGCCGTACCTAGAAAAATTTGTGATTGTGTTCATAGACGACATACTTATCTATTCAAAGTCTAAAACCGATCATGAACTCCACCCGTGATAAGTTCTTGAGCTGTTAAAGAAAGAACAACTGTACGCAAAGTTTTCAAAGTGAAAATTCTAGCTTGAGGAGGTCCAATTTCTAGGACATGTGGTGAATAGCCAAGGAATTCACGTTGACCCTTCAAAGGTGGAAGCTGTGAAAAATTGGTGTGTTCCCAAAACCCCAACCGAAGTTTGTTCTTGTCTTCGTCTAGCTGGTTACTACCGACGTTCATTGCCAATTTCTGTAGAATTGTGAAGCCGCTTACTTCCCTAACTCAAAAGAATAAACCATTCGAGCGGGGGTCTGAGCAAGAAGAAGCTTTCGAAACGTTAAAGCACAAGCTGTGTAATGCCCCTATCTTAACCCTTCCCGATGGAAATGATGACTTCACTGTGCATTATGATGCATCTAGACAAGGCCTTGGTTGCGTTCTTATGCAACGAGATAAAGTCATAGTTATGCATCAAGACAACTGAAGGTTCATGAGGTGAATTACATGACCCATGATCTTGAACTTGGTGTTGTGGTTTTTGCCATAAGAACCGAAGGCATTACCTTTATGGAACGTAATGTATAGTCTACACCGATCACAAAAGCCTTCAACATGTTTTCAATCAAAAGAATCTTAACATGAGACAACGTCGTTGGGTCGAGTTGATTAGTGATTATGACTGTGATATTCGTTACCATCTTGGAAAGGCAAATGTTGTAGCCGATGCACTAAGTCGTAACGTTCATAACAAGATGGTCTCATTTCAAGAAATTTGCGATCGACGACAATGGGTTAGGAGAATTCGATACGGAGATTTATCTGGATATTAATGAGACTACGGTGCTACTATAAAATTTGAGGATTAAGAATGACATAGAGAATTGTATCTTGGAGGCTTAACAAGCGGTTCAAGCGGAAGGAAAAATGGGTGAAGAGTTAGAGTATATTCTTTGAGCTCAACTAGAAACGAAATCCAAAGGATTGTTGTACTTTCTAAATCGAATTCAGGTTCCAAATCGTGATAATATTTGTGCCTTCATCATGAATGAAGCTCATCAAACTCGTTACTATATTCACCCTGGTTCCAATAAGATGTATATGGATGAAGCTCATCGAAATCGTTACTCTATTCACCCTGGTTCCGATAAGATGTATATGGATCTGCGTGGGCAATATTGGTGGCCTGGATGAAGAAAGACATCGCAACTTACATAGCCAAATGTCTTGCGTGTACAAAGGTTAAAACCGAACATCAACGTCCTAGTGGATTGATTGAACAACCCGAGATTCCTATGTGGAAATGGGAACATATATCCATGGATTTCATAACCAAACTACCTCAAACCTCTCGTTGCCATGATAGCATATGGGTGATTGTCGATCGTTTGACCAAATCGGTACATTTCATACCCATACGTGACATTTACAAACCATCAAGGTTGGCTCGTATATACACTGATGAGATTGTGAGTCATCACGGCGTACCTTTGCACATCATATCCGATCGAGACGCTCGTTTCACTTCGCACTTTTGGTCATCTATGCAAGAACTCTTGGGTACTCATCTGGATTTAAGCACGGCTTACCATCCTCACACACACGGTCAAACTAAACGAACCATTCAGACCCTGGAAGATTTGCTACGCTTGTGTGTCCTTGACTTTGGTGGTGACTAGGATATGCATTTACCTCTCATGGAATTCTCTTATAATAATAGTTACCACTCGAGTATCAAGATGGCACCTTTCGAAGCACTTTATGGTCGTAAATGTCGTTCCCTAATTTGTTGGACGGACATTGGTGAAAATTTCATCACTGGTCTTGAACTCATATTGACGTAACATGAAACCTATTAGTCCGAAAGCGCCGTGGAGAGCAACAAAAGTCCACAGACCGCTTAATTGACACCAACAAGTAAAACTCAACACATGTACTCTTTACCCACTTATGTGTTCATAGCACAAGACTTTACTACTCAAGCTGCTTTATATACTCTAGATGGTAGCTAGCCGAGAACCCGAATGAATCCCCTACGCCTCTATCATTTGGCTCTTAGGCGCTTTCTGTACACTCCTCTCATGCCGTGGATGGACTCTTCTTATATTGACCTGGGCTTTCATAGTCGCTGGGCATTTCTTCTATAAGAGAATTGGATCTTGACCCAGACCTAAGAAATGAAATTAGATGCTGATTTCATTCCAGTAGCACCCGTTGCTTCTTTTGTTGGGTTGGTTGGAGTGCTTTAATCAGCGTAGTTTGGCCTGTGTTCCAAATTCAATGCTAAAATTCCAGCTTCAAGCGTTCTGCAGTTCATAATTATTATGGAAAATGAGGCGTGGGAAAACGGCACCAATTCTATCCAATAACACAAAAACTTCTTTGAAGTCTTTCGGCCTTCGCAAACAAACAGCCCAGCCAACCCAAGTAATCCCCCATAACATCAATCAGTACCGCAAAAGGCTCAAAATCTAAGTCTCCAGCAGCTGCGGAGCGGGGGATAAAGGAACAACAGGATTACAACATTGCACAGGATCAATCAGAATGCGGGAGCGCACTGAAAGACATCGCATGGAATAGGTTACACGGAAAGGAGCTTGGTACAAGCTCAATTTTGAAAATTGCATTTTCATGGTATGGATTGATGTAGATATAGTGATTGGCCTAATCTCTCGAAAGAGTAATTTGAGTCTATCTATATTCAAAACATCAATATAGACTATAGAAAAGAAATCTATTTTGAATATGAATATAAATTACAACACAATTCTCGCCGCCTTATCAATATAATTATGAATATAATTGTAGTTATTCACCAAACAAAAACCTTCATTCTTTTAGATCAAAATGAGTTCTTAAGTTTTTATTTCAAGCAAATTTAAAATTGTTCGAATTGTGTAATTGTCAATTATTGACATTGGTAACCGTCCCAAAGCAATTTGATTATAATTCAATTCGTGACGATCATAAGTAGAAAGTTCATATTCTTCAGTCATTGATACTTGAAGTTTCCTCCTGTAGGTAGCTCAAAGTACGGTTTCGAAGTCAACTTCCCTTATTCTATTTTCTTTCGGGTAGCTAAGACTTGAAGTTCAGTTATCAAAACAAGTTAATAGGTTTACTCTTTATTCACTTGAATTCAAACCCCCAACTCAAACGTGGATTGAGTTTTGTTGGAAAAATCCAAAAATCCAAATTGAATTCTCGTGTCATAAGAAAAAAAAGATTGTGATAAGAAACGCTCATTTTTTTGCTCTCTTGCTACGGTTAAACGATCTTCTTCGGATAATTCGCTTCGTATGATCTCACTAAAGATAGCCACGTACATATAGATAGACCAACGGCCGAAAATCAAAGTTTATCAGAAGCTTGGTCTAAAATTCCTGAAAAATTAGCCTTTTATGATTACTAGCAGCCTGGTGAGGGTTGGCCGTCTGGGGACATGTTAAGGTAGGGCCTACTGGGTCGCTCGCCGCTACTACGGGAATCGCTTTTGCTTTCTTTTCCTCTGGCTACTAAGCTTAGGACCCTTTCAAATAAAAATAGAGAACGACGTAACTAGAAATATTGTTAGAATCACCTTCTTCTAGAGGGATCATCTAGAAAGCGCCTGACCCTAAGATGTGGATCATCCAAGGCACATTAGCATGGCGTACTACTCCTGTTCGAACCGGGGTTTGAAACCATACTTCTCCCAGATTTTTTTACTCTATCAATAACTGAGCCGGATCTGGTGTATCATAAGAGATTTGCCTTTTCTATTGATTCCTATGCTATTCGTAGTGACAGAGAACCCCTATATCCCTAATTAAGAGAATACATGTATGAGTAGCGGTTTTTCTACTACTTGGCATTAAGGGCCTAGCCCTTCGAGTCTTAACCGGATTTCATCGTTGACGAACACCTGTGCTAATAAGACAAAGAGGGTCCTAGCCCGTCGGAGAGCTAGATTTGCCTCAATTGTTTGTCTCTTTCCTTCAGCTTTTCTCAAAGCAGCTTCCGCTATTTCAAGAGTTTGCACAACCTTAGCAACCACCCAAGGGCTTATGGTCCGGAGAAAGAGTGAGGGGTTCAGAGCTTCCCCCTAACAAAATCCCTGTGGGAGTAGAAAAAGCCAAAGACCTTTCTAGTGGCTTTTTCCCGTCTCTTTTGGGACCATTCACTCTTTTCCCACTTCATCATTATTGAAAGCGGGGGGGAAGGGATCTTTTTTCTGCAATGGAAAAAAACGGAGTGAAGACGTGTTTCCAGAATGAACAAGATACGGGTTGAGAAGCTCTATAAAGCCATACAAGCTATCGAGGTCATTCTCATCCAGATTTCCATGCCAGAGAAAGATCAGAAGTGGTCAAAGTTATAATTGTCCTTAAGGTATTCATCATTAGAAGGGAAGTAGACTACTCAATAATTTTACGTTTCGTCATTAAAATTTAAAGAAAAAAGATTCTAGGAGACACATAATTGACTGCATTGATCTCGGTACCTTTTTTCTTGCTTCCTTTAATTGGCAATGGGACATCCTCTCCTAAGCTAAGGAAGTACTTCAATGAAGGCATCGAGTGATTTCACCCCTTAAGTAAGTTGCTTCTTCTACCTTTTATGGCCCAGGTACCAACACATTTGCAGAAGCTAGAGCTTCCCTTTTTGGTTTGATGCTTTGTTACATATTAGGTTACTCCAAAGTAGCAGTGGAGAGTCGCCACCCTATCCCGGTGCCAAAAAAAAGTACTTTTTCCATCAACTAAATGGATTCTTAGATCTTTTTCGTGAGATTAAGAAAAAGAACTCTCTTTCTATTCTAATTTCTGAGAAGACTTTCCAGCTTAATAGGAAGGAAGCTTAATCGAAATGAAGCAGAAGTAAGTCAAGTACTTTCGAGTTGCTCTTTGCCCAAAGCCCTCTTTCTAACTTAGAAAGACAAATTCACAATAGCTACAAGAAATGATTGATAAAGTTTCCACAATTTGTAAAAATCTTGAAGTAGCTAGAAGTCAACAAAAGAGCTATGCGGATAAAAGATGCAAGTCGTTGGAATTCGAAGTTGGGGATATCGTTCTACTTAAAGTCTCACCATGGAAGGGAGTCGTTTGTTTTGGAAAGAAGGGTAAATTAGCTCCACGATTTGTAGGACCTTTCAAGATTCTGAAAAGGGTTGGGAAAGTGGCTTACAAGTTGGAACTACCTTCCGATCTTAGCGGGGTTCATCTCATTTTCCATATCTCGAATTTGAGAACATGTTTGGCTAACGAAAGTCTGCATGTTCCTTTGGATAACATCCACTTTGACGAGTCCTTATATTTTGTTGAGAAACCCGTCGAGATCATGGATCACATCATGAAGAAGACTAGAACCACTACCACCCTAATCGTCAAGGTTCGTTGGGAGAATAAGCGCGGACCCGAATTTACCTGGGAACGCGAGGATCATATGAAGAATAAATACCCGCATTTGTTTGCATAATTCTATTCCTAATTTCGGGACGAAATTCTTAAAAGTTAGGGAGACAGTAACCTTTCATGTTTTCGTTATCTAAATGTTAATTTCGTTATGTTTTTGTACGGGTCTTTTTGTCATTAATGAAACTATGTGGGTGCATTTATACTTGTATCTTTTGTTTTACATTAATTTAAAAGTTAATAATTAAATTTATTATTATTATTATTATTATTATTATTATTATTATTATTATTATTATTATTATTATTATTATTATTATTATTATTATTATTATTATTATTATTATTATTATTATTATTATTATTATTATTATTATTATTATTATTATTATTATTATTATTATTATAATAGTAATGAAAATAATAATACTAATAATTACAACATTTGATTCTTAGTTATGAATTTTAACATAAATGATAATAATAAAATAATAATAATAATAATAATAATAATAATAATAATAATAATAATAATAATAATAATAATAATAATAATAATAATAATAATAATAATAATAATAATAATAATAATAATAAAAGTAAAATAAACTAATAAGATAAAAAAATGTTTAAAACTTAGAGTTAATAAGTCAAGGAGGCATTAGTGTCAATTTAAAAACCTTAAATAGAAAGTTCATACAAAAAATAATAAAACTAAAAACTACAGGGACCAATTGTGTAAACTTACAAAACCCAACCCCCACCCACTTTCTCTCTCCTCGATTTCCCGGCGGCCGGCCGGCGAGGCTTCGGCGCGGTGCCGGTAAACCCCAAAAACGCCCAAATGCTTCAAATTCTTGACTTATACAACCGAAATCACCTTCTGAAACTGTTTTTGAACCTATTAATACGCGTTAATTCCATTTTAAGGCGATTTTGGAGTCGTTCGAGCTCGGTAAGCGATCGTCATCAATCTTCTAACCGATCGTTAATTAAAACTCAATAATAATCTAATTATTAGGAACCTATATGATCGTCTAACTATTCTTAAACGATTACCAATTTCAATTTCATACAAAACACACAAACTCATCACCTTCGATCTTATCTTTCCCTCACGACCTGCAAGTTAGTCGCCTTCCACGTTCAAGACAATCTCGACTGAAATTGGGTTAGGGCTTCTCATTATCATCACCTAAGAAAGCTTCACATGCATTTAATTGGATTACTATCAACGAAATCAGTTCGAAGCAGATTCTTCTAGTCACCACTTAGATTCTTACTTTTTCATCGAATTCATCTTCAATTCAAGTAATTCTATACATCCTAAGACACCAAAACCTACACTGATATAGAGATAAGAAATGAATGATCAAGAAATATCCAGTGATTGTAAAATGAGAACTATGAATGTGCAGATATAAATCCAGATTGTGGATAAAATACCATGACCTAACCTGTTTGTTCTGCCTCAGATTTGAATTAGGAACAATCTCTGTCAGTGAACCGCATTACTAACTGACCTCCTGAATTGTTCCTGCACTCATAAACAGATTAGTTTAAAAGGGAAACCACGGCAATCATAGTCCTGGGAGTTCCTTTTTCAACAGTATAAGTAACCTACTTCAATAAACAATCTGTTGAAATATCGTGGATATATGTATCCTTCTTTTTACTTTCCCAAATTTGTTTCGGTTTAATTAATTTTGAGTTGAAGAAATTATATTTGGAAATCATTTTCTGCTTAAGATCGGATGAAAAAGAATTTGGTTTGAAACTTTGTTCATTTTCTTCATTGAATCATGTGAAATCGGCTTCACATAAAAATGATTGGATGAAGGGTTTTTCATCCAACTATTCAAAGATGTGTGCTTTTCACCTCTTGAACCAGAGAAGCAACCCATGTTGTGTTTACCGTTTCGAACATTCTTTGTAGACTTACATCCGGAGAAGTAATTCGTTTTGCCTTTACCATCCGTAGCAAGTCTTTGAGGACACTTCTTTACCACATGGCCTTCATTTCCACACACAAAACAAGCCTTGAAAGGCTTTTGATACTTGACTGACTCGTATGATGTATTTGGAATTGGAGAATGCTTTGAGGTGGTTGTACATTCTTGCTTGTTTTGGGTTTTTTTGTGCTGGATAGTAAATGAGATCTTCACTGGTTGACTGGCTTGTTTTGTAGTTGGAGAAGAGATCAGTATTGGTCTTGAGTCAGTTTTTGGAAACTTTTGAAACTTGACAATTTCAGGTGATATCTTAATCTTTGAGGAGCCGACACTGTCCTCTGTGTTTGATTCATCATCTGAGCTTGTCCAGTCTCGTATACACAGATCTACTTCCAATGGATCTTGATTGATAGGAATATGATGTGTTGTTATTGGTGGGGCTTGATGATTAGGTGATTCTCGATTTATTTCTTCTTTCAGAATCCTGACAGACTCAAAGGTAGGAATTTCACCAGCTTTAAACTTATCAAAATAAATTAGAAGAAACAGTAGATATAGAGTTGCAAACCATCGGGACTAAACAATCATTATCTTGACTGTCAGCATTCGGGTTATTGTATCCCATACCAATTGTAGAATCATAATCATCTCGTACCTCTTTAAGATTCACTCCTGCTAAACCTGCATGCAAACTGTTAGTATTCTCTTCAATTAAATTATTTGTTGGATGAAGTTTGGGAATTGAAGAATAACATAGAGTAGATAGAGGTGGGACTGAATTAAATACAATTTCACCATCTGAATGATATCCAATACCATGTTTTACCCGTGCCCCTTGTTGTTTAGCAATAAGTTCATCCTTTTTCATGTGTGAAAGAGTCCATTTATCAAGCTTTGTTTGAAGTTGTGTTGTTTCAAATTGTGCTAAAACAACCCTTTCTTTCAGAATGTTAATTTCAACGTTACGCTCCAAAATGTTTTTTCTTAAAAGATCATTTTCAGCCAATGCTTCATCAAGTTTCCTTAAAAAAGCAATTTTATTTTTCTTTAATTCCTTATTAATTATTTTTAATACTTTTTCATTTTCCAATAACAATCTGTTTGCTTTATAAATCCCAAATAATCGGATTTTGCAAGAAGAAGAACACATATCCTGAACAGTCTCATAAGGAAGACCCATAATAATTCTTTTTGCAGTTAAGCTCTTCTCATAGTTGTAAACCTTTGTGATTCTTTGATGTTTCGCTTCATCCTCAGATTAGTTCTTTCTGTTATCAACTATTTCACCTTTATTATCATCGGTTCTCACAAATTCCAGTTTACTGTCATTGTCAACGCTCAAAGCTTCATAATTCTCTTTAACAGTTTCTCTGAATTTAATATTTGAATCAAATCATTTCTCAATAACTTCAACTTTTCAATCATCTCGGTTTTGTAATCAAGTATGCTTGTTACAGAAGAAATAAGATCAGTATTAAGCATGTTGGTCTGATGTGGAAACACGACTTACTGGAATTCTTTTCTTTTGATATCAATCTTGAAAGATTTTAGCTTGTTGATCATATCCACAAATTAACATAACCTCTTTCTTGCTTCAACATTCTAACAAGATGACTCCACTCAGACGGAAGAGAATAAAGAAGCTTTTGAATTTGTTCATGATTACTGAGGTCTGGAACATGCTTCTTTAGATTATTTGCCACCTTTAAGAATCGATCAATTAAATCTGACAATTTTTCTTTCTTTGTACCTGCAAAACAGTCGAACCTACTTTGTGCCATTGTGGCATTGTCTGATTCGAGATTGTCAAAGAAAGACATTTTCAAACAAAATATTAAATGCATTTTATCACCCAAAATGACAAAAATATTATACAATTATGAATTATTATTATTATTATTATTATTATTATTATTATTATTATTATTATTATTATTATTATTATTATTATTATTATTATTATTATTATTATTATTATTATTATTATTATTATTATTATTATTATTATTATTATTATTATTATTTTTAATGACCAACTTGAAGCCGAATTTTTTAAAACAGCAAGTTTAACAAGCCCATACAAAATTATGAGCAAATTGTTAGCCCAAAATTATTTTTAATCTTGTAACTAGCCCAAAATGTTACCAAATTATTATTAGCCCAATCATTTTTTTTATTATTAGAAAACCCAACTAAATTGATAACCCAATTGGTTGTTAGCCTAACTTGTGATTGCGGAACCAAATAGTTAGCCCAATTTTTTGATAAAACCCAAATTGTTAGCCCAATTTGTTGAACCAAATTGAAAACCCAGCCCAATAAAGAAAAGGCCCATTATCAAATCTAAAACCCTAATACACATTTCATCTGCTCACACAATCAAACAATATGGCTGATACTCACACCAACCAAAACACACACATAACCCTAGAGTTCCGGCGACCGGTCACCGCTCCGGCGAGTCTCTGGTAGGCAAATGGCGGCGAGTGAAAGATGTCTCCAGGTAGATCTCGGTAAGCAGATCATGGCACTGGTGACGTTATACCCCAAAACCTGAAGATGATGTAACTTTGGTGGTGGTGGAAGAACTCCGTCGGGTCTCCGGAGACAAGTAGGGTTGCTGTGGGGATGGTTATGGATGGTGATGATGATGGAGGTCACGCAGGTGGGGGTTGTAACGGGTAAACGAATCGCAACCCAAAATCCCCAAATTTCCAACCACAAGATATCCTAGATCATCGTGAAATCTCACCGGCGATTGCCACCGTCGACGGCGTAACGATGGCTGGACTATCACTGAAGTGCGGAGACTGCGGTTGAAGAAGCTCAAGAACACGATGTTGACACCAAACACACCAATTTCTATGAATCCACCGAAGCAGTTCTTAACCTAGTTTGCTCCACATGCGGCAAACCATGCCGATCGAAAACGAAGAGTGAGCTGCACACGAAGAGGACTGGTCATAGTGGTGAACCTGAGGAAATAGTTTTTTTCTTGATGTTGACTCAAATCTAGTAAAGGAGCTTGAGTCGATGGGTTTTTCAAAAGAAAGGGCTACCCGGGCTCTTTATTTTCTGGTAACTCAAGTCTTAAGGCAGCTGCGAATTGGATTGTCGAACATGTGGAAGATGCCGATGATGGTGAATGGAGCTGTTGAATGTGCTATTTTCACCCCGAAAAAATAAAATAATTTCGCCGGAATTTCAGCAGTTTCGCCGGAAAATTTAGTTTCGCCGGAATTTTGGTAGTTTCGCCGGACGAAATTATAGTTTCGTCAATGTAGTTTGCTATGTGCTATATATTGCACAATGCGAAATTAAGAGCTCATTTTTGCATTTTTCATAGTTTCTTGTTCCGAAGACCCTTTTGAGAAACTCCTGTACGATTTTGAGTTTTTGTGTATTTTCTTTGAGTTTGTTGACTGATTAAACTTTAGGTGTGTGTTTCGAACCCTCGGCTATAGTTTAATCTAGGTTTAACAACATTTTAAGGACTAATTTTATCGGTGACCCTTCGGTACCTTCGCAGTTCTTACTGCGAAAGTATCGATTCTCCAACGAAACTGAACGAAACTTCAAATGTTTTCAGTGAAACTGTGAAGTCATGCTGTCCGTGTGAACTTGACAGTTTCGCTGGTCAAAATTCAGTTTCGCTTGGTCAAAACTATAGTTTTGGCCTGCCAAATCTGCTTCTTTGGTCTGCCGAAACTTCTACCGGGTCACTGCCGAAACTACATTTTCGCTTGTCGAAACTACTGTTTCAGCCAGCGAAATTATACTTTCGCCTAGCGAATTTAATTTGATTTTACTTTAATTTTGTTCTTTTCAACTATTATTCTTTATTATTCGTTTTAACTTATCATTCTAATGTGTTTCATCTATTTTTCAGATAAAATGGCTAATCTAAAGTTCAACGAGCGGAACAACATTACAGCCATTCTGGATGATACCAACCCCAAAGCTGCAGGTTTTAGAGATTACATTCGTTGGCTCCAACGGTCATCCGTTGCTTACACAGTTTCTCACTCTCCCACCATCTATGACCTTCATATTAGAGACTTCTGGAGGACTGCAGAGTACGATACTAGAGCCAATCCTCAGAGGATCGTCGCTAGAGTGTTGGAGAACGACGTTACAATCACTGTTGAGATTATTGCCCGGGTGCTCAGACTCTAGGAAGACTGTGGAGAAGAGGTTATGATGACTGATGAGGAGGTCTTTGAGGAATTTTGGAGAATGGGATATGAGGGCCCTCCTTTTGGGACAAGAAAGGAAATCAATAAATCCTTTTTATCCAAGGAGTGAAGGCGGATCCGATGGGTTGAATCTGGATTGCGCCAAAGCTATGGTCATATTCTGTAGAGGGCAGAAGGCCGATATCGCCAAGCTCTATTTTGATTGCATAGCAGAGAACATTATGGCCCTGAAGAAGGACCAAATAGCTGTTATATCCCAGATTTCTACAGATGATAATAGACGATCTGATTCCAAATGTGTCAAGACATGGGGAAATAGAAAGATTGGTTCAGATGAACACTCGGATATTCACTGACTACTCTGCCATAAGGCACGACTTTAGTTGCAAAATCACACACTTTTAGGAGAATATGTATCCAGCCGAAAGGTGGAACTATATACGAAAGGTGATTGAGGCTGAAGACAAGCAGGCTGAGGAGACCAGGGAAAAAAGAGCTGAGTCTGTAAAGAAAAGGAAGAGATTTGCAAAAGATGCAGAGTATGATTTTGAGGAGGACATTCATGAAACTGTGCAGGAGGTGAGGGCTGAGAAAGAGAGACGGTCAAAGAAAAAGGCTGACCAGGGGGAGACAAATAGGAGAACTAAACACAAGCACCAAGCATTACTGAGCCCTAGAGAAAGGGATGAGAGGGTACGTTTAGATGAGGATGTGATCAGGAACCTCAACACTTCTTTAGCCATTGAGTTGAGTATGATGAAGACTAAGTTGACCAATCAAGAGTTGAGAGAGAAAAGAAAGGACGAGATGCTAGATGGGATGACAAAGATGTTGGTCGATCAGCAGAATTTGATAAAGAGATTGTTGACTGAAGTGAATGAGCTGAAGGCTGCAGCTGGCCTGCCTAATCAACTAACTCAATCTGAGTTAGATGATATGAATGATCTATCTAAGTACCCATTTCTGAATATGGGTACATCTTTCAGGGCAGGAGAGGGCACTAGTGGTGCAGGAACTGAGATAGCTAGAGGGTCGGTTGTGAGAGCTGAGGAGGAAACAGATACTAATGCTGGTAGGAAAGAGAACGTAGAGAATGTGGATGAGGTGATAGAGGCTGGTTTTGTTGACATCGGGATAAATCTAGACACTGATTTTGCAGGAGAGGAGATGTTTGCTGAGAAATCTGATAAAGGTGAAAAGAAAACTGCTGCTTGATGAAGAGGAGGAGGATGAACAGCTAGTTGACTATGATTCAGAACCCGAATACTATGAGGTGGATGAATGACCATTGACGTATGTTGCCAAGAAGGGCTCGGAGGAAGGAGATATGTTTGAGATGGATAAGGAGGAATGGTTTGTCAGGGAGAAGGAGGCTGAAGAGTTAACCCCTTTATTTCAAAATATTCAGGGGACGAGCAAGAAGGAAGCTGACAAGAAGATCATTAGCTGGAAATTCAACTCCGGCCTTAAAATGTTCATGATTAAGAGGAGAGGGGGAGGCATTTCTTACATGCATAAAAGGAAGGCATTCAAGACCTTGCCTAAATGGGATCTGAGAAGATTAGCTGCTATACCAATGATAGTGTCCAATTTGAGTGAGAGGGCCAAGATGTTGGAGGAAGAAATAAAGAAAGGGGTTAAATGATAACTTCGAGGCATTTGGGTTTATGAAGGCAGAGAGAAGGAGGTCAAAGAAGGATAAAGATTGGGAGAGCGGGAAGGGTCGGATTGTGTTGATGGTGAAACCTCCAAAGACTGGGAGCAGGGTAAGGTTGCCTAATCCCCTCCCCTAACAACTTCAGAGTTTTGAGAAATAGTTTTATGATAATAATACTCGGGAGGTGGTGATTAGGTTGAAGAATGGGGTTGAATGCAGACTTTTTGATCCGATGGAGCTATTTGCCTTTTTTGATGAGGATCTGCTTATGCTATGTGAGAATCATGTTAAAGAGGGGGCTGGAGCTTAAATGCGCAAAGAGGCAAGCATTTTTATGACGGTTTCCAACAAAGTGAGGGGTATTAGGGATGAAGTGAGGGAACTAGACCAGAAGGTTCAGGAAGAAGATGAGATGAGAATAGACGTGCGGGACTTAACGAGACAATTTGCGCAAGCAAGTGCACGTGCCGAAGAAGCTATAACAGTAGGAGCTAACTAAGGAGAATCATCGGCTAAAGCTTCCAAGGATGAGGCCACATGAGGTAATGAAGAAAGATCTGAGGCGGTGAAAGATACTAGAGTTGAAAAGACAAAAGAAGCTTGAACAAGACGGTGAGATCCAACCTAGGGGGAGTATTGAAGATTGTTAGGACCTGGTATTTGAACGAAATACCGAGTGATTGCGTGTTAAACCAACTCAAATAGTGCGGAATCCTATTTGATTGGCGATCCAATCAGTGAGAACACACGATGAATCAATCAAGAATTGATTTCAACGTCAGAAATCGATTGGGAACCGATCTGATGTGTTCTATGAACTTGGAGAACGATTTGGGAGGCTTCTGGACGGCTAGGGTACGTCTGGAGTCGTAATGGGATGAATGCTTACGTTTTCCCACGAATTGGGTCTATTTATAGGTTAGTATTGGTCAATCGTGCGACTGGGCCATAAGTATGGTTCAGTCGTGCGATTGAACCATGCGGTTGATTCATCCGCACGACTGAGTGTTCAGTCGTGCGATTGAGTCAATCTTATGTGTCAATCATACGACTGATCCAGTCTCCTTGTTCAGTCGTGCGATTGAGTCAATCGTATGAAGTTATTCATGCGTGTGGTCCATTCGCATGGGCCATCCGCATGAGAACTTCATTAAGTTAAGTTTGAATGTTCTATTTAATATAACTTAATGTTCACTCATTCAAACATTCATAAACCCAATTAATTCAATCACAACTCATTAATGAAATATTAAACATTACAAGTAACAACCAATTCATATCATTTCATTAATCTATTACAATTACATCAAAAACAGACAGACAAGTTCATTACATTACAAATCCTGATCTAGGGACATACATGTATCAACAAACTCCCCCTTGGACCTAGATCTATCTATTCTTTTGTCTTCTGCAACCTCCTTATATCTCTTGTACTTCTCCTCTTTAGTGACTCCTGCGTGTATCTCAAAAGCAAAGCAGAGTCTTATGACGTTTTGGAATTGGAGGGCTTGTACAATATCTTGCGTGTCATAGAACAGTGGCCACTTATATAATGTGTAAACATCATTAGCAGATAAGTTGGTTAGCCACATTGGGTCGAATACCCTGATAGTATCCATTTGGCCCTCTCTGTTCAGAACTATGACCGCTTCAGCTGTTCTCCAATCGTAGTACCACCATTTGAAGTGGGGAGTGAAGTCCTGTGGCATTTCCCTCAGAGGGATTCTTGACATAGTGCGCGGAGGACTCCACTTCAGCACTATCTTTGGCTTTCCAGTCCTGGGATCAACTTCAGACCGTCTGATATACCTCGTAGGTTGTTGAGGTTTGAAGTTGACCCACCTGGTGTGGTACTCTTTCCTCAGGGCAGCCTCAAACCAGCCTGACATCTTCCTCGGGTCAGCATACAGCAGCTTAAGTTTAGCCAGCTGGTTGAGCTCAAAACCAGGTAGAGTCTTCAGATCATGTGGGAACCTGAAGTACTCTATGCCCTGCTCCCTCTTAACAGCATACGCGTTAAGGTCTTCAAAATATGCCCAAGAGATAATCCTGCCCGACACCTTATGGTGTTTCTTGACTTTGTAGAGCTTTGTGTAGGCATCTCTCTTTGGTGCAGCCCGCTGGGCTCTTACTTCCTCAAAACAGGCAGCCCATTCAGCCTTACGAATATCAACATCTGCATTGGAGGCTTGGGCTGTTTCTGCAGTCTTTTCTGCTTCTTGCTCCATCTTGTTGAGTACCTCGAAGGTATCACTGACTAGGGATTCACCCAAATTGGGGACCACATTTCCCTCCGCGTCAGCGTACTGAGGATACTCTTCTGCAGTGATGTCTTCTATCTCAACCTCATCAATGTCGTTCAGTTCCTCATCACTGGTTGAGTCCACTGTTGGAGCATCCTTCACGATTTCATCGGGATTGAATTTGAACATTTCAGCTATTTGCTCATCGGACAGGTCGTGAATTATCTCCCCTTCTTCAGGGGTATAACTCACAGACCGTCTTACTATCCCTTGTAGGTCAAGAATCATAGTTAACTGAGTCTTGACCATTTGAAGGGGAGTAAAGTCAAACTCATCCCTCTGAAAGTTTGGATCTGTTTGATATAAACATTCAACACATAAATCATTAGTAATTAATCAAACAGACATACATTAACTTAACTTAATATATATAAACATTTAATACATTTGTTTTTTCATTACAAGATTCAAGTACAAAGTAAATAAACAAATAAAACATCTAATCAGTACTTTGATCCTGAATCTGTGGTGTGTCGCTCGGAGGAGCAGAAGTAGTGGATGACTGGTCTTGTCGACGTTTGGATCTGCGCTCCTGACCTGAGGCAGAGGCCGATGCAGCCGCATCCCCTCCTTCTGCCTCGTCATCATCGTCATGTCCTTCTGTCCTCTCCTCTTCTGTCTCCTCGTCATCATCATCTCCCTCATCATCATCCTCATCTTCATCATCATCATCTCCGTCGTCTCCGTCTCCCTCCTTTAGCTTCAGGGGCTCATCCTTCGACCCCTTCAGCCTCAGCATGATCGTCTTGTTGGTCGACTCCAACTCCTCAATACGTTTGGCGGACTGAGCCTGAGTATCTTGGAGTTGGGCCACCTCAGCTCTCTGCTGGTCTATGACCCGAGCTTGCTCTGCCAATTGCTGAGATTGGGCAGCAGCCAAGTCGGTCAGTCTGCGGATCTGGGCCGCCTTCTCCTCGTCAGCAGCCAGCAGACGCATAACCATTCGGTTAAGCGCTGAGAGCTGCTCCTCTACCCCAATGTGAGGTAGAGTGAATCCATGTACCTGTGAGGGCTGGGCTGATGGTCCAGCCTGATATGTGGTGGTGGTGGCAGTGGCTGTGGTGAATATGGGTCGGTGGGTCGATGGTGGTGAAGTGGGGGTGAATGGTCTGGTGATGGATGGGATAGATATAGTGGTGGTGGGAAAAGTGGTGGATGTGGTGGTAGGAGTAGTGGCGGTGGTGGTGGCTGTGGTGATGGATGGGATCTCAGTAGTGGTGGTGGTGGTGGCTGTGGTGGTAGAAGTGGTAGTCACGAAGGTCAACCGACGCTTCTTCTTCTTCATCCCATGTGGTTGAGCCATCCGCTTCCTCCTGGTCCCGGAGGAAGTGGATGCTCCCCCTGCAACTCTGCTACCTGACCCCGGAACATAGTTGGGGTCAGTATCTCTCGCCGAGGAGTCCCTTGGGTGCTCACCGACCACCTTTAGCCCGTGGTCTGTGGGAACGACTTTGCTTCCCACAGTCCTGGTGAGGGGCTCCTCGTCTGACTCCTCCTCGTCAATGTCACCAGCGACAAACTCCTGATGGAAGCCGGCCATCTCTGCGACCTCTCCGGCAGTGGCTGATCCCGGGGGAATAATCTCTGTATCTGTGCCTCTAGATGGGGCAGGCATGTCATCCCCGGCATCGCCACTATCATCATCATCAGAGTCTGACTCTGGTATAGCAATGTGCTCCACGTCTGAGTCACTGTCCTCGTGGCGCCACTTCCTCTTCGCTGGCGCCACATAATCAACCCGGGCCAGATGCCCAAACAGCCTCCTGACAGGGGGCTTCACCTGCTTCCCCCTGTAGACCTTCATCCGTCCAAGTGTCGTGTCATCCATGACCTCGAGGATAACAGCATCCTCCTTCTCCTTCGGTAGGGAAGGAAGCTTCTGATCAATGATCATCTGTAAGAATCTAGGGTACATACAGAAGCCTTCCTTCCCCTTACCCTCGAGGTTCTCCACTAAGTAGCTGAATATCATCCTGGAGAAGCTGAACGGATGGTTCAGCACCAACGCTGCGTAAGCGTTCTGGATCTGGTCCGAGAGCTCATCAAAACCACCCTTCCGTGATGCTATACACTTCAGCAGCACGTGTGCCAAGTACTTAAACTGGGGACAGAGGTTACTCTTGTTGAGTACCCCGCATTAATGTCCCCAGAGTACTTGGCTCTCATGAAGCATCCACGGACAGTAAGGGGGTGTAGACGTGTGGGACACTCAGCATCGTCCCCAAACTGAAGTACTATCCTCAGATCCTCCTCAGAAATGGTGATAGCCTCACCGAAGATCGAGCTCCTGATGCAGTGTGGCTCGGTGGATCGGTCGACTGATGCCCCAGCCCAAAAGGCCTGCTGCACTGATCTGTAAGGTGTGCAGGGAGTAGATATAGCATACGCGATCCTCGATCTCTGAAGGAAAGTAATAATGCCAGCAAAGTCGGCTGCATTCCTGGAAGTCAAGTCCAGGTGAGCACAAATGTTGTGCTTAGTGCTCATATTCCAATTACCCGCCATCTGTAACACATAATAACATAAACGTTAGTTTCATTGGCTAAGAGTATAAAGCAACACTTAAACTTTAATAAACATTTTCTGTCATGCGATTGGGGATGTACGACTGAAGACAGTCGTGCGACTGAATCATGCGATTGAGGTTCAGACGTGCGATTGACCTCATACGCACGACTGAGTGTGCGACTGGACTCATGCGCATGAACTCTTGTGCGGTTACACTAGTCGTGCGACTGAGTCTCATTCGCATGGTTCAGTCGTGCGATTAAGTGATTCGCACCCTTCAGTCGTGCGACTGAAGTTCATCCGGACGACCAGTCGTCTGTCTCATTCGTTTCAGTCGTCCCAAGATCAAATCCACGCAGAACAAGTTTTAACATTCAATTAACCGGTTCTTTAGTGTCGCCTATACTTCCCTAATAACCTATTTTAACCAATTTTAACATATTACTTAGTTTTAATAGGTTATTAGGGTTTGATGGTCTCGGTTCGCATTTTACAGTCGTATTCATCAATTAGGGTTCGATTTCTCTCTGATTTCGATGGAATAAGACTTCAATATACCTGTAATATGATGAGCGAACGTTAGAATCACAGAATCAGCTAGAAAAATCAAATAGAGAAAATTTGGGCAGAGTAACGGTACTATATGCGATTTAGGGCGATTTTTGCGAATGAAGAGTCTCTGCGACCGACTCCCCTCTATTTATATCCACTCAAGTTCCAATCGTGCGACTGAGTTCATTCGCACCTTTCAGTCGTGCGAGTGGGACTCAGTCGTGCGATTGGGTCAGTCGCCCTTCTCCAGTCGTCCGACTGAAGTTCAGTCGTGCGACTGACTCACTCGTTCGCATTTAAGCATCCGATTGGACTAATCGTATGTTCCATTCGTGCGAATGGACTTCATTCGTATGGTTAGACCATACGTATGGTCCATTCGTGCGAATGGGTCATACTTAGTTAATTTTTCTGCTATTTTCCCAATTTACCTTTAACTCTTTTATATTAGTTTAATTAACGTTATGAACTGTTGATCATCTCAGACATGATCCTTTTAATCTAGAAAACACATTGATCACCTCAGACGTGATCCTTTTAACCACTTTGGTCACCTCAGACGTGACCCTTTTAAAAATACTTTGTCACCGCAGACGTGACTGATATAATTTTCAAAGAACATATGGTCATCTCAGACATGACCCGTTTTAGTGAGTTTATTCCTTCTGATTTTCCTGATGTAGTCCGACACTGACTCAAGTTAAAACTTAAAACAAACGAACTAATTTAAGAAGTTAAACTAATTACATAATCAGACATATTTTTGGCTTTTTGTGAGAGATAAATCCAGAGATTGATATCTACGGGATTTGGATCGGGAGTAGATAGCTTCAACTTAGGTTGATCACATCTGGACCAATTCAATTTTTGGAATCATACAGGTAATTCAAATCATTTGAGACTTGTTATAAAACCTTTTGATGCTCAAGTTCTCGGTGTTCATCCAGAGTCGTTAGCAACATAAGGAAATCATACTGAAACTCTTAGGTTTTCACATTGATTTGAACCTTTGAGAATGTAGCCACAATGATTGTCAGTATGTTTGTCCACTTAAATCCATACACAGACTTTTGACACAGACTGGTGACTTATTTAGGTGTAATTATTTCAACTAACACTTGTGGATCCCACACTTATATGGTAATCAACATCCCTCAGGAGCTTTTGAGCGGTCTACGGGTATTATTACAAGAAGAGACTATTCTTAGAGCTTTCAAAGAGAAGCCTGTCCTCAGGTCAGTGCCATCGCACAGCAGAGAGGCGGCAAACAACAATGAATTCTAGAATATCTAGGTTATGCTTATCCTCAGGTCAGTGCCATCGCACAGCAGAGAGGCACATAACCTATCTCCTTGTTAGAGCAGCTTATTTTATTTTGCACAAAATGCACCAACAACATAAGTCATTAGCTTTATTGCATTTGTCTTTCATTTTTTTCTTTGCTTTGCTCTAGTTATGGTCATCCGCACACATTTGTGGCGTTTAATTGCTCATTACCCCTTATTGGAATATTGTTGATTGTGTTAACCAGTGATAAGATGGACGCCCACAGTCAGTTGAACACTTTAGTTTTATCTTGAAATCACCAATCAGGTCTAGTTGTCTATTGTGTTGAATCTACCAACATATCATATATGGTCTAGCAGCCTCTAAGTCTACTTTCTTTGTGTCACCTTAGGAGTTGCCGGTTTTCTATCATCTTTCCTTTTAGTATTGCTTAGACTACACAGATTTATTACTTTGAACTTTTGCATATTACTAAAACTTAAATTTTAAAGTCCCTCTTGATTCGTTCCTGTGTACTATCATTTTCCAAAGGTATTGAATCGGTATCACAGATACAATCTACCTTATTTCAGCTTGCTACTCCTTCTCCCCTCATTTTTTTTTTTTTTTTTTTTTTTTTTTTTTTTTTTTAAGTTATCTTGCTGACATATTCTCCCCCTAAAATACTAAAATCATTTCTGGTTTAATTATTTTAGAATTTTAATAAACAGCAAGAGAACATGAGTTTAAATAAAATAAACATCAAATAAACAAATCAAAATAAATAAAAAAAAAATTTAAGTAAACGACATCGGACTACACATTTTCATCATCAGGAATTACCTCACTTTTCTTTTTAACACCGTTGACCTCTAATAAATATTGAAAACGTGGTTTATCAAAAGCTTTATGTAGAGGTCAGCGCGTTGAAAAATCATATTAATTTTAACCCATCAATTAGTTCTTTTCAAACACAATCCCTTATGAAATGGTATTTAATACCGATGTGTTTGGTCTTAGGATGTTGGACCGGATTTTTAGTTACTGCAATTGCAGCAGAGTTATCAACAAAAATAGGAGTAGATGAGAATTTTAAACCGTAATCCCGCATTTGCTGTTGAATCCAGATGATTTGAGAACAGCAACTTGCAGCAGCAACATATTCGGCTTCACAGGTTGACAAGGCAACCGATGTCTGCTTCTTACACTGCCAGGTAACTAATCTTCTCCCAAAGAATTGACACCCTGCTGATGTAGACTTGTAGTTCATCTTGCAGCCCCCGTAATCCGAGTCACTATACGCGGTAAGCTCAAAGTCATCATCATGAGGGTACCACAGTCCAAGTGTAGGTGTACCCTTCAGATAACGAAAGATCCTCTTGACCCCGATCAGATGGTTGACCTTTGGTTTAGCCTGATATCTTGAGCATAGACATGTAGCATACATAATATCAGGTCTTGAGGCAGTGAGATACATGAGGGATCCGATCATTCCTCGGTACATGTGGCATCTACTAGATCTCCATTATCATCCGGTGCTATATCATGATTAGTAGCAAGTGGAGTCCCAGCAGCAGAAGCATTCTCCATGTCAAAGCGACTGAGAATGTCTCCTACATACTTGGTCTGATGTAGAAAGATCCCATTAGGTGTTTGATCCACCTGTAACCCGAGAAAGAACTTCATCTCCCCCATGGCACTCATCTCAAATTCTTTCTTCATTACTGCTTCAAACTCTTTACATAACTCTTCGTTCTTTGACCCGAAGATTATGTCATCAACGTATATCTGTACAAGCAGTAGGTCGCCATCCTTTTCCTTAATAAAAGTGTACAGTCAATTACTCCCCTGCGAAAGCCGTGTTTCACAAGATGAGTTGAGAGTTTCTCATACCAAGCTCGAGGAGCTTGATGAAGCCCATATAAAGCTTTGTCAAGCTTGTAGACTCTATCCCGATGATAGGGATCTTCAAACCCTCTGGTTGACTCACGTAGACTGTTTCTCTGATTTCTCCATGAAGGAATGCACTCTTTACATCTAATTGGTAGACTTTGATCTTCATGTACGATGCATAGGCAAGGAAGATACGAATCGCTTCCATCCTTGCCACGGGTGCAAACACCTCATTGTAGTCAATTCCCTCGACTTGGCGAAAACCTTGAACCACCAGTCGAGCTTTGTTCCTGATAATGACCCCTTGGTCATCCTTCTTGCATTTTAGTACCCATTTAGTGCCAATGACTTTAGCACCTTTAGGTTTATCAACTAGTGTCCATACACCTAACTTCTTAAACTGCAGAAGTTCTTCTTGCATGGCACTCACCCACGCCTCATCATTGAGTGCTTCACTGACATATTTTGGCTCAACCTGCGAGACAAAACATCGATAGGCACCATCATGAATGTAACCTTTCTCCATAACCGAGGCGTAATCAGCTGAGTACAACTGATTTCGGGTTTGTACTCCTGATCTGACATCTCCAATGACATTGTCAAGGGGATGATAAACATTTAGTCGTGATCCTGGAGTAGTAGGAACAGCTACCTCAGAGCCAAGATTATGAACATTTGGTTCTGCATCTGAGGTAGTTGGAGTTTGAGGTTCTGAAGTCGAAGGTGCATCACTCGTAGATGCTTGTGGACTTGCTGGAACTGGAACCTGTTCCTCCTGACTGTTCTGGTCATCTTCTTCAGCTTCATCTTCAGAGGAGGAGTCACTGTCGTTGACTACTCCCCCTGACTGAGTAGATGATTCTCCCTGTGTGCTAGATGGTGTATTCAGAATATCATACATCATCCTAGTTGCTAGCTCATCATCCGAGGGAGAGAGAGGTATGTTGAAGGATTTGAAGAATCCATCATAATCGAAGAAGTAGGCGGGTCCTTTTCCTGTAGGTGGTGTGGTATATCTCTGAACGTCGACATTACACCACACTTCTACAAGACCCGTTGAGTTATTGTAAACTCGCTTATTCGGTATGTTGTATCCTAGAAAGATTCCTTCATCTGCCTTCTCGCTGAATTTTCCTTCCTGCGTCTTCTTCAGAAGTGTACATGGCGCGCCAAAAGGTTCAAGATACTCCAAATTCGGTTTGCGTCTTTGGAGTAGCTCATAACATGTCTTTCCGTGGCGCTTGACTATTAGGACTCGATTAGTGTATAACATGCATTTGCTACTGCCTCATTCCAGAATTGGATAGGCAGTTTCGAGTCCGCTAGCATAGTCCGTGCAGTCTCTATCAAGCTCCTATTTTTCCTCTCAGCAACTCCATTCATCTGAGGCGTGTATGCTGAAGTGAATTGATGAACAATCCCCTTTTCCTTGCAGTATGCCTCCATCCATTGATTCTTGAATTCGGTCCCGTTGTCTGAGCGTACTTGTCTAACCTTTAGCTTGTAGAGAGATTCCAGAGTGGTGACTAATTCCTTGAATGACTCAAATTTTTCTGATTTGGATTTCAGAAACATTACCCAAGTGAACCTTGAGTAGTCATCAGTGACCACAAAACAGTACAGATCGCCTGCAATGCTCCTTGTACTGACTGGACCAAACAGATCCATGTGAAGAAGTTCAAGAGGAAGTTCTATTGAATGAACTTTCTTTTCCTTATGAGACTTCTTTGTCTGTTTGCCTTTCTTGCAAGCTACACAAAAGTCAGGAAGTTGGAAGTTCTTGACATTTACTCCTCTCACTAAGTCCTTCTGAATCAAGTGATTCATCTTCCTTTGACTAATGTGTCCCATTCTCCTATGCCAGGAGATTGAGTCCTTCTCAGTAGCTTTTGATAGAAAGCACTGCACCTCTTGATCCGTTGGAGCAGCTGTTGACAGATCCAAGACATATAGATCCTTATATCTTGAAGCAGTCATCAGAACTTGATCCTCTGGAATCATGTAGTCTTTCTTCAGCACGTAACACTTGTTGTTGTCGAAGATGACTTTAAACCCTTTATCGCAGATTTGGGAAACAGAAAGCAAGTTATTTTGAAGTTGTTGAACGTAGTTCACCTTATCAAACTTAACTTTCTGATTTCCCACTTCTCCCTGTGCTGTGATGTATCCTCCCTTGTTTCCTGCAAAGGAAACATGCCCTCCTTTTATTTGTTTGACATTTGATAAAAGGGCTCTATTTCCTGTCATGTGCCTGGATGCTCCGCTGTCTATAATCCACGTGTTAGTCTCAGCGCTATACCGAACACCCTGCACATATCAAGTAAATATTAGTTTAGGTTAGGAACCCAAGCCTTTACTGTCTTGGGTTTCCCAGAGGCATCACACATCATAAACTCTACCCATTGACCTTTAGAAGGTGAGGGTAACTCAGATTCCTTCTTGTCATCAGTATCAGTCACACAGGTAGTCTTCTCTTCCATAAACCAGATTTGTGCAATGCCTGTTTATGATAAACAGTCGTCTGGCTTACAGGTTGAACTTTAGGTTCACTAGATCTTCTAGGTGGAGTTAGAGAACTCCTCTTAGAAGACCTAGGTCTAGAGTCCTGAAGATCAATCTTCTTCCTAGGTGTCTGATAGAAAGGACAATAGGAAGCAATATGTCCACATTCTCCACAGTTGTAGCACGATCTGCTATCAACCTTATAGTTTGACTTTCTTTGTGGAGAAATGCGTGACACTTTAGTAACATCAATACACTTAGGTTTTGACTCTTGCATGTTTGATGTTTTCTCTGGTTTAACAAATTTAACTGATTTAACTGTTTAACTTGTTCAACCTTTTGGTTAACTGGTTTTAGACTTGTAGCATGTGAAAAATTAACATTTGAAGTCTTTTGGGGTTCTGATTTGACTCTGTTTGACCCTGACTTTAAGTTAACTTTTTCAAATTCATTTTCCAGATTAACACAAGGCAATTTACCCTTTGCCTTTGAAGTGGCCTCCTTTTGTTTCTGTCCAGATTCAGTAGATGAACATGATGTGTCTGGATCAGTAACAAGAGGAGTGGTCACCACATGATCCTTGATTGGGTTGTTGTTTACTGGTCTAGACTTGGTGTTCATCAAGGTCTCAGGTGGTGGTGGAACCACTTTGTATCCTAATCCCTCCCCATTATTTCTTTCTCTCACTAAGTGTTGAACTATGTGTGAAGAACTAGTCCAACTATGCAGTTTCTGTTTTAAGGAATTAACTTCTACTTCTAGAACTGCCTTTTGTTTCTTAGTGTCCTCTAGGGAGTTTAGATAGTACCTAATGTCATTTGATTGATTAAAGGCAACTACTTCGGTTTCCCTAAGTTGCTTAGTCAATAGGTCTATCTTTTCTTTATAACTATGCTCATTTTGTTTTAGAACTCTATTGGCCTCAGTGCATAGTTGTAAGTCCTTTACTAAGTTATCATTGTGATCTAATAACCTAGCAAATTTTTCATCAATGCTATTCCTAAATTTATCACAGTTAGAACAAGCATGATTATTAAACAATTGGTCAGTTGTACTTACCTGTGTTGTTTCAGAGGAGTTAGCCATCAACGCAGCATCAGACGTCTCTGGTTCTGGTGATTCTGACTTTTCTGAATCTGACTTGGAAGTTTCCTCCTTTGGTGTGTAACTGACTTCAGCTGCAGTTGTTTCTTCACTGTGTGACATTGCTATATCACCCTCACTCGCAGAATCATCATCAAGATCTTCAACACTTGCAATGTTGGATTCTGGGTTGACAAATCTAAAACTCCAGTCCTGTCCTTCATCATCATGAGCAGTCAAGGCTTTTGGGTCCTTGTTTGATGAAGTAGAACTAGAGGCTTGCTTGTCTTGGTGAGTAAAGGATGAGAACGGGTTCCCATTACCCGTCTTCTTTGGTTTGACACATTCCCTCTTGAAGTGCCCTTTCTCTCCACAGTTGAAGCAAGTCACCTTGCTCTTGTCAAAACCAAATGTGGTATCCTTAGTAGCTATCAAGTTCTGTCCAGTCTTCTTAACAAACTTCTTCGCCCTTCGGACAGCGCTAGCTAAGGCCCACATTATATCCATCCTTTCCAGCTCCATTTCATCTACCTGCTCGTAGTCTTCATCAGCCAAGTGACAGTTTCCAATCTTCCCAGCCACAAGTCCATCATATGAATGAACCACAGCAGCAAGAAGATCCATATGCTCTCGTGCTACTTCTACAGTCACATTTCCGAGGTTCTCGGTCTTCAATTTGGTAGCACTTGCTTCTGATCCAATATAATGGGTACATGATGACCCTGACGTGTCTGATCCAGAAGTAGAAGCATGTGAAGGACCTGACGAGCTAGACACAAATGCTGTCTGGAGAGGTGCTCCAGAAGTCTTAGATTGGGGCGTGGCATTGTATAAAGCTGGGTTTTGTGTATATGATGACTTCTGTGCTCTATACTTCATCCTTAGTGCTTCTTCACGCAGTCTAAGAATAAAGTCATTTATATCCAGCTTTATAAGTATACCATTCTGTCTAAGATTAGACACGAATGAGGCCCACTTATCAGGCAATCCATCAGCGAAGTTGCTTACTTTTTCTTCCATAGTTGTCTCCACTCCATGTGTATGCAACTCGCTCATCAAGTGGTAGAATCTGTCTATGACTTCATCTAACCCTCGTTACCAATTGATGAGAAGTTATCGAATTCCTTCTTTAACTCCTTTGCTTTGATTGCCTTTAACGATGCATTCCCATCATACCTTTTCTCTAACTCATCCCACAGTTTCTTGGACTGCTTGTTCTCTGAGTACTGGTGGAATATATCTTTGGGGATCGACTGAGTTATCATAGCATAAACTCTTTTCTCAGCATTATACTTTACTTTCTGAGCATCAGTCATCCCACTCAACGTTATTTCACTCCATCTGCTCCCACCGGTGTACTATACCCTACTTCGATAGCTTCCCACAGATTAGGATCTACTCCATTGAGGTAGATCTCAAAACGTTGCTTCCAGTGAGGAAACTCATCTAACGTCAAGAGCTTTGGTGGTTTATTGTGAATACCCACCTCACTCTCAAGCAGCAGCAGGTTCTGAATTCTTGAGTCCTTCCCCGCAGTAAAGGCTGACATCTGATCTTCCATGGTTACTAAACTTAGAGTCTAATCAAATCAACTTTAACTGGTGCGACTGAAGAATGCGAATGGTCCTCTCGTGCGAATGAACTCTGCGATTGGTTCAACCGTGCGACTGAACAGGGCGAATGGTTCAGTCGTGCGAATGAATCTGGTGCGTGTGAGCTATGCGAACGAAAGGGTTCAGTCGTGCGAATGAAG